>JAKSZT010053902.1:2440439-2548854 GCA_026826555.1 Tolypeutes matacus
TATATATTTTAAAGATACTTAGATTACTTAAAATGCTACATAATAAAATATAAAGGATTACCATATGCCCCACTCCCCACACCTCCCACTTTTCCCCAAATTAACAACTTCTTTCATTAGTGTAGTACATTCATTGCAATGTTTTTTAAACAAAATTAAGATTGCATAAGTTGTTTGTGATTGGTAGATATGCAGGGTGTTCCACCTGTCCTTCAGTTTACATATTTTACTGAGTTCCTTAGTTCATGGTATATTTCCTGTGCCTAGAAATCCTTAGGATTTTGAGGAACATCATTGCTTTTGGTTATGCATACTTTGGCAGTTTGTGATATCTGGTTCATATTTCCATAAGAGTAACCTCCAGAATGACCTCCCAACTCCATTTTAAGTCTCTTAGCCAGAGTAACTATATTTTGTTTTATTTCTTTTCACATTTACCATACCAATCAAGATCTTTTTCTGAAAGTACTGCCGATCAATATTTGGTATTGATCCCTTGGTACCAGGGAAACTCACCCCTGGGAATCATGTCCCACATGGTGGGCGGGGTGGAGGTGGTGGGTATGTAATGAGAATTTTTCTTAGAGTAGGACCTCATTTGGGCAAAAATGAGTTTTCAGCAGGTGACTCTTAAACATTGTATTAGTCTGCCAAAGGGGTGCTGATGCAAAGTACCAGAAATCTGTTGGCTTTTATAAAGGGTATTTATTGGGGTAAAAGCTTACATTACAAGGCCATAAAGAGTTCAAATTTAGGTTGCTTTCTCACCAAAGTCATTTGCCACATGTTGAAGCAAGATGGTTGCTGATCTCTGCCTGGTCTCTCAGGGCTTCCTATCTGTCCCTGGCATAGGGATCCTTTCTTTCCAGGCTTTCTCAGCTGTTCAGTTGCAAAAAATCAGGAGAATGGCTCATCTCTTCCTCGGGTCCCCAAACATGACAGAAATCTCTCTCTTCCTGTGTATCTTCTTGAGTGAGTATCTGTTGATATCAGTCCACGAAGGGGATGGGGATTCAACCTGAGTCAGGCCCTACTAATGTGGTCAAATCAAAAGCCCTAAATTGATTTTATCAAGTGAATTTAAATCCTTTGAATTTAATACAATCAAAGGATATCACACCCAGAGGTACAAATTAGTTTATAATCATAATTTTTCTCTTTTTGGGATTCATAAAATAATATCAAACTGTCACAAGCATGAATTATAATTATTCCTAGTTTCATCAATATAGAAAAAGTTTTTGTAAATGCAAGATTCAAGATAAAGGGCTTGGTGCATTAGCTTTACTCAGAAAGCAGTTTTGTCTTTTATTCTGGAGATGAGACAATGAATAAGAGACATTATAATGAATATAACAGGAAAAAAAAATTAGTAGGTTTTGAAATATGCTACAAATCCAGTATCTCCAAGATCAAAGTTGTACCCAACTAAATAGGTCTCAAGCTTCAGGGTTCCTAGTTCATGTAATATTTGAAATATCTCTTATATCTTTAATGTTTCTCCAGGTTTGAATGCCTGTGGATGTGGCCAATAACTGGGGCCCTTCTAGGGAGTCTAAATTAGCACAGACTCAGCAATTTGTTTGATTGCTTAGCCATGCAACCCTTTGTATGGCTCGGAACAACTGATGTTGATTTGCAAGAAAGAGAGAGTAAAGGTAAGAACGAGTTTAAAGGGGAAAGTTTTATTATAGGAGGAACAGCAATGACTAGAGTATAAATGAAGAGGCAAGGGAGGAATAAAAATACAAATAAGAAAGCTAGTGGAATAATAATGAAGATTAAAGCAGGTGTTATGGAATTTATTTCAATCTGATGAAAATCACATCAGATCCTGGTTCACAGTTAGCCCTCTGCATCAGATGCCATTTCTTCTGATTGCCTTAAGCATAAGATCAACTGTGTGTTTAATTAAACAGGCCTGTTCCCAGGTCTTGTGTTAACTGAATCAGATGTCTATTTTAGATCCTTGTTAATTTTGAGCTTTATTTTCAAAACAGAAATGGATATCCAGGCAGTGCTGGGAGCTTTCTACAGATGAGAAATATTAATCCAAGAATCAGTAAATTCTAACTTAACTGCATATGGGTTAGTTAAAATATCTAGATAGAGTCCTTACCAACAAGGATTGAGTGCATGTTTATGGAGGTGTCCTTTCCAAATATACAAAGTCACCAGGTTAAAGATTGCAGTTTTGAAAATCTTCATCTCCCCAGGAGCATGCTGTAAAAGGAATTTTCTACCAAGTTTTCATTTTCTTTAAGGTTTTGATTAGTTTCTGAAAATAGGTAAGTATATTTTCCTTTATGAGGCAGGACTCATATATTTTAGAGTTCATTTTCATAGTTTTCTCTGTTATAATTTCTAATGGGGATAACTTATGTTTTCCAAAAAGAGTAAATCTTAGATTTACTACAGCTATATGTAAGGCTTTTGGCCATGGTACATTGTGGGAGTCCATGATTTTGAGTTTCAATTACATCATTTTCTCTCTTTCTATTAATTCTTAAGATAGGAGATGATAGGAATAATGAAAATGTTGGAAAATAGGCTGTATTTTCCATATTGTTTTCATTATTTGCCCTTAAAGTGGTTTCCTCAGTCACTGTGAAGTTCCGAGGGAATTCCCCATTTTGGAATTACCTATTCTAATAATACCTCTGTGACCTAGCAGCAGTAGCTTGTGTACAGAGAAAATCTTCAGCCCAATAGGACTACCTATAATTCATTATTAAAATGTATTTCTATCCTTAGGATGTGGGTAACTGAATAAAGTCCAACTGCTAAATTTCAAAAGTTCCAGTTGGTAAGAGAAATTGTCCTTGGGAGCTATGGAAAGGTCTTCCTGGATTATGCTTGGGACAATTTAAACAATCATGCATGATACATTTTCATAAGTATTTTGGGGGATGGATTCTAGAAATATTGCTTTCCCCATATACTATTTTAACAGTATTCCAGTGAGTCATATTATGAATAATTTCCAAAACTGCTTCCTGGAGGCAATTTAGAGATTGCTGGTTTACAATTCAGTCCACATCTTGATTTAGTTGCAGGCTCATAAACGCAGCCAGCATTTTTCTACTTTTCCATCTCCTGGGAAGAAGCACTTTGTTGAGCCTCAAAGATTTTTTTTCATGTTTCCAGTAGAGTTATTTAGTTCAAAAATCATTATAGAAACAGGAAGAGGATAAGAATTTATAACAGCACTTTTTACAGCTTTATCAGCAAATGAATAATACAAGATTTTATAATTGCACATTTGGAAGCTTTATCCACAGTGAAAATCCTCTGTATTTGTCTAAGAATGACCAGGAATTTTATTTATAGCTAGAGTTTTTGGTAATGTTACAGCATTTAGCAATTCCGTTACATAAGAGCCATTCCCCAAACAGTAGAAGTTAAAAATAAAACACCTCTTTGTTTCCATAACATTCCAAAAATAGCAACAATCCTAAAGGAATACTGGCTATCAGTTTATATATTTACTTTATTTCCTTATGAAAGTATACAGGCTCTTGTGAGGACAAAACGTCTAACTTGTTAGGCTGACATAGAATTAGGTAAGGAATTTATTTATATTATTTCATGGTCATAGGTATTAGCATATTCAACTAATATGCTAGATTCCTGAGTTACTTTTGCAGTAGTTGCCATCTGTATACCAGATACTATCTGCATTAAAAATTGGGGGTTTTGTAGATCTATTCAAGGGGTTAAAAATTGGTCAGTTAAAGTTATGCACTCATGAGGAGTTTCATCAGAAATAGAAGTAGATAACCCATCATGTAGAAGAGTTCAGTCAACCTACCATCCTTGAGCTGAAAGACACCAGCTTTATGTGCCCTTTCCACCTGAGAACAAAGGACACAGTTCCCCAGCCTAGTGGCATGATTCAAGTCTCCAAGTCCCCAAGTCCCCTCAGATCACAAATAGCTTGGCTGTGGAATTGGTAATGCTGGTGCTAGCCAGGGCTGTGCTCCCCTGGCTGCGCCTGGGTGGAAACGCCCTCTGATGTCGGTTTCTACCCATCGTGACTCAGACTATTTTGTTCTTAAATTTGGGATCTCTTGATTGTTGTTGTTGTTGTTGTTTTTTTTTCCTGAGAAGCTTCGCTTAAAACTTAATATTTTCAGGGCCAAGATGGTCCAAGGCCTGAGGGGATCATGATGGAGTGTTTGGCAGCAGACCTGCACAGGGGTCCTTAGTAGCCTGAACCATTTATCCAAATGAAATAGCTGGTATTACTCTATACAAAACACCAAGTTATTTGGTCAATAAATAGCTATAAGTAATTCTTTTGACCAGTTCCACTGCAGTAAGCAAGTTAAAACTTTTTGATGAGCTTGTATAGCAGGTAGAGTCTCGGCTACACAGTTTCATTGCTATTATTGCAAATGTAAGAAGCAGTTTTGAATGCAGCTTTCCAAACCAAAAAACTTCAAGCTAAGGGAAAATCCTCTGCAAAAGCATAGGGAAGTCAAAGTCTCTGACTGCTGATTGAGGATTTGCATTTCAATAGGCACAGGGATGAAAGATTAGGTTGTCTGAGAGACTACCATTACTATTAAAACCCTAAAATGGATTGTAAATTCTTTCTAGAGGGCAGATTCCTTCTTATTTCAAACCTTACATCCATAGCGATATTACCTTAGCATAAGTACAAAAGATTCAAGGGGCACCACCTATAAGATTAGAAAATTTTATTGGTAGGCTTTCCACTATTTGAAAATCATTTAAACCAAATATCTATAAAACTATATAGACAAACTGTACTTAATCCTACCAGCACAAGAACGTTTTCTTTGATTATTTATATAGTGGAAGAGTGTCATTAGTTGTTTCTTGTGATATGATACAATTAGCAAGATTTTGCATTATCTTAAAACCTTACAAGGATTCCTGTCATATTTATAATGAGTCTAAAATTATAATTTCTTTCAGGAAAAATTAGAATTGAATCCTTACTAAGAATAAATAGATAAATAAGTAAATAAACGGAGAAGTGAAATCTCTTGCTTCCTATACTAGAAGACAAGGAGCTGAATGACAAATGTGGAGGGTTTGCTGAAATTGAAAACTCATCATTTTGTAACCATCCTGATAAAGATAGTGTTAGGCAAGAATCATCAGTGGATTTGAAATCGAGGGGAAGTTTTGAGGAGAAGCAGAATATTTGCACGGTCTTAGAGTGTCTCCCCACAAATACTTTATTAGTTGCAAGGGAGAAAAAACAAAACAGCAATTTTACAGTGGAAAAACCAGGCAACACTTTGATCAAGTGATCAAAATTAATTATCACCTATGAGAGACAAATGGGCATTGTATTTCTGCAGATTTAATACCCTGAGGATACATGAATTATGCAATATTGTAGCCAAATATGCATAATGCCAATTAAAATCACAAGGAACCATCAAACACAAAAATGAGAAAGTTTTATAAACAGAAAATGAGATGTCCTTGTTTTTCTTCAAAAATGTCAATCTCATAAAAGACAAAGAAATGTGTGGGAACTCTTCAGATTAGACTACATTAAAAATACATGATAATTAAACATCTAATCCTAGATTAAATCTTTCACAGGAAAAATGCTATAAAGGACCTTATAAGGGCAATCAAAAATTAGAATATGAAATAGATTGAATAGAATATTGTAATGATGTAAATTTTTAAATAAATACACACTGAAGAATTTATTGGTGAAGTGTCTTGGTGTACATAACCAACCCTCATATGTTTCTCTCTCTCTCTCTCTCTCTATATATATATATATATGCTGTATGTATGGGCAAAGGTTGAGAAAATGATCAAGCAAATGGGGTAAAATATTAAAGAAAGTTGAATCTATGTAAAGAGTATACCAGTGTTTCTTGTAATATTTTTATGTTTGCAACTTTTCTAACTTTGAAATTATGTCCAAATAAAATTAAAATGAAAGAACTGGCTTTGGGAGAAAATTTGATTGATTGAATTAATTTGGCAGTTTAAGTAACTGCCAGTATGCTTGAGACAAGACTGTGGGGACAACAAGGATCCGAAAACCTAATCCAATCCACACATTAATTATTTATGATCCTCAGAAAGTTACTTAAACCTTTCTGAGCTTCTGTTCTTCCACCACAGGGAGCTATTGGAATAATCAAATTAAAGAATGCACAACAAAGCCTTCCATGAGCTATGATATTATTAACACTACATGCCAATGTGGAAGAAAGTATGTATCAATAAGGAGGAATAAAACCATAACTGATTCTCAGGCTTCTAAAACCGTGGCCGGCTGCACTGTTACTTTTCAAAGATCACAAGGTCTTTTTGCTCACTCCCCCTTGCATCTAAGCCTTTCCCAGTAGCAGAAACCGCTCACTAGAGAGCACAACCACAGAACCAGACCACTTGAAGCTTTGCCCCGTCCCCATCCCCACCCCCATCTCCACCCCCACCACTGTACCCTCTGGCAACAGCCTCCTTCGGGGTTAGCCACTTTATCAAATGTCTTTGCTCAATCCAATTGGAAATGTATTTTAGGGAGGAGCAGGCAGCCCCCAATGGGAAGAGAGAGTGTGCCACAAACAATACCATAAGGAAGGAGCAGTGCAGGGTTTAAACCTGTGGCAGCGGGACTCCTCCTGGTGTGCTGAAGAGGAACAGCTGTTGTTCAGTTGTGGCCTCTTGTCCATGATTCCTCAGGAGCTCCCAAGTTCTGCTGCTCCCCTGTGAACTGCTGCCTAGTGAAGAGGAAGACATAGCACTCAGAATCACCAGGAACATGAGAATTAATGCTGAAAATAAGATGAAGATCACTATGGCAGGCTGAAAGCTAGTGCTTTTGACTATTGCTGCAGCCTCCAAGACCAGGCTGAGGCCAAGAACAGCTCTTGGAGAAATTGGTAACAAAGTCAGTGAACAGTCACCGGCCAAAATGTCTCTGAAAAAGGAAGCAAAAACTTCAGCTCTTGGAAAAGTTAGTGCTAAAAAACTCCAAAATCTCTTGAAGAAAGCAACTTTGCCTGTGCTGGAGCAAGAGCCAGAACCAGAGCCCATTGAAAAAGAAAAAAATTCACCTGAGCCTAATTTGTTGGGAACTCTCACTCCAAGCTGAAAGGAAACATCTGAATGTGCTCCTGGAGAAGATCTTTGTTAGGATTTCTCTCATGCAATCCTTTCAGTTAGTGATGTGGATGCAGAAGATAGAGCTGATCCAAACCTTTGTAGTGATTGTGTGAAAGATATCTTTGCTTATCTGAGACAACTTGAGGAAGAGTAAGCATTCAGACCAAAATACCTCCTTGGCTGGGAAGTCATTGGAGACATGAGAGCCATCCTAATTGACTGGCTAGTGCAGGTTCAAATGAATTTCCTGCTGCTGCAGGAGACCATGTATATGACAGTTTCCTTCAATGGTCAGTTCATGCAGAATAATTGTGTGCCCCAAAAAATGTTGTAGCTGGTTGGTGTCACTGCCATGTTAATTGTAAGCAAATATGAAGAAATGTGTCCTCCAGATATTGGCAACTTTGCCTTTGTGACTGGCCATACTTCCACTAAGCACCAGATCAGACAGATGGAAATGAAGGTTCTAAAGCTTTAAACTTTGGTCTGGCTCACCCTCTACCCCTGCAATTCCTTCAGAGAGCATCCAAATTGGAGAGATTGATATTGAGCAACATACTTTGGCCAAATACTTTATGGAACTGACTATGTTGGACTATGATATGGTGCACTTTCCTCCTTCTTAGCAGGAGCTTTTTCCTTAACACTGAAAATTCTTGATAATGGTGAATGGACACCAACTCTACAGCATTACCTATCATGCACTGAGGAATCTTTTATTCCTATATGCAGTACCTGGCTAAGAATATAGTTATGATGAAATGTGGGCTTACAGAGCACATGACTATCAAGAACAAGTATGCCACCCCTAAGCATGCTAAAATCATCTCTTTAGCTCCGCTGTATTCTGCACTATTTCAAGACCTAGCCATGGAATGTCAAGATTCACAGTTACATGCCCTGGGGATTTGATCAGCACACACCACTCAGAACTGAGTGGGAGAGAGTGTCATCTACGGTATGAACTGTGGTCTATGGTTGGTGGCAAGGCTCCAGGATGTGTAAGTGCATTGAGGGTGGTGGGCCACACTTGTGGGAGATGTTTGTGTGGGATGTGGTGGGAGGTGTGGGAGGTGGGCAACATGGGAATCCCAGTGGGTTCCATGTAATATTTTGGGTAATCTAAGCACCTCTTAAAATATATGTATATATATAACATTTTTGTAAGCAAATACACATATATGCATATATATTTATATATCATTTTGCAAGTGTTTGTATGTATTGTGAGAATTTTGATTTTTACCCACAATAAAAATAAATAAAAAATTAAAAAAAAAAAAGACCTAGCCATGGCTGTGACAGAGGTGTAGCTTGTGAATTTGAGTTGGTACACTTTAATATTTGCAAATAAAATTTACACTATGTGCTGTCTGTAGAAAAAAAAAATGAAGTTGCATTATTAAGGTTGTGACAATGAACAAAGGAGAAATTGGAAGGGTAAAGTAAGAGAATCTCATAACAAGTTAATCTAATGGTTAAGAGGTGTTGAATGCAGTGAGAATAAAGAAGGGCTACAGAGGGAAGCAGCAAGATGGCATTGGTTAACAGGGCACTCACCATCTCTTTCACAATAAAACGGCTGAGTGGGGGCAAGATTCTGGCAGAGTGAGCTCTTCTGAGAACCCACAGAGTGGGGACTTCAGGCATCAATCTGGAGGGAGCTGGATGAAGAGATAAATTGCTCAAAGTAAAAATGTGAGTTTCTGGTCCCTGTGGCTTGAAATTTGCAGACAGCTAAGCTTCACCTTCAAGGCAAAAAGTCTCTGTGAGCCCTGACTCCCATCACTGGCCACCCAGCTGGAGGGAGAGTTCTCCAAGAGTCGGAAGGTTCTGGTGAAGGGTGGAGAGTGGTTGCCTTTTGGTGACCACTTTGAGCTTTGGGGAGTGTACCAACCAGCTCTAGGTGGCACCAGGAAGAGGAGAGAGGTGAATCTGCTGAGGTAGCCTGATTTACCTAACTACCTGGGATAGTGAAACATGTCATAGGAGAGGGCAGAGTCAGGCAATTGATTAGATACCTGCTGAAAACTATCAAAAGCTCAACTCCCCTTAGGAAGGTGGGCAGTAGAAAGTGCTTAATAAGCTTCCAAAAACTCATTTAGGGTCCCTTGGGGTGAGGGGGTGGTCTGGAAGGGGAAGGAGAATCATTTCTCTGGGGTGAGTTCACTCTCTAGGGTCCCATTTGAATTTCAAAAGGGAACTCAACATGACCAGGAGAGGTGAGGGGGGGATCTGCTTACACAGGCTATTACATATTGCTGCCCTGGGAGAGAAAGCAGTAAGAATAGAAAGGGGCAGGGACAGACTCCTTAGCAGGAGGAATCAATGCAAGTGCAAAGAGTCAAACCTACCTGAGGGAAAGTGACTGTATAGCTTTCTGAAGAGTGAACATACCCAACAAGAATGTTTAGCTCAGTGGAGGAGTTTCTGCCTTGAATATGCAAGGTCTTTGGTTCAATTACTGACATATCTTAGAGTAGTGATCTACCAGGACATCAAATATCCAGCTGATACTTTAGGACAGGGAAAACATAAACATTATTTTTGTATAAGCTTCTTTTGGGTCTCTTATTATTCCTAAAATAGAGATTACTTCTTTTTTAAATTTTAACTTAGTTTACTCACTAAAACCCACTGCAAAACCTGCAGAGGTCAGGTTGCAGGGTAATTGACTGATGGACACCTGGAGCCTGAGAAGTCCCTCAGGGACCTAAGAGGGCAGGCTGTTTATACTTAGTTTTTGTTTGACTGCTTGCTGTGTCTCATCACCCCGCCCCCCATTTTTAATTAGGTGCTGCTGGCTTGTTTTTCTTTGCTGTGTTTCCTCTTCCTTGATTTACACTTTTCTGTGTATATCAATTTTATCAACCAATCTATCTCTTTTCCTTCCTTCATTTTTCTATCTTCCACTTTTTGTTGTTGTTCTTACATTTCAACTCTTTTTGTTTAGTCCTCAATTTTTCTTGTTTTTATTTCTATAATGTCTAGTCAGTATTATTTCTTTTATTATTATTTCTTTTTGTCTTTTATTTTCTCCTTCCCACTCTCCTCATCATTCTGGCCTTTAATTCATTCTATATATTTTTCCTGATTGTGTTTCCCATCCCATTGTTAGTACTGCACTTTTTTATTTCTATTAATCTACATTGCTTACATGAATTAAATATTCACTTCCTCGGTCTTATATGATTCCTCTTCTAACTTTTACTATTATTATTGCTATTATCCTTTTTCTTTTTTACTTCTTTCACTTTCTCCAGCCCTAATCTTTTACCTTCAAGGGAACATAGACAAGAGAAGGAAATAGAATAAGAGAAACAAAGTCTCAAAGAGTAAACTTAACATACACCCCCAAAAAGGCAACTAAATAAAACCCTAGAGTAGAGAGAGAAGCTAATCAAATGAATAAACCCATCAAGATAAACAAATGACCAGACAGCAACAAAAAGTTAAAAACCATATCAAGAAATAGGAAGACATGGCCCAGTCTAATGAACAAACTAAAAGCCAGGATGAGATGCAGAACTTTGAAAACTTAATCAAAGCTGTCCAAGCAAATATCATGGACCAATTTACTGAAGTGAAAGAAGAGAATAAGGATATTAAGAAGACACTGGGAGAACATACTCAAGACATTATAAACACACATGAAAAGATTATGGATATGATGGTGATGAATGGCACAATTCAAGAAATCAAAAAGACACTGGAAGCACATAACAGGAGATTTTAACAGGCAGAGGAAAGAATCAGTGATGTGGAAGACAGAACATCTGAAATAAGACAGATAGTAGAACAGAGAGATAAAAATATAGAAAAAATCCAGCGTGTACTAAGGTATTGGAATGATAATGCAAAATGCACAAATATATGCATTATAGGCATCCCAGAGGGAGAAGAGACGGGAAAGGGGACAGAAGGAGTGTTGGAGGAAATAATGGCTGAAAATTTCCCAATTGTATTGAGGGAGATAGATATACATGTCCAGGAAGCACAGCACACCCCAAATAATATACATCCCAACAGGTCTCCAAGACTCCAACATACTTGTTAAACTGTCCAATGTCCAAGACAAAGAGAAAATACTGATGGAAGCAAGAGTAAAGAGAACCATCACACACAAGGGAAGCTCAGTAAGAGAAAGTGCTGATTTCTCATCTGAAATCATGAAGGCAAGAAGGCAGTGGTACGACATAGTTAAGGTACTAAAAGAAATGAAAAAAAAGCAAAAAACCTCCAGCCAAGAATTCTCTATCCACTAAAGCTGGCATTCAAAAATGATGGAGAATAAAAAATATTCACAGATAAACAGAAATTAAGAGAGTATGCCAATAAGAAACCTGCCATTCAAGAAATAATAAAGGGAGTTCTGCAGGTTGAAAGGGAAAAAACAGCAGAGAGAGAACTTGAGGAGAGTGTAAGAACACCTAAAAAGACAAAAAGAGAAATAAACACAACATATGATATACATAAACCCAAAGAAAACATGTCTAAAGTAATTTCTTGAGAGTAATATCACAGAATGTTAATGGATTAAACTCACCAGTCAAAGAGACACAGAATGGATAAGGAAATATGACCCATCTATATACTATCTACAAAAAAACGACTTTTAGAACCAGGGATTCAAGGACGCTGAAAGTGAATGGCTAGAAAACAATCTTATAAGAAACAATAACCAGAACAGGGCAGGAGTAGCTATAATAATATCTGACAAAATAGATTTCAAATGCAAAACTATTGTAAGAGACAAAGTTGGGCACTATATATTAGTAAAACAGGGTAATCTTTCAAGAAGGAACAACAATCAAACATTTATGTACCAAACCAGGGCACCTCAAAATACATGAGGCAAACACAGGAAAAAATAAGTGGAGAAATAGATCCTCTACAATTATAGTGGGTGACTTTAATACACCATTATCAACATTAGACAGAGCATCTCAATAAAGAAACAAAGACTTTGTATGATACATTAGAGGATCTGGACCTAATAGACATACAGAACACTACACACAAAGAGAGTGGGATATACATTCTTCTTGAGTGCACATGGATCATGCTCCAAGATAGACCACATGCTAAGCCACAGACAAATTCTCAATGAACTCAGGAAGAATGAATTTATACAAAGTAATTTCTCTGACCACATTGAAATGAAACTGGAAATCAGTAAGGGCCAGTGAACCAAATTAGGCACAGAGATATAGAAGTAAGTAACACACTCTTGGACAAACAGTGGGTCCAAGAGGAAATTTCAACAGAAATCAGTAACTAACTTGAAAAGAAAAAATGACAACACAACATTTCAAAACCTATGAGATGCAGCAAAAGCTGTAGTGAGAGGGAAATTCATAGTAAAAACTGCATATATCAAAAAAGAAGACCTAATTGTCCACCTGGAGGTATTAGAATAAGACAACAAACTAAGCCCAAAGAAAGTAGAAAGAAGGAAACAAAAAACATTAGAACAAAATTAAATGAAATAGAAAATAAGAACGCATTAGGAAAAATAAAAAATACCAAAAGTTGGTTCTTCAAGGAGATCAATAAAATTGACAAACCCTAAGCTAGACTAACAAAGAAACACAGAGAGAAGATGCAATACCAAAAATAGAAATGAGGAAGGGGATATCACCAATTATCCCACAGAAATAAAGAGTATCATAAGAGGATACTTTGAAAAATTATATGCCAACAAGAAGGATAATTAAGAGAAAACGGACAAATTCCTAGAAGTACACAAGCAGCCTACATTAATGAAAGAAGAAATTGATGAACTCTACAGATCAATCACAAGTAAAGAGATAGAATAGGTCATCAAAAACCTCACAACTAAGAAGAGCCCAGGAACAGACTGTTTCACGGGTGAATTCTACCAAATATTCTGGAAAGAACTAACACCAATCCTGCTTAAACTCTTCCATAAAATTGAAGTAGAAAGAATATTGCCTAACACATTCTATGATGCCAAAAGTATAGTAATACCAAAGCCAAACAAAGATGCCACAAGAAAGGAAAATTACAGACCAATCTCCCTAAAGAACCTAAAGGCTAAAACCCTCAGCAAAATTCTTGCTAATTGTATTCAACAACACATCAAACTAGTTCACACCATGACCAACTGGGTTTCATTCTGTATATGCAAGCATGGTTCAACATAAGAAAATCAATATAATACACCACATAAACAGATTGAAAGAAAAAAAATCACACAATCATCTCTAAAGATGCAGAAAAAGCATTCAACAAAATACAGTACCCTTTCCTGATAAAAACACTGCAAAGGATAGACATACAAGAAAAGTTTCTGAACACGATAAAGGCTATATATGAAAAACCCACAGCTAACATCTTATACAATGGTGAAACCCTAAATGATTTCCCTCTAAGATTGGGAACTAAACAAGGATACCTACTATCACTACTCCTATTTAGCATTGTTGTAGAAGTACTTGTTTGAGCACTGAGGCAAGTAAAAGATGTTAAAAGCATCCAAACTGGAAAGGAAGAGGTAAAAATTTCACTTTTTGCAGCTGTCATGATCCTATACATAGAAAGCCCTGAGAAATCTACAACAAAACTTGTACAACTTATAAAGGAGTTCAGTGAAGTTGCAAGCTATAAGATCAACGCTCAAAAATCAGTAGTGTTTCTGTACACCAATAATGACAAATCTGAGGAGGTAATCAAGAAAAAATACCATTTACAATGGTAACTAAAAAAATCAAATACCTTGGAATAAACTTAACTAAAAATGTAAATGACAAAAAAAAAAAGATGTAAATGACTTATACTCAGAAAACTACACAACACTGTTAAAAGAAACCAAAGAAGACTTAAATAAATGGAAGAATATACCCTGTTTATGGATAGGAAAACTAAACATCATTAAGATGTCTGTCTATGCTATCCAAAATAATATACAGATTTAATGCAATTCCTATAAAAATCAACACACCATTTTTACTGAATTGGAAAAAGTAACTGTGAAATTTATTTGGATGGGCAAGTGGCTGTGAATAGCCAAAGACACATGGAAAAAGAAAAATCAAATCAGAGGACTCACATTACCTGACTTTAAAGCATACTGCAAAGCTACAGTGGTCAAATCTGCATGGTATTGGCACAAGAATAGACATGCTGACCAATGGAACTTAATTGAGAGTTCTGCTATAGATCCTCGCGTATACAGTTATCAGATATTTGACATGGCAACCAAGCCCACTCAACTGGTAGAAAATGGCCTCTTCAACAAATGGTGCTTGAGAACTTTTTATACATATCCAAAAGAATGGGAGAGGTACACCACCCCACACCTTATACAAAAATCAACTCAAGATGGATCAACGATCTAAAGAGCCAAAACCATAAAGACCTTGGAAGATAATGTAGGGAAGCATCTACAGGACCTTGTAATAGGAAATGGCTTCATGAACTTCACACCCAAAGCACAAGCAGTGAAAGAAGAAAAACAAAAGGGGAAGTCCTCAAAATTAAAGCCTTTTGCACCTCAAAGGAGTTTGTCAAGAAAGTGAAAAGACAGCCTACCCAATGGGAGAAAATATTTGGTAACCATATATCTGATAGGAGCCTACTATACAGCAGATATGAAGAAATCCTATATCTTGAAAATAAAAAGACAAACAACCTATTTAAAAAATGGGCAAGTGATTTGAACAGACACTTCTCCAAAGAATAAATACAAATGGCTAAAAAGCACCTTAAAAGATGCTCAACATAACCAGCTATTAGGGAAATTTAAATCAAAACTAAAATGAGATACCAACTTACACCCATTAGACTGGCAGCCACTAAAAAAAAAAAAAAAAGGCTACAAGTGTTGGAGAGGATGTAGAGGAATGAGAACTCTCAACCACTGCTTGTGGGAATGTAGAATGGTCCAGCCATTGAGGAGGACAGTTTTGAATTTCCTCAAAAAACTAACTATAGATTTTCCATATGATCCAGCTATTCCACTGCTGGGTATATACCCAGAAGAACTAAAAGCAAGAACACGAACATATATATGCACACCAATGTTCATAGCAGCATTATTCACTATTGCCAAAAGTTGGAATCAATCCAAATGCCCACCAACAGATGATTTGATAAACAAAATGTGGTATATACATAACAATGGAATATTGCTTAGGTTTAAGAAGTAATACAGTACTAACTCATGGGATATTATGGATGAATCTTGAGGACCTTATGTTGAGTGAAGCAAGCCAGTCATTGAAGGACAAATATTTCATGACCTCTCTGATATGAATTAAGCAAATCAAGGTGACTCAGAGAGCTAGAGTCTGGAAGATAGGTTTACAGGAAATAAGAAGGGAGAATAAGGTTTTGAGCCAACATCAATATGGTCAAAATCTATGATAAGGTGGAAGTGAGTAGTTGTGAGTGAAGATATATGACAGGGTGTAGGGATACTATTGGGTTGGGTGGTACAAGCTTGCCAGTGGAGTAGGGTGGGAAGTATGGATTGGATGGTCCAAGGAACTGGGAGGAGGATTGGGGGAGGAAATAGGTGAACACTGGGGATAGTTGGGTAAGTGGGTGAAACTACAATATTGAGAAAATCTATTGGTGGTATGAGAAGGAAGCTTTACTGGTTTAGGGTGTTGAATAGGGGGGCATTTGGGATAGGGCACCCCTGGTACAGTCTTCTAGAAAAAGTGTGAGTGATCATTTTGTCACAGTGTGCTGTATCAGTGGGGGGAGACTCACAAAAGGAGTGGGAAGGAGCTGGACTCCCATGGTGGGGAAGCATGATATGTTGTCAAATAGAGGGGGTGGTGTCTCTCAGGAACATAGGTAGTTCCTAATAGGGAAAAACAGACTAATCTGTCCAGCCCTTAGCATTGTTGCAAGTATCTAAGAATCTTGTCCTTCAAGGAGTGAAGCCTGGTGGTCTCCATAGACCCTGAGGGGAGGGAAAGGGAGGAATATAAGAGACTGAAGGGGGTGTGGTATTTGGGGGCAATGGAAGTGTTCTGCATGATCATGTATTGATGGAAACAGGCCATGTTAAATTTCATCTAAAAATTACAAAAGTCTATGGTCTAAAATGCAAACCATAATGTAAACCGTTGTCCATGATTGGTAGCTATGTTCCAATATTTATATATCAGTTGTAACAAATTTACCATCCATATGTAAAAAGATTATTAATAAGGAAGGGGGAAAAGAGGGAGGATGTTGGGTATATGGGAGTCCCCTATATTATGTATGTAACCTTACTGTGACCTAAAACTTCTTGGAAGACAATATAGTTTAAAAAAGTAAGACATTGGGGAATAAATGGAAGAAAATGCCACTGTACATACAGAACAATGGATATTAGAGTGATGAAAGGAAAAAAAATTAAAAATAATTTTATTTTATTTTTTATTGTTTTTCATTTTTAATACTCCAATCTTTTTCACTTTATTTTAGTTTTAGTTTCTATAAACTATTATGTATTTTATTTTTTATGTTTAAACTTATCATTACTGTTTCATTTTCCTATTAAGTGAATTTGGCAATATTCTTGGCTTCACTTTTGAAGAAGTTTTGGATCACAGAAGGGTTACAACTATGGCAGGGGAGGATCAGTGGGGTGAGTTGTCAGTGATGGGGGATACATATGAAGAAATTCACCTGGGCATACATATAAGGTTTATAAATATGTTCAAATGTTCGTGGAGCATTGCCACAGTGGATGGAGATTCACACAACAACTGAAAGATTATTGAATTCAAATCCTGGGAAACTTTGCCACATTCTTTATGGAACAGCAACAATCCCCAAGTGCAGGGGCAATGACTAGTGAAGAAGGATTTGTCCATTGATGGACTCTTAATGTTGATGACTATGCTTGTGAGCCTTTTGCTCTTGAATTTACAACTTAGTCTAATGTTAGAGATTGCCTAAGTGTTGCCTCCTTAGAGCCTCCTTGTTGCTTAAATGTGGATTCTCTCTAATCCAAACTCAGCAGATGAATGCATTACCTTCCCCCTAGTGTGTGACATGACTCTCGGGGATGAGCCTCCCTGACACGGAGGGATTACTATCAAGCACCAGCTGGTAATACAAAGACCTTGAATAAAAGGGGAAAATGTAAAGACAAATAAGTGTATATGGCTAGGAGACTTCAAAGTGAGTCACAAGGTCATCAGAAAGGTAACATTTATGCATGTCTCAGCAGGCTCTCATAGATAGCCAAGGTAGATATTACCCCAAATAGTGGGGATCTTGAGGACTCTGGAGATACCCAGGACCCACGATCATGGAAGATAGCTGTGGAGTTTGGTGCTTGGCCAGTGGCCCTACTTTGGAATTTGTGCTCCCGAGTGTGACAGAGTTTGATTCAGATGTGACTTTTCTACACATGCTCTTCTGTCCCTTTTATTTGGATGTATAGTTGGTGCTGGAGTTGGTAGGTGTACATCCAAGAGACTCTAATCTCTGGGCTGTCCATGTGCCTGCTGGGCCCTGATATTTAATGGAGATGAAATACCTACTCTCTACTTCATTGAACTCACACAGGAAAACTAACAAGGAGATGATTATGGATGACGAAGACCCCAAGGAATCAAGAGAGTCTACAACTGCAAGCAAGAGAGTCCCATCAATCTGCCCCAAGGGATCAAAGCTTCCTCTCAATTAGAGATGGAGTGGGCAACACCAACCTAGAATCCTCAGGATTGGGGAATAAACTATGAGCTAAAATAAACTTACTGGTATTCTCCTATAAACTTACTGTGATTCTAGCAATGGAAGAAATTGAATCACTCATATGGAGGCAGTGGCCACCAGAGGTTCTGAAGGCAGGGAGTGGGAAATACAGGTGAAATATGGGGGCATTTTGGGGACTTGGAACTTTTCCTAAATGTTATTACAATGACAGATATGGGCCATTACATAGCTTGCCATAACCTACAAAAATGTGTGAGAGAGGGTGTCAACTGTAATGGAAACTATAATCCATATATAGTGGCAATGCTTTAAAATGTTTTCATCAATTGTAATGTACCACACTAATGAAAGATGTTAATGTGAGAAAATGTGGGAGGTGTTGGAAGCAGGGCACATGGGAATCTCCTATATTTTTATGTAACAATTATGTAATTTAAATACCTTTTTTTAAAAAAGATAAAAAAGAAAAAAGAAAACAAAAGAATTCATAAATACCTGGATGATGTGAAGGTATTGTTAACAAATTTGATTTAATTGTTAAACAGAGAACAACTGCACATGATAGATATTATGAGCCACAAGACAAATTGAAATCTTACATTATGAATCCTAAACACTGTGAGATTAATTTAGAAATCAATAACAGAAATACAAGTGTAATGCCCCTATATGTTTGAAAAATAAACAACAAAGCTCCCAAGTATTGTGGTTTAAAGAAGAAATAGGTAAACACATATTTTTAAATGATTAATATAGCAAATATAATGCATCACAATTTACAGTTGCAGGTCACGCTGATATAAGAGGAAATGTTATTCCCTTAAATGAATGCAATGGCAAAGAAGAAAGGCTGAAAAGTCAATGATCGAAGCACCCCTCTCAAGAGATAAAAGGAAAAGGGGGAAAAAAGCCAGTTAACCCACAGATAGATGAAAAGTATTGACAATATATATAAATTCATAAAATAGATTAACATAAAATAAAGATATAAAGCTAAAAGTTAGCTTTACAGAAGACCACTCTTTGCAAGGACAAGGAGGACTTGGATATCCATTATCAGAAATAAAAAGAATATCATTAAAGAAAGACTAGAGATAACAAGAAAATTTTGAAAAACTTTATGCCAATAAATTTTAAAATGTAGATAAAATGGGCAAATTACTACAAGGAACAAAATGAAAAAAATCCCACAGATATTTCAGTAAGTGAAATAAGGCAGTTACAAAAGAGGGTATATAACATAATCCCATTAATATGGAATGCAAAAAGGCACACCATTTATGGGAATTTTGAGAAGTCATAAAGTGGCTGCCTCAGGACAGTACTGACAAGTAAAAGTTAAGAGAATTTACTTGGATAGTGGAAACATTTCATAGTTTGATCCAAGTGTTTCCATGACTATATTCATTGAGCTGTACAGATAAGATATAATTTATATATTTTATATCTCTATTAAAAAACTTAAAATATTAATTCCTCCGTGCAATCTAGAAGGATTTTGAAATCTATCTCTATTTCCTTCACATAAACTTGTCAGACCAATTTTTTTTCAAGTCATATTAAACAATAGTTTGCTAAAATGTTCCATTCCCTCTATAAGTTTCAATTTGCTTTCATAGAATTCATTGATGAGCTCTTAAGATTCTTGATGATTCCTTTTTGTGTTTCTACTTTTTTTTTACCTGATTAGGTTAGAAGAAATTTATTTTATATTATTATATTTTTAATTCCAAAGAAGTAGCTAACACTTATTTTTACTATCCTTGTTCTCTACTTACCTAAATATCTTATTATTCTTTTTTTTTTTTTTTTAAGATTTTTATTTATTTATTCATTTATCCCCCCCTTGCTGCTTGTGCTCGCTGGGTCAGCCAACCACGCCGTGCGGGCAGGCTTGCCTTCACCAGGAGGCCCCAGGAACCGAACCCGGGGCCTCCCATATGGTAAACGGGAGCCCTACTGATTGAGCCACAGCCGCTTCCCATCTTATTATTCTTTATTCATTTTACTTATTTTCATTTTATTCTGTCATTGATTTTTATCTTGCATTATAGTATAATTGAAACAAGAACTAAAGTATATTTTTTGTTTTGTTTTGTTTACTTTGAGCTTTGCTTAACCAGTATTACATAGATTCCAATATATATTTTTATCATTGTTTTTAGACGTTCATCAATTTTATTAATGTTAAAAGAGTTTTTAAATCCAAATTGGAATGGTCTCTTTTCTTTATATTTTAAAAATAAATTATATTTTATTGCATTATAACAGTATGTTGACTCTTTTATTTACTCTCTTTTGAATTATTGGTGTTTTCTTTGTAGCTTCCCTAGCCCACACTTTTATTTTTAACCTTGTGCCTAATTACTTTTAAGAGTGTGCATAGTGAATATACTTAGTGTAGAGCTGAATTTAAATTTATGATCTGACATAATGTTATCACATATTGTAATAGATTGGTTAAAGCTTTTTAAATTTACTGACAAGTAAGACATATTTGATTTATATCTCTCATATTTTGTGTCATGTTATATATATCAAAAATGTTATAATATTTCAATCTATATATTAAATATTACTTTTAAGAATTTTATTGACATTAAAATTAATAAAGAAATGAACACTTATTTTGGATGACTTTTCACAAACTGTGCACACCTTTGTAATTAACCCTAAGTCAAGCAATGCATTATCCCTTCTACTCTGTAATTTCTGTTAGTTTTCCCTTCCAGTCACTAACACCCACCCTTCATGGCCCCATCCAGTGACTACTCTCCTTATTTCTAGCTGCATGTATTATTTTGTCTGTTTCTGAATTTTACACTTGTGTAATCACTATTCACTATTTGTATGGGACAGAAGAGACAAGACAACTATCATAAAGAACTCTTAGAGCTGGCAATGACCTAAGAAAGGGCACCCATTAACACATCTAGTTCAGAGTAAAGACTGAGTCCATAGAAGCATTAATTTATTAAGATTATTTAATTTAACCATTTTCTTGAGATGGCCATAGGATATTTCTCATTTAATGTTAAGATGTAATACATGCATATTATGAAAATTAATTTTCAAAAGTTAATTATAATCAAACTTGCATTCCTGAAATAAACTAAAATTTCTTCCTTAAATATTTAAAAGTATTCTTGTTGATTCCATTCTTCCATGGATTTTTCTTTGTACTAATTTCTATAATTTCCAAAATTTCAATTAATTAATTAAATATTACCAATCATATTTTGTAGCTTTTCTTCTATCAGTTTTGTTAACTTTTGTTTTCTTGGAGTTTGTCAATTTAATATAAAGTATAAAATTTATTACTATAAAACATACCATTGTATCTTCTTATAATACTTATTGTTTGTAATTTTTTCTTCATTTCTAATATAGGTTATTTGTTCAAAATTATTTATTAATCTCCTTTGTTACTAGATGTAACAAATGTAAATTTGGATAACCATTAACTAATCTTATAGTCTTTCACAAAAATAACATTGAGAATTGTGGGATGATGGCATTGGATTAAACAGTCTTTCACAAAAACAAGGGAGAAAGAGTCAAAAGCTATCTGAGGGACCTGGTTTGGAGGTCAGCAGACCAAGACAGTGTTTCACAATTCCCAGGAGAGTGAGGGACAGAGTGATGAAGATCCCAAAACAACAGACATGAATTCCATACTGGAATGGCAGCTGGGAAGGGCTCCCCTTCTGCACCTCTAACATATAATTCTGGGATAAAACACCTGGCTCACTGCAGCTGGCTGACAGTGCAACAGACATCTTAATCCTTATCAGCTGTTACAAGGGAGGAGGAAACATAGGGGTTTTGTCAGTGAATTTGCCCAGGAGACACCACTTTCATATTGGCTCTGGCCTGACCAAATACAGGAGAAAGGAAGATAGACCTGTGTAGAAAGGTGCGCCAATTAGTGCCATCAGTTAGCCGGTCTTGAAATTGCACAGACAAAAACTGATTTTGGGTCTTTCTGTACTCTAAACCCTGGAAGAAAATCTGCACCCCATTAGGGATTCGATTTTGGTTACTCAAGCTGATCAATTTTAAATATTTAGAATAAGTGGGAGCAAATATCAAAGAAGATCTGTGACAAGTGAAAAAACAAGCAGGAGAGAAAACTTGGCCATCATAGTAAATCCACCAACATATTCAGATGCCTAGATACCAGGAAAAAATTACAAACCATAGTAGGAAACAGGAAGAGATGGCCCAGCCAAAATAAAAATCAAATATCCTGAAGAGATACAAGATTTAAGACAATGAATCAATGATAAACACACAACTCTCCTAAATCAATTTAAAGAATTTAAAGAAAATATGACAAAAGAGATATAGGATTTTATGAACACTCTGGGTGAATATAAAGAGGAATTGAAATGCGTGCAAAGAAAAGTAACAGAATTTATGTGAGTGAAAGACATGATGGATGAAATTAAAAATATATTAGAGGCACATAATAGCAGATTTGAAATGCTTGAAGACAGAATTTGGTATTTTAAAGACAGAACACCAGAACTGGAAAAGACAGGAGAAAAGAAAGAGAAGAGAATGGAAAAAATGAAACAGGGACATAGGGAATTGAATGACAATGCAAAATGCACAAACATACACATTATCAGTGTCCCAGAAGGAGAAGAGAATGGAAAAGGGGCAGAAAGAATATTTGGGGAAATAATGACTGAAAAATTCCCAACCTTTATGAAAGACATGAATATCAATATCCAAGGGGGACAATTAACTTCAAACAAAATAAATAGACCTATATGTGACACCTACTATTCAGAATGACAAAATCAGAGATTAAAAGCAGATTCTGAACACAGCAAAAGAAAAGAAAAGCATCACATACAAGAGAACCTCAGTAAGATTAAGTGCCGACATCTCATCAGAAACCATGTAGGAGAGAAGAAAGTGGCATAATTATTTAAGGTATTGAAAGAAAAAAATGGCCAAACAAGTATGCTGTATCCAGCAAAGCTGTGCTTCAAAAATGAGGGTTCAAAGTCTTAACAAACAAATACTGATAGAATATATTTCCAAAAGACCAGAATTACAAGAAATAGTAAAGGGAGTGCTGCAACCTGAAAGGAAAAAAACAACAAGTGCAAGAGACTAGAAGAGTGTAGAAATGAAGATTATTAGGAAGCATAAATAAAAGGGTAAAATGACAGGCAATACTATAATATGACAATAGAAAGTTAAAAGGCAATTTGGATGAAGTAAGTAATGCCCTCACTGTAATAACATTGAATGCTAATGGCTTGAACTTCCCAATCAGAAGTCATAGACTGATAGAATAGATTAAAAAATATGAGCCATTTATGTGTTGTCTACATTAGACTCACCTGAGACCTAAGGAGAAACCAGTTTAAAAGTGAAAGGTTGGAAAACATATATTCCATGTAAATAGCAAGCAAAACAGAGCTGGAGTATCAGTACTAATGTCAGAAAAAATAGTTTAAATGCAAAACTGTTATAAAGGATGAAGAAGGTCATTATATATTAATACAAGGGGCAATTGAGCAAGAAGAAATAACTATACTAAATATTTATGCACCTAATCTGAGTGCCCCAAGACACATGAAGCATACACTGGCAAAGCTAAAGGGTGAAATAAATGCCTTTATAATAATATTTGGAGACTTCCTCAAGCCACTTTATTCACACAGTATTGAATAAAACATCTGGACAGAGGAATAAAGAAAGAAACAGAATTTGAATAATATTAAATGAACTAGACCTAACAGACATCTATAGAGTATTACACCCCAAAACAGTAGTACATATATCCTTTTCAATTGTTCATGGATCCTTCTACAAGATAGACAATATTTTGGGTCACAAGACAAGTCTCAATAAATTTTAAAAAGATTGAAATAATACAAAATACTTTCTCTGATCATAATGGAATGAAGTTGGAAACCAATAATGATTTCCAATCACAAGTGAACAGATTGAAACAGTCATCAAAAACCTCCCAAAGATTAACATCATTCCCAGATAGCTTTACAGGTGAATTCTATCAATCATTCAAAGATAATCTAATATCAATATTGCTGAAGTTCTTCCAAAAAATTGAACAGGAAGTAACACTATCAAACTCATTCTACAAAGCCAACATCACCCAAATACCAAAATCAGAGAAAGATAGTATGAAAAAAGAAAATTACAGACTGATATGTCTAATGAATATAGATGCAAAAATCCTCAACAAAATACATGCAAATTGATTCTAAAAGTACATTAAAAGAACTATAATTGACTTTTTTTTTTTTTTTTGGTGTACAAGTCAAATAAGAAAATATATAAACATAGCAAACTTTTAATAAATTTGATTGTTTAAACATTAAAAAAAAAAAAAGAACTATATGCAATGATCAAATAAGTTTAATTCCAGGTATGCAAGGGTAGTTCAACAAAAGAAAATCAGTGTAATAAAACACATGGATAAATTGAAGAAGAAAAATCAAATGATCCTTTCAATTGATGCAGAAAAGGCATTTGACAAAATACAGTACCCATTCTTGATAAAATAAAAAAATTCCAAAGGATGGGAATTGAAGGAAGCTTTCTCAATAAGGTAAAGTGCATATATGAAAAATCTACGGCTAGCATTGAACTCAAATGAAAAGATTAAAATCTTTCTTTACAGAGGTCAGGAACAAAACAAGGGTGCCCACTGTTACCATTATTATTCAACATTGTGCTAGAAATTCTAACTAGAGTCACTATGCTAGATAAAGGAATAAAACCCACCCAAATACGAAAGGAAGAAGTAAAACTTTTACTATTTGCTATGATATGATCTAATAGCTAGAAAATCATGAAAAATCCACAACAAAGTTACTAGAATTAATAGATGAGTTCAGCAAAGTGGTGGGATACAAGATTAAAATGCAAAAAACAACGGCATTTCTATACCCTACTGTATTAGTCAGGGTTCTCTCAGGAAACAGAATCAGCAAGAGATATCTGTGAATAATATGGAACTCTAAAAGAGTCTCTCACGCGACCATGGGGACTCACAAGTCCAGGTTCCTCAGGCAAGCTGCAAACCAGGGGCTCCGATGAAAGCCCGATGAAAGGTCATTGATGAGTCTCTGGGAGAAGTTGCCTGTCCAACGACGAGCTGGGAAATTCTTCCTGAATGTTGAAATCACTTCCACTTTTAAGTCATTCAACTGATTGGGTAAAAGCACCACCCATTGATAATGTAATCTCCCTGATTGATGCAGATGTAATCAGCCATCCACGCAGTAAACTCACTGGTGATTGAAGTCCATAAATGCTCTTGTATTACAATTAGCCCAGTGCTTGCTGGAACAAACACCTGGACACAACTACTTGGCTGAGTTGACACATTAGCCTAACCATCACACCTACTGATATGCAAACTCCAGAGGAAATTAAAAAAACTCACTCATAATAGCAAATAAAAAATCAAATATTTAACTTTATAATAGCAAATAAAAGAATCAAATTTAACAAAGAACATAAAGGAAATTTTTCAGAAAATAACAAAACATTGCTAAAAGAAACCAAAGAAGACTTAAATAAATGAAAGGACATTCCGTGTTCATGGGTTGAAAGGCTAAATATCATTAAGATGTCAATTTTACCCATACTGACTTACAATTTTTTTATAAAGCTGTGGTGGGCAAATTCAGTAGAAAATGTTGCAACCAGCTGAGCATAAGATTTTAGTCCATAGAGTAAACCATTGACCATAGTTAGTGGTAATACTTTAATAGTTTTACATCAATTTTAACAAGTGTATGACACACATGTAAAATTTATTAATATGAGAGAAGGGGAAGGGGAGGGGCTTTGGTATATGGGAACCACCTATATTTTCTATGTGGCTTTTCTGTAATCTAAAGCTCCTTTGAAGATAAAATAAAAAATTAAGTCACTCGGGGACATATGAAAGAAATTGTCACTGTACACAAAAGATAACAGATCTTACAGTGATGAAAGAAACATTAAAACAACATTTTTATTGTACTTTTAAATATTTTAATTTTTATCTATTTTTTATTCTTAATTTTTATAATGTATGCTATTATCATTATTGTTTGTTTTCTTATTATACTTATTTCATTTTTGTATGTTTATTTTTGGGGAGGTTTTGGATTGTAGAAGGATCCTGACAGTGGCAGGGGATAATCACTGGTATGGGGTGTGGTGATGGGGGATGTGTGGTGAGTGGTGCACTTTGAGTTTGACTCTATGGCATATGAATACATTCAAGTGGTCATGGGGCATTGTCTTGGTGGATGGAAACCTACACAATAACCAAAGAATATTAAATTCCCATGCTGGGAGTTCCTGCTACATTCTCTAATTGAGCAGCAAATATCCCCCAAGTACATGGGCAGTGACTAGAAAAGGAGGAAAGACCATTATGCTAGGCATAATGGATAGCTGTACTGATGAAACTTTCCTTGCAAAATTGAAACTTAGCCTTGTATTATATATTGCCTAAGAGTTACCTCCTGAAAGCCTCCTTGTGGCTGAATATAGCCTCTCTCTAATCCAACATATGCATATAAATGCACTATCTTCCACCCAGGGTGGGATATGACTTCAAGGGATAAGCCTCCCTGACACCAAGGGGTTATTACCAAGCACCATCTTGCCATGCATTTGGAAAGGGGCCTTGATCAAAAAGGGAAAATATTAAATACAAATGAGTTTTTATGGCTAGGAGACTCAAAGTGAGTTGGGAGATCATTTCAGAGGTTAAGCTCATGCATGTCTCAGTAGAATTTCATTGATTGCCACAGTAATCAGTGCCTCAAACAGCAGGATTCCTGACTGCTCTAGGGACATCTAGGCACTATAGGCAGGGCAGCATGCTCAGGAATTCTGCACCCTGTGACTGGTATTTCATTTGCAATATATGTTCTTCAATGTAATGGAGTTGAATTCATTTACAAATTCCCTATTCTTTAGTCTTCTGCACCTTTTATTTGAACCTATAATTAACACTATACTAGTTAAATAAATTTCCCAGAGGCTTAAATCTCTGGTCAGTTCATATGCCATTTGAGTCCTGAATCTCAGCAACACTTGTAACACCTCCTATCCAGTTCATTGGACTTTCCCAGGACAACTAACAAATGGATGATGATGGACAATGCCCATCCCCAAAATGCAATGATTACCTACAACTGCCTGAAAGACAGTTCCATCTATCTACCTTATGGGATCTAAGCTCCCTCTTAATCAGAAATAGAGTGGCCATCACCATCCCAAAATCCTCAAGTTTGTGGAAAAAGCAAACATAAGAAAGGTATGCAACTATGGACTAAAGTAGACATAATATTCTAACAAAGGAAGAACTTGTATTATTATTGTAAAGTAAGTGGCCATCAGAAGTTCTGAGGGGAGGGAGAAGGAAGAATAAGAGTAAATGAAGTACTTTGGGGGCCTTGGAATTTTCCTGAATGATGTTACAATGGCAGAAATAGGCTATTATATATTTTATAAAAATCTACAAAATTGTGCCTGCAAACTGCAATCTTTAATTTAAACTATAATCCTTCATTAGTAGCAATGCTTAGATATGTGTTCATCAATGTAACAAATGTCCCACACTAATGAAAGATGTTAATGGGAGAATGTGTGGCAGGGGGAAGGTTGGGGTACTTGAAAAGCCCCTATATTTTTCATGTAACATTTATGTAATCTAGAGATTCTTTAAAAAATAAAAATAAACTCAAAAAAAGCAACAACTATAAAACAAACTCCAGAAGAAAATGTAGGAAAACATCTTCAAGATCTTGAGGTAAATGGTAGTTTCTTAAACCTTACACTCAAAGCATGAACAACAAAAGAAACAATATATAAATGGGACCTCAACAAAATTCAAGACTTTTGCACCTCAAAGGACTTTTTCAAAAGTGTGAAAAGGAACTGGACCCCATGGAATAAAATATTTGGCAATCACATATCCGATAATGGTTTATTATCCATGATATATAAAATAGCTCATACAGCTCAACAATAAAGAAAAACTACCTGAATAAAAAATGGGTAAAAGACTTGAAAAGACTGCTGTGCAAGGAAGAAATACAAATGGCAAAGAAACATGAAAAACGTTCAATATCACAAGCAATGAGGGAAATGCAAATCAACTCTACACTGAGATATCATTTCTTACCTATTAGACTGGTCACTATTAAAAAGTTGGAAAACTATAAATGTTGAAGAGAAAATGGAGTGATAGGAATGCTTTTTAGCTGTTGGTAGGAAGGTATAATGGTGCAACCACTGTGGAGGACTGTGGTTGTTCCTGAGGAAGTTGACTATAGACTTGCCTTATGACCCAGCAATACCATTGGTAGGTATATACCCCAAAGAACTTAAAGCAGTGATATGAATAAACATCTGCACACTGATGTTCATAACAGTGTTATTCATGATAGCCAAAAATTGGGAAAAAACCAGGTGTTCATCAATTGATGAATGGATAAACAAACTGAGGTGTATATACTCGATGGAATATTATAAGCTTTAAGAAGAAATGAAGTCGTAAGTACATGGCAAAATGGATGAATCTAGAGGACATTAGGTTGAGTGAAGCAAGCCATACACAAAAGGACGAATATTATATGATTGTGTTTTTATGAAGTAAATATATTTTGTAAACTCATGGAATTAATAATTAGAATATAGGTCACCAGAAAACAGAATGAGGATAGAAAATGGAAACATGATCGTTAATTTTGCAGAATTGATTAAAATTTTGTTTTTAAATCTTTGGAAATGAAATAAAATGTTGAGAGCACATGATGCTGTTTGTGACTAGCAGAGCTATTATATGGGTATGACAGTGGTTGAAAATGAAAGCCTAAGGACATTTATATTACTAGAAAGAAAGCTAAAATATAACTTGGGACAGTATAACAGTGAAACCTCATGTAAAATATAAATATGGATGATACTTCACATATGAGACTCTTTTTTATGAAATATAAATAACAAAAACTAGAGAGAAGGAAACAGAATGACAACCATCTATGGCATGGGAAGCACAGAAAGATTGAGAGGTGATGAGTTTTGTTCAGTTGGTTTTTGTTTTTAAGTATTGTTATTTTTGCTGGAATAATGAAGATGCTCTAAGAATGATTGGAGTGATGAATGCACAACTGTTTGAGTACCATTGGTTGTACACTTTGGATGGATTTATGCTTTATTAATATTAATTTTAAAAATACAAATTGAGATTAAGACCTCTAAGCACTGCTTTAGTCTGCATTCTACATTTTTTGGTGGTTGTATTTTCATCTTATTTCAGATCAAAATAATTCCACTTGGACACATGGATGTTTTAGAAGTTTGCGGTTTAATTTTGACATGTTTAAAGGTTTTCCTGTTATCTTTCTGTTATTGAATTTAAGTTTGAAATTTCATTATTGTCAGATAACATACTTCATTTGCTTTCAATTCTTTTAAATTTGTTAAGATTTTTTTGTACTAAAGAGGGCTAGCTCTATACTTGCTGATATTCCAATAAACTGGAGAGGAATATGATTTCTCCTTTAATTGGGTGGACTATTTTAGTAGTGTGACTTAGATACAGATAGTCAATGGCACTGTTCAGATTTTCTATATCTTTGTTGAGTTTCTTTCTACTAGCTCTATTAGTGAGAAAGGAGTTTTGAATGCTCTAGCTATAGTTGGGGATTTCTTTATTTCTACTTTCAATTCTGATACTTTTAACTTCATCTGTTTTTCAGCTCTTCTCTTAAGATTATGCCTTTTTGATACATTGATCATTTTATCATTTTGTAATACTTCCTTTATTTTTGGTAGTTTATTTGTGGTAATAATAAATCTTCTTCAGAAATTTTAAATTATGGTTTGCACATTATCTTTTCCTACTTTTATTTTTATTCTACCTATAGCATTATATTTGAAGTGAGTTTGTGGTGTTTTTGATAAACATCATGTCTGTGTCCTTTTTTAAATCAGTTCTGACAATTTCTGATTTTAATTGGTGATATTGGACCATATCATTGTGATAGTTTTAATTATTATGGAGTTAAAGATTACACTTTTATTGTTTTATATGTAAACTTTAAAATCACTTTCAGAGAATATTTTAATATATTTTATGTATAAAAAATAAAAATAAAAAGGTGAGAATTAAATTACTCAAATTCCTGAATTTAGTTCATACCAGTAATTGAATTCAGATCTTGAAAGAATGCCTATCACAAAGACAGAAACAGTTTATTATCCAAAAAAGAAAGCAACTGAATATGGTTCCTATTTATTAAAATGTGATTCACATAAATCCCTGTGTATGACAGCATGGCACTTTATTAGTCAGGGTTCTCTAGGCAGGCCACAAACTAGAAAGTCCTATGAAGGTTTTCACTGAACTTCCCTAGAAAACCTGGCTGGCTGAAGTACAGTTATAATTTTTCTCTTCTGAGTGCTAAAATCAACACTTCTCCTTTTGAGAGCATCAACTGAATGGATGAGACATCTCTCGTTGTGAAAAGCAATCTCCTCAGTTGATTGTAGATACGATTAGCCATTGATGAAGTCAACTTACTGATAATTTAAGCCCACAAAATATCCTTGCAGTAAAAATCAGGCTAGTGCTTGCTTGATCAGACACCTGGAAACCATCACATAGTTGACACATGAATTTAACTATCACAGTTCTGCATTGAAAACCTGGCCTCCATTGGCTTCAAATCCCAAGTTGTTCATGGTCTCACAGGAAAACAAACTACTGGTCTCAATTTTTGGCAAATTAGAACTCAGTTTAATTAACCACTTGGGTAATCCAGGAGTTGCATACTTCATATGATCTTTTAAATCTAAACACTTAAGATTAGTGAAAATGCAGTTTGGTACTGAATTGGCATCTAGAAAGCACTCAAGTAACATGATACAATCCTTTTCATCCAGACTCAATTTCTCAAGAAAGTCTGCTTTGTGAGCATGAAAATGAGTAGTATTTTTCTTTTCTCTGCCTCCAGATCTACATTGCACAAAGAATACCCTTAAGGGAGAGATGGAACTGAGAGACTGCTGATTTCTACATGTTCAGCCAATTTCAGTCCATCATGAGTGGTAGCTTCCTTATACCCTGAGCTTGTCACTTGCTGTTAGCCCAAATGAAAGAAGAAGAATAGGAAAGTGCATGCTACATCTTTATAATACATCTTGTATATTGGTTTACTCCATCTGCTCCTCTCTTCTCAAAATAAGGGAAATGAGATACTAGGAGGCAACTCTATGCTCAACTAGTTAGGACTATTTTCAAATCAATTCAGTTCAGTACATTTTCCCAAGTCAGGATCTGACAAGCTGATCTATCCTGATATCTCTTTATTTTTACATTGATTAGATAGATCATATTTGCTCTGTGAAAGCAATAAAAAGTTCTAATTAGGTTCTAATATTTTTATTTAGTAATTGAAATACAAATTCCACCATTGTAGCTTATAGAGAACAAGGCCCACTCTCCTTTTGGGGGAAGTAAAGAGAGGGATGTGATATAACATTTGGAAAGTTTTCCAATAGCACTTTCAAATATAAGCACACATATCTAAATATAATTCATTTATATTTACCTATATTATATAGATTCATGCAGATATATACATGTTCACACACATTTAAATAACTGCACACAACATTATAGAGATATTAAGAATGGATTTACTCAATGATATACTGATACATTTTTTTATTATTTTATTTTATTTTATTTTATTTTATTTTATTTTATTATTTTATTTTATCATCTAATTTCCCTGCAACATATTACACAGCTCTGGAAAGAATTGGACATTCCTCTTTTCTTGTGGGCCAAGAACAGTGCAGAAATATCTAAGGATTTTTAAAGAAATAAATAAAACAAAACTTTCTAGGAAAAATAGAACATATTTAGTTGGTCATTTTAGTAAAGAAATTTAGCTTTTATATTCAGATGATGCTCCAAAATCATTACCTCTGCCTTCCATAGTCTGAAGGCACAGCAAGTGATAGAGCACTTCTGTGTTCATGCACAGCTTGCAGGCAGATTTATTAATGTTTGCATTTTATTATTCACTCTATATATTTTATAAGGAAATCAATTTTGCATGTTAGAATGACTCCATATTAAACTATCTCTAAGCACACCACCCATAACAGAAGAGCATTAAGGAACTAGCAGAAGAGAAGAGGTGGAGAGCTATAATAATCTTGTGTTTTGTATTGTATTTCAGTTTTCACTCTGAAGAAGGAACATTCCTGAGAAATTTATCAATATGACCCTTAAAGAGAATTCTTACTCATGGGATTACCTGATGACTGGTTGCTACAGAGACTCTATGCCACACTCTTCTTCCTCATTTATCTCGCAGCACTGATGGGAAACCTCCTCATTATCATCATCAACATCATTGACCAGCATCTCCAAGTTCCCATGTATTTCTTTCTGAAGAATTTTTCTCCATTTATATCTGCTACATCTCTGTCACTGTCCCAAAATCCATCGTGAACTCTCTGACCAACAGTTATTCCATCTTCTTCCTAAGATGTGCAACACAAGTTATTCTTGTTTTCGTTTTTTTTTGGCACAGAGTTTGCCCTTCTTCTAGTGATGTCCTATGACTGCTGTCTTGCCATCTGCCATCCTCTTCACTATGAGGCCATTATGCATAGAGATGCCTGTGTGCAGATGGCAACAACACTGTGGCTCAGTGGATGTGTCTATGGCTCCATTCATGTAACAGGTACATTCTCTGTCAAGTTCTGTGGACCTAACTTAGTCCATCAGTTCTTTTGTGATATTCCATCACTGCTTACACTTTCCTGTTATGGAGGGCATATTTTAGAAGATGCATTTATTATTCTTAGCTGTTGTTTTGCTTTTGTATACTTCACTTTAATGGTTGTTTCTTATGTTCACATTTTTAAAACTGTTCTAAGAATCCTATCTGCAAAGGGAAGACTAAAATACATTTCAACCTGTCTGTCCTACCTCACTGTGGTGATGCTGTTCCTGTTTTCTGGAATTATTACATATTTAGCAAAAAACTTCAAATCTTCTTCAATGAAATTGTTGATATCTATACTTTACACGGTGTTACCCCCACCCTGAATCCTCTCATCTATAGCCTGAGAAGCAAGGACATGCAGATGGCATTAAGAAAAGTAATAGCTGATAAAACTTGAAAAATGATTTCTTTATTTTGCTATTTACCATTTAATTAATACAAATAACTTTTCAAAATAAAGAGACATCTTTATTATCCTATTTCTAATCAACAGAATTTAACAATGCATTATGTTAAGAGTGTACCAGGTCAAAATTTTATTAACTTATTTTACCCTTTTAATATTTATTTATTTATTTATTTATTTATTTATTTATTTATTTATTTATTTGGAGAAACCATTTTTTATATATCAGAATAGCTCACTAAAGTTTGAGAATGAGAAAATAGGCATCTTCATCACTGTGGAGTAGATTTTAGTACCATCTCTATTGAAAGCAATTTTGGCAGGCTTATGTAACACATAAAACAGAAGAACAATTTCTGACATATAGTAAGTACTACATGTTAGCTATTACAATCAACAATAAACAATACATGCCCTTTTGGATTGGCCACTCTACTTAGAATAACTTATCTTATACTCACATTTATAACATCACATACAAGGATATTCCTGGCAGCATTGTTTTTGAAGCAAAACTAAAAACAAATATCCCTAGAAAACTGGATAAATTATGAACTATTCAGTGAAATACTATGCAGCTCTGTTGCACTAAAACAGAACCATCTCTCAAGTAAGAAAAGAATAAAGAATACACACACATACACATATATATAGAAAGCTCTCATTTATGTAAATCAGGTTATTAGTAACCTGATAATCTTTCAAAAGTTATCTAAATTGAAATCAAGCAACTGCTTCCTCAAATGAACAACTATAAAATAACTGCCTTCCCATGTAAATATAAATTCCAGTGATACTAAACCAAATTACAGTCATGTGGTATCACAAAAACCATCTCAAATACTTTTTTAGGCTATAACAACCCAGAATTCTAAACCTTAAGACCAAACAATTTTGAAAGGATAGACCTCAGAATTCACTCTGGTATTCTACCATGAGCTAGTACAAGTTATTAGCAAAAAAATTGAACCTTGTTACTAATGATTTTTTAAAAAGTATGTTTGCTTTTAGATATTGATTCACCATACTGACTCCTGTGCCTCACATTAAAGAAAAAATTTCCCCCAAAATAAAGGGAAGTTAAGAAAAACCTTGAAGAGTTAGCTAATAAATGAACAGAAATATAAAGAACAAAACATTCATTCTGCAAAACTGCACAGATTGTGATAGTTCATTAAATTCCAGATTTGAATTTTAAAGAACACTTTATAAATACAATTAATATAGACTTCTTTGAGATTCTATTAACCATTGAAATATTTTCCTAAATCAACTATGCCTAAGAAATATTAGATAGAAATGCAAAAGTGAAGACATGGTTCCAGAACATAAATGCTTTCTTTTTTTTTACCAGGAGGTACCAGCGATGGAACCCCGGTCTCTCCATATGGTAGATGGACGCTGAACCTCTTGAGCCACATCCGTTTCCCCATAAATGCTTTTTAAAGTAAAGGTTAATTTAACATTAAGACAAAGACAACAGAAATAATATACATACTTCAGTTACAAAATTTAAAACAATGCAACATCCTAAAAAACCCATAATTTACTATTGATACTAATAGGAGTTTGCTGTGCTACCACTCAAAGTCAAGAAACTAAAGAAACCATTAAATAGAAACATTTAACATCAGAAGCTTTAAAATCTAACTGTATATAGTAGCTCCTCAAAAATCTATAACCTGCATTTAAAAAAAATATTTTCTCTACAAAAAATCTTATCAGCTATACAAAAATCTGTACAGTTTGTATACTGAAGCTAATATTGGGTTGCACTTGAATTCACATTCTTAGCAAAACAATTGCATGAGCACAAAGGCACAGGCCACAAACATCATTTTAGGATCTTCCTCCTCTACCTCCTCATCTTCATCTTCCTCCTCCTCTTCCTCCCCATCTTCCTGTTCATTGTTTTTCTTTGAGCCTGTTGGCCAGCCAGGTCCCTTTCCGGCTTCACTTTTGCCCTTGACATGGTATGCAGCAATATCCTATTCATATTTTTCATTTAGCTTAGCTTTTATCTTTGGCTGACTGTTCAGACCACATTTCACCCAATTTTTTTGCAGTATCCCCACTGGACAGGTCTTGGTGTTCACTTTTGATCTTTGGACGATGTTCAGAACCAAACAGGAAGAAGGCAGATGGTGGCCTTTTTGGGGCATTAAGATCTTTTTTCTTTCCTTTCTTATCACCTTTGGGAGTAACATAATTTTTCATCTCCCTGTCATAGTGAGCTTTTTTTTCACTTTTGGCCATATCTTCAAACTTAGACTTTTCCTTTGCAGACATGGTCTTCCATCTCTCCAAACATTTCTTGGAAAATTCGGCGAAATTGATCGAATAGTATGGGTGCTTCTTCTTGTGCTTTTCTCTGCAGGTCTGTACAAAGAAGGCACACGAGGACATTTTGCCTCACAGCTTGTTGGGGTCTCCCTTACCCATCATGATTATCGTTGTCTACCTGGTGTGAAACACTGAGCTTTGTCTCAGACTCCCGCGGAATGGACGGATCCCACCAAGAAGCTTCCTTGAGAAGGCCCTGGTGTGAACAGGTTTATCACTAACGCAATCCTCAGCCTCTTTATTAACTTATTTTAAGTGTAATAAATGATTAGCTTGGAAATACTTGACTCAATGGTTCTTTTATCAGCATCGGTTTCATATCATGTTCTACTTGAGAGCAAATTCTGGATGTTTTATTTATTCACTGTCAGAATTTCCAAATACACTGAAACCTCCCAACATTTTTAGGGTTGTTGCAAAAACAGCATTTTTCAAACTTTATTTCTGGAAGTACATTTTATTTTTAAGGCATCCATAGTTAAAATGGGGATATGTAAATATTTATAACTTTTATTTAAGTGTTTTCTTGGTTCATTCTAATTAATATTTACCTGTGGAGTTAAGAGCAGAACCATCAAAGGATTGGTCAAATTGTTGTGATCACTGGTCACTTAAGTATTAAGGGAAGCGGCTGTGGCTCAATCAGTAGGGCTCCCGTTTGCCATGTGGGAGGCCCCAGGTTCGGTTCCTGGGGCCTCCTGGTGAGGGCAGGCCCGCCCGAACGGCGTGGTTGGCTGACCCAGCGAGCACAAGCAGCAAGGGGGGGATAAATGAATAAATAAATAAAATCTTTAAAAAAAAAAAAAAAAAGAATGTGCAAAGTTTGGGACTACAATATTCTTATTAAAATCCAGATTCAGAATAGAAAATCATCAGGAATGTTTTGTTCTGCTAAAAATAATCACAGTCTATCACAGTCTTGAAATAATTCTGAACAGGTCTCATATCCACATGTTTATGCCTCTAGCTCTCCTTTTCCTGATACAATATCCTACCACAATTTCTGTGCCTTCCTTTTCCTTTCTTCTTTCCTTTTATTACTTTTATTCTGTTTTCCTTTCCTTCCTTCTTACTTTCTTTCCTGTTTTTTTTTTTGTTGTTGTTTGTTTGTTTTTTTCTCTTGTTTCCTTTCCCTCTTTCTCTTTTTTATTACTTTCTTCATCTTAGATATTTTTCTTCTTCTATTCTTTTTGTTTGTTTTTTTGTTTGTTTATATTTTAAAAGCTAAGGAGCTTAATTATAAGCTCCTTTCACTGCTACTTGTTCTATTTATATTCCCACTCAGATTATCCTACTATCTACAGAAAATTCACATGACATCTATCTTGTTTTTGGTGACCTTTGTGTGGACATGGCCACTACTAACTGTGTGTGTCAATGTCACACTTGGCTATGAGATCTTGCTCCAGTTGAAGGAGTTGAACTGAACTTGTTGTTACTCATAGATTTCAACTTTTTTCCTTTACTGTCTCTGTCACTTTAATGTCATTGACTAAGAAAGTCTTTATATCTATTAGCATTATTAAAGGAGACCTCAGGTGAGAATATTTTACCACAAACACTGAAATTTTATGTATAATTTTTGGATATATGTGGTGTTTATTATCATTATAGTTCAATTTTATAATTATTATAACTGACTATTTTAGGTATTACTAGACTTTCACACAAATATTTTTTCTCCCAGGATTTTCTGCGTTTCATTTAAGTATCATTCTATTTTTTCTAATTATCTGGGTATGATTTGGTGAGATTCTGAATTCATTTTTGTTGTTGTTCTCATACCCAGCTCTAATAATGCAGAAAATTCTCTTTTCTCTCTTTTCTCAAAATTTATCCAGGAATTGACCATTGTAATTACATTTTTACCACCTTGACCTACACCCATCACCTGTCATTTAGACTGTTGCTATAACCCCTGACCTGGTCACTTGCTTCCTCCCTCACTTGACTTCAGTTCTTCCTCAGTCCAGCAGTCCATGTACCTTGTAGGATCAACACTAATGACACCCAATATGAAGTCCTCCCTGTGTCCTCCAATGTTCTCCACTGTCAGTGTTTCAGTTTCATCTCTGTCCTGAATATTGTATTCATCACCACCTGCATGTCCCAGAGTCCTCTTGACTCCTGTCTCAGGCAATCTTTGTCTTTAATGCTCCCTCAGGCAAGAATGCTCTTCCTCCAGACATCTTCTCAATTATGTCTTCACTCTTCCAAATCTTTGTTTTGTGAAATTCAGAATGAACAAAACCCTGTGATTGTATGTGCCTGTGTGTGTATATGTGTGTGCCTGTTATTCATAGTAAAGCACAGTTACTCTAAGTTAAAATGAGCAAATAGACTAAAGATTTATCTGACCTACCATATAATGTTGCCAGCTCTCTTGTGTAGAGAAGAGTGCCTACAATTCAGGATAAATCTAGAACTAGTCTGATGTTCTGAGATGATTTAGACCAGATTTTGAGGAGAAAAATATCATTAACAACTACACAGAATCTGTTGCTCTATACTGAAATATCAAGTTATAAATACAATTTAAATATATTTTATCCTTTTTTGAAGGGGCCTTTTAGCTCCTCTAAATGTAGTTACATTGTCACTGACCCTTTGGATTCATTATTTGATTAGCAAACCTTTCCTTCTAATTATTACTCCCTTTCCTCAGATATCTTTCTTCCAAAAAATACAGTAACTTTTTTTTTCTGGTGTACATTCTTTATATAGATTTTATTGTTTTATTTCAAAATATTGTAATCATTTCACCTAAATAGCAAAATACAAAGAGAATCATTTAAGCAAGATAGTCTATATTTTGTTCTGTGTAGGAAACATTATTTATCAGTACAATTTCTTGAATAATAGTATATATACATTTTATAATATTGGATTATAAATATATCAAAATTTCTATAGCTCTTAACCTACTCTTTATAAATTAAGATTGCTTATAGGTTATTGATCTTAAAAATAGGTATTCAATTAATTTATTTTTGCATAAAATTTTGTTTTGATTTATGATTATTTTGAAATCATACTTGAAAATATAATGTCCTGGCCAATAAATATGATTCTATAAATTGACTTGTTATATACTAAAATGGGTAATGCCTATAATATCACATCACTTTCCACCACAGTCAGCACAATATAAGGGTATCTGTCTCATTGGGAAGGTTCTAATAATGTAGTGTGTTTGTGTGTACCACAATATCGTGAATATGATTAATCCCACTGAATTGTATGCTTGCGAGTGATGAGATGGGAAAGTTTATGTTGTATATATGTTTCCACAATTTTAAATGAAGGGCAATTAAAGAGTCAATGACAACAAAATGCAATACCTGATCCTGGATGAGCTAATAATGGAGCAGATAATAAAGGCCTAAAGGACATTATTGGGATATATGTAAAAATTGGAATGTAGAATGTAAAGTTTTATACAATGCTAAAGTTTTTAAACTTGATAATTGCACTTAAGGTAGTTCCATAAGTGAATATCCTTCTTCTTAGAAATGTACATGGAGCATGATGTATACAAATTAGTCTCAAATATTTAGAAAATAGATATACAAACAGGTAGATAAATAGATAACTGGATAGATGAATTGATAGATAATGGAGAGCTAGAATAATACAAAAAATGTGACAAAATTTTAAAATTGGTGTGACCGGGTATCTGGGTAGGGTTATGCTGGAGTTCTCTAGAGGGCTTTTGTATTATATTTGCAGTTGTAAGTTTTAAATTGTTTTAAAATTAAAAGTTCAAGAAAAAAATTGCAAAAAAATAAGAGTATCCATTCCACTGCTTTTGAAACCGAAAATATAGTTTTTGAAATCATTTTTCTGTTCTTGCAGGAAAATTGGTAATGCATTATCACATTAGTTTTACTAAATTTAATTTTTCCATTTCATGTGTAAGATTTAATTTGTAAAGTTTCATTCCAATCCCTTTGCTCATTTTCCTTGTTTTTAATTGATTTTTTTTCTCCTTATAATTTCATGTGAGGTATTCATGTACTAACACGTAAAATTTACATTATGTTTTGTGAAATATTCTTTGTAGTTTGACATTTTTATATGATGCACATTAGTATTCAGAGGTACATTAATTTTAAATATCCAAAAATATATCTTTATAAAATTCCTTCTTCATGTAAATTAAATATCTGCCTCCAGGTCAGTTTCATTCTGTGTTCTTTGGAATTCTATAAACATATGACTAATTCACACCAAAGAGAAATTAGTAAAAATTTAGATATAACCCAAAAAGCTGAAAATGCTTATGTCTGTATTATACTTTATGTTACCTCCTAACTTCAATTTTCTAAATTATAGCTTGAGGAATTGGGACATAAAGATAGTGCTAGGCAAAATACTGAGTGAGGAAATGTCACCAAAGACAGAAATATTATTTTACCATTAAAATATATGTCACATACACTTGATATAGGCAAAGGAAATCATTGCTTGAGTATTAGATATGTTAATATTACCATATCAGAGGATATCTTTTCTCACAACTTCATCAAACTCTCTATTCTGCAATTGAATTCAGATCCATTGAATTTCATATTATTTTCTGGTAAGGTCATGAAGTGTTCAGAAAAATAGATTGTGGTGAATGTACTCCATCAAAAATTTTTATGTCAACAATTATTTTTTTTTAATATTCTAGTAACTACCTTTAAAAAACTAAAAAGAAATTTAAAGTAACCTTTATATATATAATGTATGTATGTATTAAAACAAAATGTAACAAAATATTACATCAACACATAATCAGTATAAAATAGTTTTAGGATATGTTATCATACTACATCTCTGAAATCTATTATGTATTTGATATTTATATAAGATCACAATTTGGACCAGTCACATTTCAATTGTTCAGTAGTCACATGTGGCCTGTAGTTGCAATATAATGCAATGTCCAAGCTATGGGATTAGTTCTGAGTTAGAATTCATTAAATATATATGTTATCATATTTTATTTAATTTTATAGGAATATGATTATTAACTTTTGTTTTTGTTAGAATTACTTATAATGACATGTATTGTGTGCATGAGGTTTTGGGGTCTATTTGTAAGAACAACCCATGACTAAACAAAAAGCCTAAACTAAAAGATTTCTTGTCTTCTCATAAATAATTTCTTATGTATTATAGGATATCTACAGATGTTGTCACCAGAAATACTCTAAATTTATGAGATGTTTCACATTAAACTGATATCTAGTCTTCATGGTTATATAAAGACATTATAATACACTATTATTCAGTAAGAAGATGCCAATTTATATAATAATGTTGTCAAAAGAAACATAAAACAGCTATAATGAATGCAAAGCTCTGCATATCAGCAATAAAATGTTCCTTGAAATAAAACTACCCTGTTAAAACTTTCTAATTCATTTATCTAGGAAAAATCTCCACACTTCCTTTATGTGAAACAAGGAAATATCTTTTCTATATTTTACTAGTAATTACTGAAATCTCACTCAGATACTCTCCTTTAAATAATACTTTTACTCTCCTGCTATTTTCAAACTCTAATCATTTGTAATGGTATTGTTAATTTTCATTAAAATAGAACAAAACTCACCCTGTATGACATCAGTATAGCAACATAAATAACAGTGAACATCAGTATAGTTGGTATATGTAACAAAATACCAACAGTTTGTGGGAAAACATAATTCTTTATCACAGTGTTTTCCTTATTAATTTTTCTGATTTGTTCATTATTAATATAATAATAATTTGAATATCTTATCAATTATAATTATTTTCTAAAATCCAATTTTTTTCTTTTTGAATTAAGATATGAGTCCATGAAGTTAACGTTGTTCTAATTTTTACTGTTCAATTATACCAATATTGTAATCAATTATTTTATCTTCAATTCCCACAAACTTCCTTATCTCTGTTTTTGCAATTATTTAATCTATTTTCTACACTTTTATACTCTTAGAGTTTTATTACTGTTGTGAAACTGCAATGGTTCCTACTGTTATTGGGCCAAGCAAACTCTTGCAAAAGGCTTATTTTCAAAAAATATTTTGAGGGTTACTATTGATTACAAGAAAATGTTTTGCATTCAGATATTATAGCTAATGGTGGAGATAATAGATAACTTGTTATCTAGAAGAAAGGTATGAGTATATTACATAACACACAATAGTACTCATGCAGGTTTAAGGCACTTATGAGACATGGGATTAAAATTATGGTAGAAAAGAAGGAAGAGGAATACTACCTCCCAGCAACTAGAGTTGTGTTTTGTAGAAATGAAGTGACTGTTCTCATCGTATGCTCCCTTCTCTCTCTGTCTATTTCTAGACACCCTTCTGCTCAGAAGACTGTAAGACCTCAAGACAATGCAAACAACTTAAAGTATTAATCAGCTTTAACCTATAATATCTTAATGCAAAGCATCACTTTGAGAGGGGACATAATGAAGCAAGTAGGAATTTCAAAGTTTCATAAATTATCTTTCTGTCTGGCAATTCTCTGACAGAATATTCTTCAATATTTCTTGTTGGGCTATTCAATAAATTTTCTGTTATTGAAACATAAATAAGAGTCTTAAAGTTTAATCCTCTCTACTTCTGGATGAATTGGGAAATTATTTTCTCCTAATGTGTTTCCTGAAACATTTGCTACTCTAGCAATCTCAATTAAAGGAAATCTGGCACTTTTGAATAAAAAATCAAATGCTTGTCACATAAAATGTGGAGCCTTCATGAATAAAACTGCATAATCTCTTTTGGATATTTAAAAACACTTTAAATATTCTAGAGAAGATACTGTAATTATTTTCCCAAATCATATGACTGATGCAGTTGAAATTAATATCATGTATGAATAACATGATCATTTGGTCTCATGGTGCTGTGTTCCATATGAAACAAAAACAAGAAAGAACAGCCCTGAATAGTGAAGGTAATTATCTTCTCATGGTTAATTTAACATATGATAAATGTAATTTCATTTTATTTGGAAAATAAATGACTGCTCAACAAAAAATATAATGAATAGCTTAATTATTTAAGAAACAAATCATGAAAGAGACTGGTGTCATTCTATAAATTCCCCCTGAATCTCAGGGTAATTCAAAGACAAAATGTGATAAGTTAAAGTACAATCAGAAGGAAATATAGAAGGGTATTTTTCTCATCGTATGATATAGATTATAATTTTCTAGGAAAAATATATTAAGAACATATACTTTAACATCATATAAATGAAAAGTTTCTATTAATTAAAAGTATAAACAAAATAATAGGAAAAAATCCACTTACTAGAATAATATCTGCAGTATTGGTTGATGATTATATTTTGAACACAACTTATATGTAAATGGAAACCCTAAATGAAATCCAATCTTAAAATCAGTGTCAGAGGTGAGGATGACATTGGGATTTTGGGATTCATTAAAGTGACCCAGGTTTAATAAATCATATGATTTTTGAATAGAAAGTAAGAGAGGGCAGGAGTTGATAAAAACCTAACTCTTTTTTTATATAATAATATATATATATATATTTTTAAAAAGATACCTTGATTACATAAATGTTACACAAAAAATATAGGGATTCCCATATGCTCCACTCCCCACATCTCACACACTCTCCCGCATAAACATCCTTCATTAGTGTGGCACATTCATTGCAATTGATAAAAACATCCTTGAGCTTTGCCATTAAGCATGGACCGTAGTTCACATTGTAGACCACACTCTCTACCACACAGTTCTGTAGGTTATATGATGATACAAAATGGCTGATATCTGTCATTGCAAGATCACTACGGGCAATTCCCAAATCCCCAAAAAGTCCCCAAATTACAACTGCTTTTCCCACTCCCTGCCCCCAGAGCTTCCAGTGGCCACTGGTTCCACATCAGTGTTGTAATTTCTTCCATTGCTTGAATCACAATATGTCTATAGTAGAATACAAGTAAGTCCAGTCTAGTCCATAGCCCTTCCCCCAATCCTGAGGAGTCTGAGATGGTGATGTCCACTCCACGTCCAATTGAGATGGGGCTTATATCCCATGGGGAAGATGGATGGAATTATCCTGCCTGCAGCTGCAGGCTCTCTCGCTTCCCTGGGATGGCCGTTTCCATCATCATCTCCTTGCCAATTGTCCTGGGTGAGTCAAATGAGCTATAAAGTAGGATTTGCTGCTCTACCAAATTTCCAGGCCCAGCTGGCATATGGACAGCTCAAAGATTCAAATCTCTGGACATATACCTACAAACTCCAGCACCAAGTATAATTTTGAATAGAAGGGACAGATAAGCCATGTGCAGGAAAGACATAGTTCAGTCCAACTCTGTCACTCTCAGGAGCATGAACTCCAAATGAGGGCCCACTTGCAAGGCACCAAACTCTAGAGCTATCCACCCTGACATAGGACTTGGGTGTCTCCAGACCCCTCAGGAGCCCCACTATTTGGGGTGATATGCATTTTGGAATTCTATGAGATCCTACTGAGATGTGCATAGGCTTTACCTCCGGGATGACCTCCCAACTCATTTTGAAGACTTTTAGCCATATAAACTCATTTGTCTTTACCTTTTCCCCCTTTTATTCAAGGTCTTTTTTCCAGTTGCATTGCCAGTTGGCACTTGGTAGCAATCTCTTGGTGCCAGGGAGGCTTATCCCCGGGAGTCTTGTCCCATGCCAGGAGAAGGTAATGCATTCATATTCTGTGTTTGGCTTAGAGAGAGGCCGCATTTGAGCAACAAGGAGGCTCTCATTAGGCAACCCTTAGGCACCCCTTAACAATAGGCTAAGTTTCAATTTCAAAAGTAAAGACTCATAAGGCTAGTCATAAATATCAAGGGCCCATCAGTGGATCATCCTCCTTCACCAGTCACTGCCCCTGCACTTGGGGTACTGTTGCTACTCCCTTAGAGAATGTGGCAGAACACACCAGGATGGAAGTTCAGGATTCTCTCATGTATTGAGTGATTCTCCACCCACTGTGATAATGCCTCGTGAATATTTGAGCATTTTTATATACCTTATAATTATGCTCAGGTGAACTTCCTGCCATGAACCCCCCATCCCTGACACCCCACACCAATGATCCTCCCCCACCCCTGTTGTAACCCTGCTGTGATCCAAAGCCTCTTTGAAGATGAAGCCATTACAGTAGCTGAATACAATTAATAGGAAAGTGAAATAATAATAAGCTTAAATGTAAGAGATAAAATACATTAAAAAAATTTAAAAACTAAAAATAAAATTAAAAGATTGAGATATTAAAAATTAAGAAAAAAATTTTTTTTGACCTTTTGCCTTTCATCACTTTAATATCTGGTGTTCAGTGGTCCATGGCACCTTCCTACTCTCATTCCCCAGTGTCTCACTATTTTTCATTTTGTTTTCAAAGAAGTTTCAGATCACAGCAAAATGACACACAGAATACAGGCAACTGTCATATACCCAACATCCTCCCCATTTCCTCCTCCCCATATTAATAACTTTTTATATGTGGATGGTAACATTGTTATTATAACTGATATACAAATTGTGAAACGTAGCTACTAAACGTTTCAATGGTTTACACTATGATTTACATTTTAGACTGTACACTTTTATAAATTTTGATGATATTTACCATGTCCTGTGTCCATCACTGTATGGTAAGGAAAAACAAATACCCCCTGTTTGATCTATTCTATTCCTCCCACCCCATTCCCCTGGGGCCCATGATGACCCCCTGGCTTGACTCGTTGGATGACAAGATTCATAATTACACGTAACAAGAGGGCTTAGCACACTGGCTTGTCCTCCCATATTAGGAACTGCCCTGCTCTTGAGGGACTCCCACCTGTCAATTTCTGAATGAACCAGTCCCCCCAAAGATGGGCTTCCCACTCTTTCCTGCTCATTATGTAGGTCTCCACCCACTGATACAACACATTATTGCATAACGAACACTCATACACTCCCTAGAAGCCTGCTCTAGGTGTGCCCTGTCTCGAATGTCCCCTCAACCAACCCCCTAAACCAGTGACCCTTCCTTGTCATTTTGCCATAAGAGCATTCCCACTTCTGTAATTTTAAACCTAATTCTTGGATGTCCACTGGGTCATTCCTGGTATGGAGCTGCAGTGCTGCTGCACTTAGTTACCAGAGGTAAAATTTACCAAAGATATTTGGAATATACGGGACCAACTCCTGAGGAGTTCACTCTCTGGATGCATAAGGGGATGCAAAAAATCAAGCTAAGTATACAATCCCTTGTTCTCTCACAGCTGAGGCAATTTTCTCAGTTAATGTAGAGGTAATCAATTTACTGAAGATTCAGGTCCAGGAAATAGGCTCACAGTAACAATTATGCAGATGCTTAATTAACCAAACAACTAAGTGCCATTACCTGACCAAGATGGCACATGAACATACCCATCAAAATATCTGTGCCATGATGCCAACCACCCTCAGGTAGCTGGCATTGTAAAGAACTTTAATGGACTCCTTAAAAAGAAGCTTTGGTGTCTACACCTTCACAACTCTGTTATTGGGTGGATTGCCTAATTTCCTTGGTCCCTCTGGAAGTTGAACTCAGTTGTTCCCTGGAAAAGGAAAACAACCTTATCCTGCTCCATAGCACAGAAAGAGGTTGAAGGTGGGATAGGGACCCAGGCTTTTCTGCATATCTGCCCTTACACACATCAAAATGAGGATTGGTTCTGAAAGGGAGACCAAGGACAAAGCACTTGGGACTCTCCTTTCAACCACTGCCAGTGGATCATCCTGATTTTTACACCATTATACCAGCCACATAATTCCCAGCATGGTGGGAGTTTAGGGCCACCTAATGGAGAGTTAGGGTTACAGAAGTGAGCCTTGAAATGTGTGCCAAACATAGGATGAACCCACAGAGCCTGATGCACACAATCTGGAAATTAATGGGCAAGGTCTACTCCTGTTTGGGCCAGCAATACCTTCGTGAACATCATGGAATATATTTGAGTAGTCTTGAGCACCTCATTTATCAGGAAAGGGAGAAGTTGGACCAAAAGATATGGGCAAGACACTAAGATCCAGGGGAAAGCAGTGATGTTATATCCCAAGGCAAGAGACAGACAGGCTGGGTGGTTTTAGAGGGCAAAGATAAGTTACTGAAAATGTCTCCCATGGGAAGGGGTTGCATGACCACCCTGTCAAAACTAGTTTCTCCTCTTGCTCCTGTTTTCTACATATTTGGCTTGGCAGCAACCTGGAAGGAAATCGCCATATCCAGCTGATATGGGGCCACTATGGCTGCAGGGAAACTGACCAACTGCTAAATCTACCATCCACCACATTGATCCACACTTGTCTTGCCTATGAATGACTACACCAGATATTGAAAAGCATGCCTAAGAAATTTTCCAATGTGAAAATCATAATGAAATTATTGCTCATTTGGTTTCTTAAAGACTGGATGCTACAGAGACTGTACATCATAATCTTCCTCATTGACATAACAGAAATGTTGGGGAATCTTTTCATTTTCACCCTCATTATTATTGACCAGTATCTCCATGCCACCATGTATTTTTTTTCTGAAAAATTTGTTCTCAGTTGATATTTCCTCTATCTCTGTCACTATTCCCAAATGCATCATGAACTCTCTGACAAACAGTTATTCCATAACCTTTGTAGGATGTGCTTTAAAATTGTTTCATTTTATTTATTGATGACACAGAGTATGTCCTCTTTATAGTCATGTCCTATTACAGCTATGCTGCTATCTTCCATCCTTTGCACTAAGGCCAATAGAAAGATGTTGTTTATGTGGGAATTTGTGGGAGTTATGGGAGCAGTGCATATGGGAATCCCCATATTTTTTATGTAACATTTATGTAATCTAAGCATCGCTAATATATATATAAAGGAATGGTGATGGCCTCATAGTTCAGTGAATGTGTCTATGGCTCCATTAAAGTTGGAGATATATTCTCTGGAAGATTCTGTGGCCTCAATATAATGCAATAGTTCTTTTATGTTGTAATCATTTCTTACACTTTTTGTTCTGGATAGCATATTTTATAACATACTTTCATTATTTGCTAGCTGTTGTTTTGCTTTGAAAAGTTTAATTTTAATTATTTTTACCTATGTTAACATTTTTTGCCACTGTCCTAAGGATACCCTATGCCCAAAACAAGTTCAAAACTCTCTCCAGCTTCATACCCCACTTCACAATGGGATTGATTGTGAGCTTAGGTTATACCTGCCAATCTCCATCATCACTGAAACTTCTTATCTGTGTTATGCTTTTTGTTAATTTTCACCATTAATCCTGTCATTTACAGCCTGTGAAGCAAAGACATGAAGGTGAACCACAGTAAAATATTCATTGGAAATTGACCCCAAAGATGTAAATGTCTATAATATCCATAATTTCATTATCTACTAAATATATCAAATGATTTGATATATATGGATCTATTTATAAATTATTAGCTATATGTGATTCCATGATTACTCATAAATATGTTGAAAACATTTTATCATATTTTATATGTCTGAAGTTTTAAGAATGTCTTGATATTTTACACTCCATTAAAAAACTCAAAAGATGATATTCCTATCAACATGCCCCACATTTGAAGAAATTGCTTAATACCTATTCATATTCACCAATACACACATGTCTCCTGCTTGGGATGACTTTAAGATTATTTTTAAAATTATGTTTTATTACAATTTTTGGAAGTGACTTTTTAAAAAAAAATTATTGAAGTGTATCATTCATACATGAACATACATAAACTATAAATATTCAGTAAACAACGTGAACTTACAAAACAAACATTCATAACATCATACAGGGCTCCCACTCATCACCCCCCACAAACTCCCTGCATTGTTGTGAAACATTTGTTAACAAATCATGAAAGAGCATCATCAAATATTACTACCAACTATAGCCCATATCTTCCTCCCCTATACATTTTTTTAAGGATTTATTTATTTATTTACTTTTATCCATTTTAGCCCCCCTCCCCCATTTTTGCTGTTTCTGTGTCCATTCATTGTGTGACTCTGTGTCTGTTTCCCACCCTCTCTTCTCATCCTTCACCTCCTGTATTCACTAGGATTCGATCCTCAGAACCTCCGATGTGGGAGAGAGGCATCATACCACCTGCACCACCTTAGTTCCTGGTTTTTCAGTGCGTCTCATCTTTGCTCTCCCTTGTGTCACTCTCCTTTTATGTCATCATCTTGCTGCATGGCTTGTGGGGCCTAGGGACTCACCCACTTGCTCACAGGGCCTTGTGGTGCACCCACACACATGGCATGACAGCACTGTGCATGGGGCCTGGCAGCTCACCCACTGGTAGTGACTTTTTCTATTTTATTTTTTCTGTAGTTATATAATGAAGATGAATATTCCAGTGTTGTGATTTTTTTATCTTTTATTGGTTTGTATTGTCAAAAATATTTTATGGGTTCACAGAGCTAATAGTTTTATAATAAAATTCATTCCCTTTTTGTGACATTACAAATATATTCAGAAAATTCAGAGAATCTATGAACTTAACATACTTTTAACAAGTGATAACAATTACCTATGATTCAATGACAATTTTAAGAGTAGTGATACTACATGGAGAAAGCACAACTCTCATTATAAATTGTAAGTTTAGAAAGAAGAGTATATTATGGTCATAATCCAGAAATAATAACATTATCAGAAGCAACATTTTCTTTCATCTTCACATTTTGTATTAATATTTCTAAATTTTAAACTTTACTATTTTTATGTTTATATAAATCTATTAAATTTAAATTTACTTACAATTACTTCTAAATTTATATATGATATTTTAATTTTGGTTGTCACTTTACTTCTAAGTTTCAATTTTCTCTACTAGCATTAATTTTTATCTCCACTCAATTTAAATTTACTTCTAATGTACTTCTTAATTTTAATTCATTTGCATAGAAAATATCCTTTTCATTTAATTTGTATTTTTGCTTCCTTGCATTGTCATTTACATCATTCTTCTTCTTTATATTCTTCCCATTCTCTAACTGCTCTATTTCTGTTCCTTTTCTTGTTTTTAGTTCTTTCCTTCCATCCTTAATGAGATACATGTTTTTCCCCTAGATTCCACATCAGTTCATCTCATTTTCTCTACTGTTTGCTTCTTATTCTACTCATGATTCTTTACTTCAAGGTTTAAGACATCTTGTAGAGTGAAATAAGCCAGACACAAAAGGACAAATATTTTATGATATCACTGACATAAAATTAATAGAATAAGCAAATTTGTGGAGTCAAAATCTAGAAAATAAGATACAGGGGGTAGGGTGGGGCTAGGGAATAGGGAGATAGAGCTTAAAATGTAGAGTTCCTGTTTGGAATGACAGAAATATTTTGTTAATTGACTGCGGTGATGGTATCTCAACATTGTGAACATAATTAACAACACTGAAATATGTACTTGAAGGGATAAAAGGGGAAATATTAAATTATATATGGAAACAGAATAAAAATTTTATTTTAAAAATCCAGGAAACCACATTACAGAAACAGTGAACCCTAAGTTAAAGCATGAACTTTAATTAATAGTACAGTTACAAAAAAATGTTTTCATCAATTGTAACAAATATACCACATCAATGAAATGTGTTAATGGGGGGAGCATATATGGGAAACCTGTATTCTATGCATCATTGCTCTGTAAACCCAGAAATCATTTAATAATAACAATAATTATATATATATGAATGTCTCTATCATTGCTGTGGGTTAGAGATGACATGGGTTTGACTGCCCTGGAGTAGCATGAAGAGACAATTTAGGGTGAATTGTTCTGTGTCTTGATTTGGTGGTGGTTACATGAAGACTCATAGAATTTTGGAGTGTTGTTGTGTCAAAGAAGAGTCAGAACTGAGGCAGAGGAGGATCACTGGTGTGGGGTGTCATTGATGGGGTGATGCGTGGGTAAGGGTGCACCTGGGTTATGCATCTAAGACATATGAATATGTTCAAGTGTTCATAGGGCATTGTCTCAGTGGGTGGAAATCCACACAATAACCAAAAGAATATTGAATTCCCATCCTGGGGAGTCCTGCTAAATTCACTAATAGAATAGCAAGTGCCAAGTGAAGGAAGACAGACTGTCCTTGATATTGTTAATTGTACATATCAACTTCTCCTTGTGAAAATGAAACTTGGCCTAGTATAATATATTGCCTAAGAGTTACCATCTGAAAGCCTCCTTATTGCTCAAATGTAGCCTCTCTCTAAGCCAAATTGAGCATATATATGCACTACCTTTCCCCCAGCATGGGACATGACTCCTTGGGATGAGCCTCCCTGGCACTGGGGGATTATTAACAAACACCAAATAGCAATGCATCTGGAAAAAGATCTTAACTAAAAGGGAGAAATATTAAATGCAAATGAGTTTTTATGACTAAGAGATTTCAAAGTGAATCGGGATGTCTTTCCAGAGATTATGCTTATGCACATTTCAGCAGTATCTCATTGAATGCCATAGTAAACAGTGACTCAAACAGAAGAGCTCCTGAGGGATGCTGATGTGATAGTTAAGTGATCAAATATTTTACTTTGCAAACTTATTCTCTTTGAAAACTTTCTTTTATTTACATAACATTTTCAGGCAAATAATACTCTGTTCCCTAATATACAATGATGCATTTATATGTTATGTTTGTTTTGTAGGAAGGTACTGTTTTTCTATGTTATTTTATTAAAATGACAACAAAATACATTTAAACAGAAATTCTTAAATTTTACTCTTCATACACCAATTGATACTTCATTGTGTATACTCCAATTTGGAGACCAAATTCTTAATAAAAGTGTTCAGCTTTACCATGACATATTTGAAATATTCATTCAAATAATTTCCATAGAAATTTTAAGGGTATAGGAAAAAAAATCACAAGATAAAAAGCAAAATTAAGAGAACTAAAAGGAGAAATGCAGAAATACTACCACAATTAAACAGTTTAAGGTATAGCTCTGTGAACCTCAATTTCATTTATCAACTAAGCTAGGTTATAGTGTCCAGTTGTTTGATCAAGCAAGCAGTGGCCTTATTGTTACTGAGTGGATATTTCATGGATTTAAAGCTTCAGGAAACTGATTGCATCTATGGCTGATTACATCTACCATCAACTGAAGATTTGTCTTCAGCAATGAGATAAATCTGATCCAACCAGTTGAAGACCTTAAAAGGAGAAGTGAAGATTTCAGTAGTCAGAGGGGAGTATTTTCATCATTACTTCAGCCAGCCAACTTCTCCTGAGGAATTCAATGAAACCTTCATTTGATCTCCAAACTCGTGGCCTGCTGTCTTACATTATCCCTGTCAATGTTTTGCTCTGAAGTTTAATTTTTCTGATGTTATCTTAGTAATTTAAACATTTCAGCATTCATCAATTACTGTTATTATTATATAACTTTTTTCTTTATTTTAAACAATGTGTTTATATTTAAAATGCAATTTTGATGGCCACATCAATTTTGGTCTTGCTTTTCAAATCTTTCAGAGAATCACTTCTTTTAATTGTTGTTTATATTATTTATATGAATTATAATTATTCATGTTTAAGATTAATTAAATCATATTGCTGTTTTTTTTTTTTTTTACCTATCTGTGTCCTCTTTATTTTTACTAATTTTTGGCTTACATTTGGGTTAATTAATCATTTTATCTTCTTAAATAACTTGTCAATTGCAATTATTTGTTTTCTGATACGTTTTTCCTTTAGGGTACCTTGTATGCAAGCGTAACTTATCTATACCTACCTTCATTTGATCTGATATCATTTCAGAATCAGTATAAGAATATTACAACATTATACTTCCAGTTATCCATTCATGGCATTTGAACTATTTTGTTATATGTTTGACTTACATATATGCTATGAAACTCACAATTCATTGCTACAAAACCACAGGACTAGGGGTTTGGACTTTAACATGATTTTCTTGGGCACATGAGAGTCAACCAAAGTTAAAATGGAAATTTATGCCACTTTCTCTTATTTTAAATCCTCTTAACTTCACAATTTACTCAAACAATGATAAGTGGGAAAAATCCCATGATATGACTTAAAATTTCAAAGGTATGTTAGATAATGACATTAAAAACACTTTACCCCCAATATATACATGGAATTGGACAAGGGCTGATTTGAAACAACAAAACTTCAGATATAATATTGTCCTCATAAGTTAGAACATGTGAAATCTGAGCAGAGAATCTTCTGCTTACATCCTTACACAATATTCTGAATTATTTTATTTAACCAAGTGAACTAAGCAATAAATTTTAAAAATTAAAAGATTATCTAAATTTGTTAATAGGGCAATATCTGATTCTGTTTAATATTTCAATTTGAAATAGAATGTCTCCTCTTGATCTGATTTGAGAATGTTTGATCTTGGATTAAATAGAAGTGGAATAAAAATAAATGATGATCTTAATTATTCCCTTATTATTTGTCTCTACCACAGTACTCCAAAGTGTGAGCTCCACATTTTTAAATGCTTTGTATAGCTATTGTCCCATCCAAACAAACATCTAACAAAAAATAGAGTAAACCCTGCCACTTACAGAGGTTTAAATGACATTGACAGGAAACTTAATATATAATGATGATATATAAAAGAGTGGTGCAGATCTGAATTGACCATTTCCATTGAAAGAAATTATCGCACTTCATCTCATTGGATAATAACCACAAGGTGGCAATAAAAACAGAATTCCCACATCTGCATATCTGTGTATTCCAATAAATTCCTCCACAGGAGGTTAACACAGCAGACCAATAAATAACTTCATTGTTGCTTTGTGAAATTAAAATGTTCCAATATATCTGGGCAAATATTTGTTCATTTCAACAAACAGCCTGTTTATGTAGACAAGAGTTAGCTTATCAGGACTTATTCCATGATACTTAAGAACTCACCTCAATATATTTGTCTCAATGTGTCCCCCATTCTTATCCTATTATGTACTAAATGTGATGTTATACCTTGATTCAAGGATTTGATAAAAATCTTTGATCATCATTTTTTTGCACAATTATCTCTGTGCAATACAGTAATGTATTTGTTTAACGTTTAAAAAAAATGACAGTAAATCAGAATTCCATAATTAATCATTTAATATGTGGTAATACAGTGTCATTTGTAGTGAAATTACATAAATTTAAATAAAAAAGACAGTGTGACAAACCATAGTTTTTCTTTCAGTACATGTGTGTGAAAGAAATAGCAAATATCAATGAGCCATACACAAAAGGATAAATAGTATATAAATCCACGTATATGAAAGAACAAATATCATCCAAATGCATAGATATAGAAAGTAGAGTACTTATCACTGGGTTGGGCAGGATGGTGAACAAGGAGTTGATGCAAAATTTGTGCAGGCTCTTTGGTATGATAAAATGTCTGTAATAGATGGCTTTGATCATAGCACAACACTGCAAATGTGACTAGTGCTATAGAATTATATTCTTGGGAATGGTTGAGATGGAAAATTTTATATTGTATACATTTTACCACAATTAATAAAGAGAAAGAGCCAAGAAAATGAAAATTAAATAGATCCTGGACCAGATATAATAATGGAGAACATAATGCCTAAGTAAAACTATTCAGACAATTGAAAAAATTTGGAATGTAAACTGTGTGCATTCTATCAATGTTAAGTTTCTTGAACTTGATAATTGTTCTTATTGGTTACATAAGTGAATATCCTGTTCTTATGAAATATACATGGAGGAGCTGGTAGGCTGTATTATCTTCCCCAACCGAGGCCCAATAAAGAAGCATGTTTTAAAACTTAATCCATTCCTGTGAGTGTAAACCCATTGTATATAGGAACTTTTAAAGATGTTGCTTTTTGCTGAAGTGTGGCCCAAATGAAATTCTCTCTTAAATCTATTACTGGCTACTTTATGAAGAGAAAGCCTTCTGGAGTAAGACTAGCTGTAAATCAACAGAACCCAGAAGATAAAGTAAAATGCACTGCCATATTCATTGCCATGTGACAGCAAATCTGAGAACCCAAGGATCACTGGCAGCAACCCAGAATGTCACAGTCTTCTAGGAGAAAGTTTCACCTTAATCAAGCTTTGTTTTTTTATTTCTCCTAGCCTCAAAACCATGAGAAAATAAATGTACATCCTTTAAGCCAATCCATTATGTAACATTTGATTTAGCAGTCATGATATTATGCCAGAGGTATTAAATATTAAAGGAACATGATATACGTGACAAACAAATGTTTATAAAGAGATAAGTAGACAGAAAGTCAGTCAGAAATGTAGATATAGAAAAATGATGATGATGATGAAAGATTGATAGATGATAGAATGATAGATAAATGTGGCTAAATGTTAAAAAATTTTAATCTGGGTATCTTGGTAGGAGGTATATTTTAACTATCTCTATTATCATTTTTTTATATATACATTTTTTAAGATGCTTAGATTACATAAATGTTACATAAGAAATATAAGGGATTCCCGTATGCTCTGCTCCCAACACTTACCACATTGTCCCACACTAACAACATCTTTCATTAGTTTGGTACATTTGTTACAATTGATGAATACATTTTGAAGCATTGCCACTAAGCATGGATTACAGTTTACATTGTAGTTTACACTCCCTCCCACACAAATTTGTAAGTTATGACAAGATATATATAATGGATTCTATCTGTCATTGCAATGTCATTCGGAACAATTCTCAAGTCCTGAAAATGTCCCCATATCACACTTGTTTTTCCCTCTCCCTCTCCTTGGAACTGCCAGTGACCACTGCCTCCACATCAATGATAAAAGTTCTTCCTCTGCTAGAATCACAATAATCTATACTAGAATACCAGTAAGTCTACTCTAGTCCATCATCCATGCTCCAGTCCTGAGGACTCAAGGTTGGTGATGTCCACTCCACCTCTAATTGAAGGGGGCTTAGATTCCATGGGGCAGAAGGATGGGACTGTCTTCCTTGAGTTGCAGACTCTCTCTGTTCCTTGGGATGGTTGTTGTCCATCATTATCTCCTTGTTAGTTGTCCTGGGTAAGTCCAATGAACTGGAGTGTTGGTGTTGCAATGCTCGTGAGATTCAGGGCCCAGCTGGCATATGGACAGCCCAAAGAGTTAAGGGTCTTTGACATACAACTATCAACTCTAACACTAACTATAGGCTCAAATAGAAGGGGCAGAACAGCCATGTGTAGGAAAACCATAACTGAGTCCAACTCTGCCACACTGGGGAGCACAATATCCCAAGCAGGGCCCACAGGGCAGGTCACCTAACTTCTGAGCTGTCAGCCCTGCTTATAGTGTATGGATCACTCTGCTATCTGAGGCAATATTTAGTTTGGAAGTCAATGAGATCCCACTGAGACAGGCATAAGTGTAACCTCTGGAATGACCTCCCGACTCATACTGAAGTCTCTTTATATGAAGTTCATATAAACTCATTTGTCTTTACCCATTCTCCTTTTTTGGTCAAGGTCTTTTTTCAGTTGCATTGTCTGCTGGTGCTTGGTAGTAATCCCTTGGTCCCAGGAAAGCTCATCCCCAGGAATAATGCCCCATGCTTGAGGTATGGTAATGCATTTACATGCTGAGTTCAGCTTACAGAGAGGCCATATTTGAGCAAAACGGAGTTTCTCAGGAGGAACTTCTTAGGTACCCTATAATAATAGGCTAAAGGTGATGGATGTGGCTTAAAAGGTTGGGCATCCATCTCCCATATGGAGGAACCTGGGTTCATTCTCCGGGACCTCCCAGTAAAAATAAAAATAATAATAATAATAATAATAGGCTAAGACTCAATTTCAAAAGTAAAGGTTCATAAGTACAGTGAACAATATCACGGGCCTGTCAATGCTCCATCTTCCTTCACTAGTCACTGTCCCTGTATTCAGGGGACTCTTGCTGGTCCATTAGAGAATGTGGCAGAGTTCCCCAGGATGGGAATTCAATATTCTTTCATTATTGTATGAATCTCCACCCACTATGACAATGCCCCATGAACACTTGAACACATTTATATGCTTTATAGGTATGCCCCAGGTGAACTTCTTCCAATGTATCCCCCATCACTGGCACCCTGCACAAATGATCCTCCCCTATCATAGCTGTAATACTTCCGTGATCGAAAACTTCTTCAAAAATTAAGGCAATAAAATAACCAAATATAATTAATAAGAAAAAGAAATAATGATAATTTTAAGAGTAAGAAATAAAATTCAAAAAATTAAAAAGCATTCGGAATAAAAAAATGATAAATATTTAAAACAAATTTTGACATTATTTCTTTCACCACTGCAAGACCTGTTCTCTTGGATGTACAGTCACATTTTTTTCCAATTTTTCCCCTAGTGTCTTATTTTTTTCTCATTGTTTTCAAAGAATTTTTAGGTTACAAAAAAGTCACATACAGAATATAGGGCATCCCATGTACTCAACATCCTCCCCCTTTCCCCCTTTCTTCTATTTTTAACATTTTACATGTGGATGGTACATTTTCACATACCAATCTTATTCAAGCTCTTCCAAAAAACTGAACAAGATTAAACACTACCAAAGTCATTCTATGAAACCAATTATTACCCTAATATCAAAGCCAGATAGAGATATAACAAAGAAAACTACAAATCCATTTCCCAAATTAAGAGATGCAAAAATCCTCAATAAATTACTTGCTAACTGAATCCAACAGCACATTAAAAGAATTATTCATTATGATCAAGTGGGTTTTATACCAGGTATACAAGGAGGGTTCAACACAAGGAAATCAATCAACATATACACAACATCTAAATCAAAGAAGAAATATCACATGATTTTATCAATTGACACAGAAAAAGCATTTGACATAACACAGCATCCTTTCTTATTAAAAATACTACAAAAAATAGGAAGTGAAGGAAACTTTCTCAACATGATAAAGGCCATATCTGAGAAACCCACAGCTAACACTGTCCTCAAAGTTGAAAGACTGAAAATTTCCCACTGATATAAATAAAAAGGCAAGGATGCCCACTATTTCCACTTTTGTTCAATATAGTGATAGCAGTTCTAGCTAGAGTAATCAGACAATAAAAAAACATAAAATGCAACTGAATCAGAAAAGAAGAAATAAAATTTTCAATTTCTGCAGATGATAATATCCTTTACTTAGAAAGTCCTGAAAAATCAAAATCAATGCAACTAGAGTTAATAAACAATTTCAGTAGAGTGTCAGGATACAAGAACAATATGCAAAAATAAGTGGTGTTTTTATACAGCAGTAATACACAATTTGAGGAGGAAGTCAGGAAAAAAATTATAATAGTGACTAAAATAAACAAATTTTAGGAATTAACTTAACCAAGGATATAATGCACTTGCATTCAGAAAACTACAATGCATTGCTAAAAGGAACTGAAAAACCTAAATATTTGGAAGAACATTCCAGGCTTAAGGACTGTAATACTAAATGTCATTAAGACGTCAATTCTACGCAAATTGATATACAGATTCAATGTAATCCTGAAAATTTTCCACCAGCATTTTTTAAACAAATGAATAACACAATTATCAAATTTACTTGGAAGGGTATGTGGTCCCAAACAGCCAGAAACATATTAAAAGGAAAAGCAAAGCTGGGGAATTCTCACTTCCAGACTTTAAATCATATTACCTAGCTACAGTGGTAAAAACACCTAAGTACTGGCATAAACATAGACACATAGAACAATGGAACCAATTTGATGGTTGAGAAATGAACCCTCAAATCAATGGCCAAGTGATTTTTGAGAAGCCTGTTAAACTGACCCAGCTCAAACAGAGGAGTCTATTAACATACGATGCTGAGAGATCTGGATATCCATAGCCAAAAGAAAGAAAGAAGAGCCGTATCTCACACTTTATACAAAAAATTCACTTAAAATGGATCCAAGACCTAAAGATAAAAGCAAAAACCATAAAGGTACTAAGAAGAAAATGTAGGAAAACATATTCAATATCTAGTGGTAGGTGGTGGATTCTTAAACCTTACACCAAAAGCATGAGCCACAAAGAAAACATGTATAAATGGAACCTCCTCAAACTTAAACACTTCTGTGATCCAGAGAACTTCATGAAGAAGGTGAAAATGCAGCCCACTCAATGGGAGAAATTATTTGGAAACCACATATCTGATAAGGGTTTGATTTCCATTCTATATAAAGAGATCATACAAATCTTTTATATCTCAATAAAAGACCAAGTAATCCAATTTCAAAATGGGTATAATATTTAAATAGATATTTCTCCAAAAAGGAAATAGAACTGGCCAAAAAGCACATGAAAAAAATTTCCATATCACTAGCTTTTAAGTAAATGCAAATCAAAAGAACAATGGGATATCATATCACACCACACAGAATGGCCATTATTAAAGAAACAGAAATCAACAAGAGCTGAGATGTAAATAACAATTGAAAGAAAGCTAGAGAATAATCTAGGGACAGAATAACACAGTGAACCCAGAAGTGGATGAGAATGTGGTTGATGGTACAGACACAAAAGTGCCCTTCTGTGAGGTAGAGCAGATATATGTCACCCTTGCAGAGTGATAGGAATGTGGAGAAGTATGGGGAAATAAAATTGGTGTGCAATATGGACTGCAGTTAACAACAATATTGTTATATTCATTCATCTATGACAAAGCTATATGGTTGGTGGCAAGGCTCCAGGATGTGTAAGTTCATTGAGGTTGGTGGGCCACACTGTGGGAGATGTTTGTGTGGGATGTGGTGGGAGGTGTGGGAGGTGGGCAACATGGGAATCCCAGTGGGTTCCGTGTAATATTTTAGGTAATCTAAGCACCTCTTAAAATATATGTATATATATATATATATATAAATAACATTTTTGTAAGCAAATACACATATATGCATATATATTTATATATCATTTTACAAATGTTTGTATGTATTGTGAGAATTTTGATTTTTACCCATAATAAAAAAAATAAATAAATAAATTAAAAAATAAATAAATAAATAAAAATTTGTAAGGGCAAAAAAAAAAAAGAGTATTTCAAATATATGCTATGCACCATAGTTGGTGGTGGTAGTCTGACGATATTATTTCATAATCTGTAAAAGATGTTCCATCATGATGTGGTGTGTTGAAGAAGGGGTGTTGTATGGGAATTCCACACATGTGCATGATGGTTTTGTAAGTTCAGAATTTCTGTAATAAAAATATATTAAAAATAATTATAGTGTGGGTAGGAGAAAATACACAGGATGTAGATATGGAAGGTAGTTAGTACTAATATTTTAACAATATTCTTTCATACATTGTAACAAATGTCACACAACAATGTAAAGTGTTGTTGGTGGGTTGATGTATGGGACCCCTGCATGATGTAATATGTTTGTTTCGCAAGTTCACAACTTTTACTCTACACTTATTGTTTATGCATATTCATGTATGAATGATATACTTCAATAAAATTTTAAAAAATACTGTTCATGAACAGATTTTACATGGGTTCTGTTCCCTAGCCATCTAATATCAATTACTTTTTTGAAATTATGTATGGGCACTGGCTATTATTGGTGCCAAAGCCTTGCTCCCAGGGGTTTTCTCTGATGCCACTGGAGACCACTGTTTGGAAATAAAATTTACCCAAAATCTCTTTTTTTTACAATAGAAAGTTTCCATCCAGGGTGTTAGTCATGTCTGCTAAATATACCTGCTCATCCTTGCCCCCAGGTAAAGCAGCAGTGCAACTTTACCAGAAATCCCAATGTGTCTATCCAGTGTAAGTAGAAAATAAAATTAAATTTTGAGTTTGATGTTATTAACTTATTTTTCCCTCTTCCTTCCCTTCCCTCCAAAAATCACTGCATTTATTTTCTCCATTGCTTAGTTGATATTTTGAAATTGTCAAAGGGACTATTATTAAAAATATATAAATATAGAAAATACTAGTACAATGTGACAACCTCTTCATTTATATTCAATGTAATAATAAACTCAATTCAAGCCATTTTAACAGAATTGATAGCTGTACATGGAAGCAAAGACTAAGCTGATTGCAGCACCAGATGGAGCAGGGACAGGAGCAGCTCTATACACTGATCAGAGCTTCAATATGCAGGATGCTAATTTAAATTTATACTTAGAACTAATTCTGATGGGATGTGTATTACCTAAAAATAATATAAACAATGATTTATGTATTTTATTATGAATCAATAATTTCAATAATTATCTTCATATTATTTTCTCTTTACTCTGCACTCTGCTATATTCAGTCATTTCTACACAGTGAATAAGTCAATCCTTGTCATATAAATAAGTGTGCACATGACCCCTCACACTTCAGGTGCAATTCTAGGGATTTCTCAGAACGTATCATGAAAGCCATGAAACAGTTCATAATTGAGATTCACAGCTTGCAGACAATATCTGCATATAATTCATCCTAAAATATCTCTAAAGGTAGATATTATAGATAAATTAATTATTACAAGGATGTCTCAATCAATAAACAAATGAATATATTAATTTCCAAAATATGCCTTCTAATTATTCAAGTCTTTGCAGAAGAGGCACAAAATCATTTGCTTTTACAATTTGATGTGTAACAATCTAGTTATCCCAGTAGAACTTTACTTTCTGTGCTAGCCTCCTACAACCTGTATACTATTTAAAAATAGTCTCAGTTTTACAATCTATTTACCTTGTGTCCTTCTTTTAACATAAAATTGCATTAGCAAATTCATAATGCCCACATTTCTTTACTTCTTTGTTTGCTTTTATGAAAAATAACAGTAATATTAATTGGAGATGGAAGAAATATAGTGCTTAACCCCACTATTTAAAATTTTTAATACTTATTGATTTACTTTTTATTAGCATTGCTAACATTACGAGAATTTCTATTTTACAAATATTAAATTCATTAAGTAGATGTTTTTACAAATTTTGTAGAAAACTGAGTCAAAAATATATGTGAGGCTATCCCTAGCTACATAGCAAATAAATGGCAGAGTCAAGCTATAAAACATATATTCTCTTGTAGTCCCAAAGATTTAACTTTTCTCTGATTACACATAAATTCAAGCTAGAAACCTACAATTGATTGGTGATTGTGAAATAAAATGTGTTCACTTTGTGTTCCAACTATGAAATCCTGTTGCATTTTTGTAATACGGTAGAAGTAGTCTGATACGGAATTTAATGAGGAAAAAAAATAAGCAATTATTTTTAACATCTCAACTTCTATGTGAAGCTGGCTTAAATGGGTTAGAGCTTCCTATAAATATTGAAGTTAGCAATTTTAATCAGGTTCATCATACAATTCTATCAGTAAGTTTTCAGTAAACTTCTTTACTTAAACAACAACAACTACCTTTTTTTCTATCTGGTTGCCTCATCTTCTTTTTGCTATGCAGGAGCCTGTGCTTCTCCTTGCCACACAGGTCTGGGATACCTTTTTTCCTTTTTATTTTTTTAAATTATCAGGAGATCACAGGGATTGAACCCAGGTCCTCCATATGGTAAATGGGAGCTCAATTTCTTAAGCCACAGCCAATTCCCAACAACTATTTTTGAAGCAGTTTTTTGAAGGATCTGGAAATAAAAAGGAACAAAGTGAGAGAAAGCTATTACTCTTGATTTCAGTAGGTCAGTCTGAAAGTGACAAGTGTCCTGCCTTCTTATAGTTAGCAGAGCTTCTCAGTATGTAGTTAACAATTTTGAAGAGAAAAAGAGAACACAGAGCAGGAATGTGAAGAGCATTAACAATGAGAATTAACAAGTATTAGATAAGCAAGTCTGAAAAGTATATTCTGCAGTTTCAAGGCAACAAGGAAAGTAGACAGCTGAAGGAACTTGAGAAGAAAACATTATACACTTAAGGGTTAAATAAGGGCTTCTCTAAGAACATTTGTGAAAGGGAACTTTATGAAGAAACAGGTATGATACAACATCCATTATCATCAACTAACACACATCAAGCAATGCCTTTGTATCTCATTTTACTCAAGTTTTGAAATATGTTCAGATTTTAAGGGATAACATAACAATATTTGACACAAAACAGAAGAATAAATAGTACTCTCCAATCTCTACTTAAATTCTGCAGTCACTATATAAATATTAACATTCATGGAACATTACTAATGAGACAGGGATGCATAGAAATTACCTATATTAAAACTTTTAATCTTCCAGGCAAACCTTTAACTTCCATTACATCCATTTTATAACTAGCAAATGATAGAAATATATACAAACATAGACATAAGCCCTTAAAGATTATATTTTCTGCTACCTCCTATCCTGGAGGAAAGTATCAAATCAGGGAGATGAAAAGGAGCAAGAGCAAACCTTATGTTAGAACCTACTGACCAAAACAAATTTAAGAGAATATAAACTTATTAATGTGATTCAATAAATGTCCTTAGGCTAATTCCTTCTACATGTTGAACCTCCATGTTTCTTAGGGATTATTTGTCTGACTCTTCATGGCCAAGAGGAATTTTCCTAAGATGCCAAATTCACCACAGTGACTGAATTCCAGCTCACAAGATTTTCTGATGTGTGGGAGCTCAGAGTTTTACATGCCATGCTATTCCTAATAATGTATTTGGCAACATTGATGGGGAATCTTATCAATGTCATGGTAATCACATTGGATTCCAACCTTCACACCCTAATGTATTTCTTCCTTAGGAATCTGTCTGTGTTGGACATGTGCTGCATTTCTGTTACTGTACCCAAGGCATGTGTCATCTTCCTGCTTGTCAACAAGGCAATCTCCTGGGTTGGATGTGCATCACAGATCTTCCTTGTGCTTTTGTTTGGTTGCATAGAGGTACTGTTCTTCACCATCAAGGCCCATGACTGCTATGTGGTCAACTGCCAGCCCCTCCACTACCCTGTGATCATGAATTCTTGGGTCTGTGTCCAGATGACTCTGGCCTCTGTGCTCAGTGGTCTGGCCTACTCTGGAATCCACACTGGCAACACATTCTATCTGCCCTTCTGTCAGTCCAATGTGGTTCATCAGTTCTTCTGTGATATGCCCTCTGTATTGAAGCTCTCCTGCTCTGAGATCCTAAGTAATGAAATTTTAATTTTTATCTCTGTGGTGCTGATAGGTGGTGGCTGCTTTGCCTTCATCATCATGTCTTATATTCACATATTTTCTACTGTGCTTAAGTTTCCAACCAGAGGAGAGTGAGGAAAGGCCTTTTCCACCTGTGTCCCTCACATCCTCATGGTGACTATCTTTATTAGCTCAGGTGCTGTTCTGCATATGAAGCCAACCTCCAACTCACCTACAAGTCAGGACATGATCTCCTCTATATTCTACTCTATAGTGCCTCCTTTCCTTAATCCTATAATCTAAAGTCTTAGAAATAAGCACATAAAGGAGGCTGCGAGGCAAATTATGAGGAGAATATTTATTCAGGAAAAAGATAGGATAATTATTTGAAGCCATTCTCATTTTGATGACATGAGTTAAAATATGATTCAAAATTAACTTTCCTTCACATTTTCAACTTCGATGAACTAATTGACATCTGAAAGCTGAATGCAAAAGAAGAATCTGAGAAAGCTGTGGTTAGTGAAAGAGAAAAATAATAACATTCCTGTTTTTTATTAATGTGGCAACAGAAATTGTAAAATATAATTATTATTATTCAAAGACAATATTAGCATTTATAAAATGAAAAACCACTGCTATATTGAGAAAGAATAAGATTAAGATGACATCTTTGCAAGCATTAAATCTCTATTTCAAGGAAACAAAAATAGTTTTTCTTTTTCTATTACCACTATTGCTTGTAATGCATCTTTCCAATATATTTATAAGGTCAAACAATGAAATTATGTTTTTAAGTAGACTTTCTTATGGGTGCTTCATATATTATGATCCATATTCCTATATTAAACTTTGAATTAGGCACAGTAGCTACAGTATATGACAACATAATTTGCCCCCTTGGAAAATTTCCCAAACACAAGCAATCTTGCAGAAAAAAACATTAATTCTGACAGTTTCAATTTCCAGATATGTAAATTTTCTAAATGATTTTTAATAATTATGAGAAGTCTAACTTTTGCTAATTTTCTCATTATATTATCAGAAGGTGTTGATGTGATAGTTAAATGGTCAAATATTTTACTTTGGAAACTATTATTCTCTCAGAATTCTTTTTCTTACATAGCATTTTTGGTCAAATAATATTCTGTTCCCTCATATACAACTATTCATTGATATGTTATTATGTTTGTTTGTAGAAAAGCTTTGTGTAGCAAGTGATGTGTAAATAATAATGTTATTTTATTAAAGTGACAACAAAATACATTTAAATAGAAGTTCTTAAATTTCACTCTTTATACAATTGATATCCCATTGTGTACAATCCAATTTGGAGAACAAATTCTTAATAAAAATATTCAACTTTACCATGACACACATGAAATATTCATTCAAATAAATTCCACAGAAATTTTATGGGCATAAAAGGAAAAAATAAAAATATAAAAAGCAAAATTAAGAGAACTAAAAGGAGAAATAGAGAAAACTTCTACAATTAAACAGTGTAAGGATAGATCCATGGAAGTTAATTTCATGTGTCAATTAGGCTGGATTATAGCATCCAGTTGTTTGGTCAAGAAGCAGTGGCTTTATTGTTACTAAGTGGACATTTCTTGGATTTACATCATCAGGAAATTGACTGAGCTATGGCTGATTACATCTGCAATCAACTGAGGAGATTATCTTCAACAATGAGAGAAGTCTGATCCAATTAGCAGAAGGTTTTAAAAGGAGAAGTGATAATTTCAGCAGTCAATAGGGACTATTTCTATCACTACTTCAGCCAGCCAGCTTGGCCAGAATTCACTGAAACTGTCATCTGATCTCCAAACCTGTGGCCTGCTGTCTTACATTATCTGTGTCATTGTTTTACTTTGAAGTCTGATTTTTCTGATTCTAATTTAATAATTTAACCATTTCAGCTTTCTTTCTATTAGTATTACAATTACATGTTTTTATATCTTTATTTTCAACAATGTGTTTATATTTAAAATGCAATATTGAAGGCCACATAAATTTGGGTCTTGCTTTTCAATTCTTTCGGAGAATCTCTTCCTTTAATTATTGTTTATACTGTTTACATGAATTATAATTATTCACATGTTTACAATTAATTAAATCATATTGCTGTTTTTTTTCTTTTTTACCTATTTGTGCCCTGTTTATTTTTACTAATTTTTGGCTTTCATTTGGATTAGTTAATTATATTTTTATCTTCTTCTATAACCTGTTAATTGTCATCATTTGTTTTCTGATAATGGTTTTTGCTTTAGGGCACCTTGTTGCAAATGTAACTCATCTATATCTACCTTCATTTGATTTGATACAACTTCAGAATCAATATAAGAATATTACAATAATATACTTCCAGTTATCCACTCATGGCGTTTGGACTATTTTGTTATATATTTGACTTATACATATGTTATGAATCTCACAATTCATTGCTACTAAAACCACAGGCCTGGGGGTTTGGACTTGAACATGGCTTTGTAGGGCATATGAGAGTCTCCCAAACACTAAAAGGGAAAATTATGCCACTTTCTTCTATTCTAAATTCTCTTAACTTCACAATTTACTCAAACAATGTTAAGTGGAAAAAATCCTATTATATCATTTAAAATTTCAAAGGTATGATAAGTAATGACATTAACAACAAAATTTCACCCCCAATATGTACCTGGAATTGGAAAAGGGCTGGTTTGAAACAATAAAACTTCATATATAATATTCTCCTCTTAAGGCAGAACATGTGAAATCTTAGGAGAGAATCTTCTGCTTACATACATACACAATATTCTGAGTTCTTTAATATAACTAAATGAACTAGAAAATAACTTTTCAAAGTCAAGAGATAAGGTAAATTTGTTAATAGAGTAATGACAGATTTAGGCCATTTTTTTTTATAGTTTTATTTTTATTTTTATTTTTTTAAAGATTTTATTTATTTATTCATTTATCCCCCCTTGCTGCTTGTGCTCGCTGGGCCAGCCAACCACGCCGTGCGGGTGGGCTCTGCCCTCACCAGGAGGCCCCAGGAACTGAACCCGGAGCCTCCCATATGGTAAACGGGAGCCCTACTGATTGAGCCACAGCCGCTTCCCATAGGCCATTTTTTATCATCATATAACATGCAGAACTGTGTGTGAGAGAATGTGGTCTACAATGTGAACTATGGTCCATGCTTAGTGGCAAAGCCCAAGATGTGTGTATCTATTGCAGGTGATGTGCCACACTAATGAAGGATGTTTATTTGGGAGGTGGTGGGAGGAGTGGGAGGTGGGGTATATGGGAATCCCTATAATTTTTGTGTAACATTTATGTAATCTAAGCATCTTTAACAATTTTTTTAAAATTATTATTAAAAAAAAAAAAAACAACCAATTTCTAGTATTTTGCATCAGCACTCCACTAGCTGACTAATATAGTGACCTACTCACAAAAGTTTATAAAGGGATAGGTAGACAGACAGACAGTCAGGCATGTAGGGATAGATGATGATGATTATGATGATGACAGATAGATTGACTGATGATAGAATGATCTAAAAATGTGGCAAAATGTTAAAAATTGCAATCTGGGTACTTAAGTGCGAGGTATATTGTAGTTCCTGTATTATTTTTATATTATGTTTGCAACTTTCCCAAATTTTTGAAATCACTTCAAAATAATTATTTAAAAAACATTAGTTATGTTGGTTTGTCTAATCCTTTCAGTTGTGAGGTGTACTGTTTAATTTCTCAAGTGCTGTTTTAGATCCAGCATCCTCTAGGTTCTTGCATGAGATGATTTTATATTATAAACATATTGAATACTTGAAAAAGCACAATGGATCCCATAGAATGCCACTTCGACCCAAATCATGATAAAGACCTGGAAAAGCATAATTTGCTTATCCTTTGTATGGTCATCACATCAATTCCATCAAAGAAAAACTGGGAGACATTTTATAAAGTAAAAAATCCATATAATGTGGCACATTCCTAGACAATATTAAAACTGTTATATTTCATCACAAAAAGCTGATCATAAGGATAAATCTTTTAGGGCAAACCTTCAGTTTTACTTCCTTCATTCCACAAATATGGTACTAGTATATTTTAAATGTCATATACCACCAGCATATCTTTCAAATCAATTTTATTTTAAATTCTAAATTTCCTTGCTTTACATACACATAAATTAGTTTTATCAGTATTATCATAACCATCTTTGATACTATACTCTATTATACTATTAAGGGCAACTCTTTACTTCCCTCTTGAAAGTGTGTTGAAAACACACTTTTGTTTTTAGACAAGTCACCAATCCTTAACCCAGCATGTCCTCCCTCCAGCAGTACAAAAGTATTTCTTCTTTATCTACTTGCCCTTGTACCTCTATTCTGATTGGAAGTCTTTTCATTCTTTCTATCCTTTATAGCTGATCTGCATTTTTCTGACAGATATTTAGTATGTCTTTTAACTTTAAGGTTTCCCATAGATATAATGATACAATTCTAAAGATATAGACTGATATATAAATTTAAATATGTAAGTGCTTCAATTCTTGAAAATTCTCACCAATTCTTTAAACAATTTTTCTGGCATTCAGTTCATTCTTCTATAAGATAAAATGTTTTATACACACACACACACATATATAAATTTACAAATGCATGTAAAATGAACATATTTTAAAGAAATAGTTTTACTGATAAGCATAATTTTAGTGATGTGCTCATACATTTTAGAAAACAATGTTCACGTCTAAACAATTTTTCACAAAATATCAGGAATTTTGTAGAATTTGCCAAATAAAGCTTCAGTAATTAACTGCTTCTATAGGTATATCTGGTTAGAGGGGCCTATTACTAAATATTTTCTTTAAGAAAAAAGGAAGAATTGAAAATAAATAAATTTATGCTTTGAAGTCAAAAACAGTTGACAAAAATTTTAAAAAGTTAACCTAAGGAAAATATGAAGGATAAAGAATAAAGAGAATGTATTCACAACCTGAGATAAGGAGAAATATTAAGAAAGGTAGAGATTACTTTGAAGATTGCAATAAAATATAAAAAATTGTATGTGACAAAGTTAATGAACTAGAATAAACAAAGAGATAAATACAATGTGGGAAATGTAAGGAGTGAAAGGGAAACAGAAAGTATTACAACAATAAATTTGAATTCGTAAAAATGTTAAAGAAAACTAAAAACTAAAAGAATTAAATCAGAAAGTGGATGAAAACTGATTTTCTTTAAATGTGAATTTTCTGAAAATATTTTAAATTATTATTTATAACTGTTACATTCTCAACACTTAGAACTCTGCCTGTCATATCATGTGGCTCAACAGATATTTGTTCAACAAATGAACTGATTCTTGCAGTGAAACCTAGAAAGACACACACACACACAAATCCCTTTTAACCTTAGTTCTCAAGAGGATGACAAATAGGTATCTTTCAATTTTTAAATATCTCACTTATACACAATTTAAGCTGTTTTATTGCACAAATAGAAGTATTCTTTCCAATTTTTTGAAACCACTATAAGCATGATATCAAAATTCAGTAACATAAGACTATGCAAACAAAGAACAAAATAGAATCTTACTCTGAACTAATAACAACAATTTATACTGTGTTGCATAATGAAAGCAAAATTCCCATATAAAATATTTAAGGAGTCACATCCAGCTGCAAGGTATGAAAAACATTCTGTGACATTAGGTAAGTTAGAAACATACATTATAAACTGGGTAATGTAATTTATCTTAAAAATAAGACAATGAGTAAATTAAATACTTTTAGATGATAAAATATGGTTATTTTCTTAAAGCAAAATTAACTTCTAATTAAATATGACTTAAAAAGAGACTCATCAATACTTACTCAGGCAAACATGTCTTCTCCATCAGCCAAGAGAAAACTAAGAAGTCTTTGGTTTCATGAGGAGAGGGGGTGTTCTAAATCTGCTATTTAAAACGTATTCGCTAATAAAATCCATACTTAAGCCAGTGTCTCAAGTCACATACTTTAAATGTAGGCAAAACAATAAAAAACTCCGAAGCAGAGTGACTTGGTTTATAACCTGTTTTTTCCACTGAAGCGTATACTCCTAGGATACTTCAACTCATCAGTTTCTATATTTGAAAGGAGAATAAAGTAACTAATGATAGATGTATGAATTACATAAATTAGTATATATAACTAATATTTACATGAATATATATCACCTCTAAGATACTATTTTCAATATTGCTGGAACAAGGCCTAATTTGTAAGCTAAGTAAGAAAGATTTTACTAAATTAAGAGAAGAGAGATCCATGCTATGACCGAGGCCAGGGGGCAGGGGAGGGGGCGGCTCCCGCGTGCCTTCTCCACGCCTCCTGGCGGCGCCGCCCAGAGTTGACTGCTCCTCGCCAAACCTCGCGGGGAAGTCTACCTACTCCGGTAGACACGAGGTCACGTGGGAGCGTGAGGGCGAGCCAGCGGGTGAGCGTTTCTGTGCCTGCGCAGAGCAGCTCAGAAGCTAAAATAACAGTCCACTTTATAAATTGTGATGGTGAAACATTAACAACCAAAAGAAAGGTTGCTGACTTTCTGCTAGATGTTGTGGTTGAAAATAATCTAGAGATTTATAGTTTTGGGTACATGTGAAGGAACCTTAGTCTGTTCTGTCACCTCATCTTTGAAGAGCACATATTTGAGAAGTTACAGGCAATCATCGATGCTTGTAACGACATGTTTGATGTGGCTTATGGACTAACAGACAAATCACGTTTGGGCTGCCAAATCTTTTCAACAAGTCTTTGGACAATATGACTGTTCGAATACCTGACGCAGTGGCCCATGCCAGACAATCCATTGAAATGGGCACAAACTCCTAAGCTAGAATATATAGGGATATTTTCATGAAATTTTACCTATTTTTATGATTATTTCTAATGTAAATAAATGAGACCATGAATGAATGGATTTATTGTTATAGCTAGCTTTAATATTTTAATTTACCTTGTATAACGACTGAATTTGTAGTTCTGAAAGTATGCGATCTTTATTTTGGTTAAATTATAAAAATGTCAATCATGTTAGAAAATAGTTAATATGATAAAACCTAACATATTTTACCTTCCATTTATAACATTAGCAAAATATTTTCATATAAATTTTGTCTGCTTACCTATAAGGTAGATTAAAAAGTTGTGATTATCCCTGTTTGATCTGGTGAGGCAGGAATCTGAAATGGCTTGTCTAGGGCCGTACACACAATTAGAAGATATGGTACTAGAACCCACATCTTGTCACTACAAGTTAAATGTTCATATTGAAACTGTAAAAATTATGATATCTTACATAGAGCAGTAATTAAATGTGAATGTGAATGGACAAATGATTTAATTGCTCAGTGAACAATTTCAAAGACAGTTATTAACCTTATAAAGAAATATTTCAAAATTTGATTCATTGAGAAGTAAAGTCCAACCATAGGCATTATAACACTATAAAAGAAGTTTGATTTTTGTTCTGACAATACCGAAGAATAAACTAAACCTTAGATGTCTTTATACTTTCCTCTTCTAAACAGAACAGTGAATCTTTGTAATCTTTTTTTTTTAATAGTGGTGAATGGTACATCTCTGTCTCTAGCAGAATGAGAATCTTATGAATTAGGTTTCCTCTGTCCTGAGCCAGAAAAGGAAAGTTGCATTGCACAGGTCCAGGGGGCGCAGTTCCCTTGAGTAAGGCTGAAGTTGGACAGTAGTATGCATCAGTCCTAGAAGTGAGGGAATGGTTTTCCATACCACAGATTAACAATTACAAATGGAAACTATATATATTATTATTTTTACTAAAAATAAATTTGTACAAATAGATAAATGTGTAAACAGTTTGCTTTTTGGAAGTGTAGTAAAACTAGGACTGATTGTGAGAAAGATTAGAAAACATTAGTGAAAAAATGTGAACTGTAAGGCAACTGAATTAGCTTCAAGTACTTCATGCAGTGTGATCATTTTTACAAATATTTTTTGAGTATATTTGGCATACACAATGTTTTATGCCCATTAGGAAATACAGAGCTGAAAAAGACAAGAAATACCTTCAGGCAGCTCACCTCTTATCAGCAACAGCTAGAAAATATGCAAATAATTTGCTTGAACTAAAATGACCAGTTTGTCAAATAAGAAGTCTTTTAAAGCAATTAATATGTAAATCACAAATAGGAAGAACTTGAGACTTCTAATGTTCATTAGGTATTTAATAATTATTGTGTGCTTTCTGTATGTAGAGAGCTTCAAAATAATGTGTTCTCTTAAGGACCTTGAATATTCTCTCTATATTCTCACATGGATTACCTAAACTTTCCATTCCAGAGTTACAAAGTTTTAGATTTTAAATTAGAAATGTTGAAATTAATGAAGTTGAATGGCATTACTTAAATAAAACCTACTAAAATAAAAATAAAAAAGAGAGAGTCAAATGAGGTCTGAAGGTGATGTGGTTAGTCATAAAATTGCCAGCAATGCAAGCAGATAAACCATATCATGTTATACTATATGTTATTACTTTCACTATAGCTATCTTTGATGTTTCTTGTTAGTTTTTAATTTTCATTGTGATGGTTGATGATAGACATTCTAATAGATTTCTGATAACTTCCTCAAACTTCCACTTACTATTATATACATGCTTTATTTTAAATTATATAAAATCTTATGTTGAAATAAACATATACATGTATGTATCTCCTTAATAATAGACACTTTCTTGGCATTTCTTTGTCATTTAAAGGAAGCAGTAATATGTGGGGCAATCAGGGCAACGTAGGGGTGCACAGACTGGCACCAAGGCACAGCCACCTGGGGGGTGATCAGCCTTTCATTGGAGTGCCTAGCCAGGCGCCAGGTAAGAAGTGCCCATAAAATGATCCCGGTAATTAGGGGGGATATATCCAGAGCTGGAGGTTTGAGAGGGTGAGAGGGAGTACAGTTTTTTTTCTCCCTTTTGTCATTTAGGTACCTGTGGACTGGTGGGCCTTTTGATTGGTGGACATAAATGACTAATACAGTCTAGTCAGAAGACTGTAGCCTGAGAGAGAGAAATTGCTTTTTGCTTTTGAATTTGTATTAGTTTTTGTTGTTTTCTTTTATTGTTTGTTTGTTTAAACATGGGAAATTCTAAAGATTTAAAATAAGTGGAACTGAGTGTCAAAGGAGAAATTTAAAACAAATACAAGCAAAAATAAAACCCTAGATGAGAAAGAGAAACTAATCAACAGAATAAAACCATCTGTTTAGATGCCGAGACATCAGCAAAAAATTACAAACCATAGTAAGAAATAAAAGCTATGGCTCAGTCAAATGTACAACCTAAAACTTAGGAAGAGAAACAGAATGTGAAATATGAAAAAGAGAATACAATATATAAAAACTTATGGGATGCAGCAAAGGCAGTTCTAGGAGGGAAATTTTTAGCCCTATAGACCTATATTGTAAAGAAGAAAGAACTAAAATGAAAGACCTAGCTGCACATCTGAAGGAACTAGATAAAGAACAACAAATTAATACCAAAGCAAGCAGTAAGATGGAAATCACAAATATTAGAGCAGAATTAAAAGAAATTGAGAATAAAAATACAATATTCCAGCCATAAGCCACCTAACAGATTGAGCAAGCCATAGCTAGGGACCGCTCATCCCCTCCCAAGAATAAACAAAATGGAGCAGATAAGGGCCACCTCTCCCTCCCCAATTCCTTCTACATTCCAAGATCTCCTTAGCCCACTCCCCCCTGGCGATTTGGCCCAAGGCTTTACTCGGTTTCCCACCTATTGATATATAAATTCATATCCACCACCTTCCATGGTTGGGCTGAAGTCTCACTTCAGACCCCTGCCATGCTGATGGGAGGGCTGAAGTCTATTCTTCAGACTCCCTGTATTGGGAGAGCTTCCCAATAAACTTCCTGCCTGAAAAAAAATAAAAATAAATATACAATAGAATTCAGAAAATAAAAAGCTGTTTTTTAGAAGACTAATAAAATAGGCAAATCCTTAGCTGGACTAAGAAAGAAAATAAAATCAGAAAAGAGAGCAGGGCCATCATTACTGACCCCATAGAAATAAAGAGTGCCATATGAGGATACTTTGAGAAATTGTGTTCCAACATGTGGACATTTAGATGAAATAGTCAAATTTTTAGAAACACATAAGCAACCTACACTTTTGAAAGAAGAAATAGACATTGACAGACCAATCATAATGTGACTGAATCAGTCATCAAAAACCTCCAACCAAGAAAAGCCCTGGACTATATGTCTTTACAAATATATTCTACTAATCATTCCAAAAAGAATTAGCATCTATCCTCATCATACTCTTTCAAAAAATTGGAAGAGGAGGGAACATTACTTAACTCATTCTATGATGCCACCATCACTCTAATACCAAATTCACATAAAGATGCTATAAGAAAAGAAATTTACAGACCAATATCTCTAATTAACTTAGATACAAAAATCCTCAACAAAATACTTGCTAACCAAATCCAACAACACATCAAATTAATTATACATCATGAACAAGTATGTTTTATCCAAGGTATGGAAGGATGGTTCAACATAAGAAAATTAATTAATTTAAGGCACCAAATTAACAGATTAAAGGAGAATATTTACATGATCATTTCTATTAATACAGAATAGTTATCCAAGAAAATTCAGCATCGTTTATTGATAGAAACACTTTGAAATACATAAGGAGAAAGAAACTCATCCCACATGATTAAATGCATATAAAAAAACCCATAGCTAACATCTTAACACAAATTCTATAGGCTTTCCCTCTAAGACCTGGAACAAGACAAGATAGCCACTGTCACCACTCTTATTCAAAGTTGTGTTAGAAGTGCCTGCTAGAGCACTTAGGCAAGGAAAAGAAATAAAAGGCAGCCAAATTGGAAAGGGAGAGGAAGAATTGTCACTATTTGCAGATGACACAATCCTATATATAGAAAAATCTACAATGAAGCTACTAGAGATGATAAATGAGTTATGTAAAGTCACAAGGTATAAAATCAACACAGAAAAATCAGGGGTGTTTCTTTACACTAATAATGAGCAAGCTGAGGAGGAAATAAAAAGTTCCATTTACAATAGCAGCTAAAATAATTTATTTAGGAACAAACAGAACTGAAGTTGTAAAGGACCTGTGTACAGAAAACTATATAATATTGCTAAAAGAAATCAAAGAAAAACTAAATAAATGGATGGATATTCAATGTTCATGGATTAGAAGACTAAATATCATTAAGATGTCAATTTTTACCAAAATTTATTCACAGAGCCAATGCAATCCCCCAAAATATACAACAAAATATTTTACAGAAATGGAAAAGCCTATTATCAAGATTATTTGGAAAGCTAAATGGTCCCAAATGACCAAAAACATCTTGAAATGGAAAAACACACTTGGAGGACTAACACTACTTGACTTTTAAGCATACTACAAAGCTCCAGTGGTCAGAACATCATGGTATTTGCTAAAGGCTAGACATTGTTAAATGACCACTGTAACGAAATTGAGAGTTCAGAAACAGACTTGCCAATTGATGTTGAACAAGGCTGCCAATTCCACTCAACTGGGACAGAATGACCTCTTCAACAAATAGTGCTGAGGGAATTGGTTAATCATATCCAAAAGAATTAAAGAGGATTCCTATCTGATGTCCAATACAAAAATTAACTCAAGATGGATCAAAGACTTAAATATAAAATCAAGGACCATAAATCTCCTAGAAGATAATGTAGGAAGCATCTACATAATCTTGTGGTAGGCAATGGTTTCATAAACTTTATACACAAAGCACAATTAATGAAAGAATAAATAGATGCATGGGACCTACTCAAAATTAAAACCTATGTGCTTCAAAGAATGTGTCAAGAAAAGTGAAAAGACAGATATTATGCTGAATGAAACAAGCCAAGACAAAAGGATATCTATTGTATGGTCTCACTAATATGAACTAAATATCATGAGTAAACTCATGAATGTAAACTCTAGAGGATATGTTACTAGTAAAGAAAAGGTGGGTTGACAATGGGACATGATGCTTATTATATTTAGCATTATTAATGATGTTAATTGTAAAAGTGTGGAAATTAATAGGGTTGAGAGTAACACATGAGTATAACTAACTCTGCTCATTTATAAATGTGATTGTGACTGAAAGTGGTAGTCTGTGGAAGTAAATGTCAATTGAAAGGAAACTAGAGAATAACCTTGGGAGTGTATAACATTGTGATTTTGTGATGGTTGAAGATTGTGGCTAATAGTATAAATATAAGAATGCTCTTCTTTTACAATGTGCTAATAATATGGTGATACATGGCAAATTACAACTGTAATTTTTTGCAACAATGACAAGAAGGTATTTTTTCAATACTGAGGGACAACATGAAGAGGTTATAAACAGGTATGATATTTTTCCTTTTGGAGTAATGGAAACATTCTAAAATTGACTGAAGTGATGGGAGCACAACTCAGTGATGAAAATGAGAGCCACTGAGTGTACACATTGAATGTATTGTACAAAACATGGGACTGTATAACAGGGAATCCAATGGTGGATGATGGGCTGTGGTTAGCAGGACAAATAGAATGGTTTCTCCTGAATGATAACAAATATATAATATTAATATAGGGTGTTAATACTTGAGTGGGTTGGGGGAAAATACATTAAATATAATATATGGATGGTAGTTAGTAGTAATTTTTTGGTGATGCTTTTTCATAGTTTTTAACAAATGTTTCACAATAATGCAGTGTTGGTGGTGGGGAAATGGATGGGAGCTTTATATGATGATAGGCATGTTTGTTTTGTAAATTCACAAATATTACTATACATTTATTTTTTATTTTTGTTCACATATTCATGATGTACTTCAATGAAATTTTATTAAATAAAAGACAGCCTACTCAATAGGAAAAAGTTTTTGGTACCACATATCTGGTAAGGGTCTCATATCCAGCATATATAAAGAAATTGTCAACTCAATAATAAAAAGAACAACCCATTTTAAAAATGGCCAAGAAACATGGATACTTTTCCAAAGAAAAAATGTAGATGGCTAAAAAGCACATGAAAAGATAGTCAGCATCACTAGATATTCAGGAAATGGATTTCAAAACTGTGATGAGATATCATTTCACACCTACTAGATTGAGTTGTCTTAAAAAAGGGGGCGAGGGAAGCAGATGTGGCTCAAGTGATTTAGCACCCACCTACCACATGGGTCCAGGGCTCGGTTCCCAGTGCCTCCTGGAGAAGACAAGCAAGATAGCAAGCTGGTGCATTGACAGGCATGGCGAACTGATGCAACAAGATGATGCAACAAGGAGACACAAAGAGGAAAGACAAATGGGAGACACAACAAAGTGATGAGCTGAAGTGGTTCAGGCAATTGGATGCCTCTCTCTAAGGTTCGGTTCCTCGTCCCTCCAATAAGGAAGATGAGCAGACACAGAGAACACACAGGGAATGGACACAGAAGGCAGACAGTGAAAGAAAAAGAAAAAGTGGGGGACAAATAAATATTTTTAAGAAATCAGAAAATTACAAGTGTTGGATAATGTGTGGAGAAATAAGAACACCCATTCATTGCTGTTGGTAATGTAGAGTGGTGCAGCCACTCTGGAGAACAGTTTGGTGGTTCCTCAGTAGGCTAATTATAGAAATGCCATATGATCAGACAATTCTACTACTAGGTACATGGCCAGAAGAATAGAAAGTAGGTGTCCTGGCTTTTCTTTTGTGGACCCCAAAAAATTGTGTTCTTAAGCTAACCCATTCCTGTGCCTGTAATCTCAGTATAGATGGGACCTTTTGATTAGATTCAGTTAAGACTTTAATTAAATCACATTTGATTATATTGACTTAAGATTTTTTTATTGTACTACATCGGTGAGCCATAACACAGGTTAGGTCTCTGTCATTTTGCTGGGTCTTATTTAAACTGAGAACAAACAGAAAGAAGGGGACATGAAGGAAGGATGCTGCCATTTGACCATGCCATGTAAGAGAGAGGACTCCAGGTAAGCTTACATCTACAAAAAGACAAAGAAGCCCAGAGAGACTGAAAGTATGGCCTAGGCTGATAGAGACAGTCCTAGAGGAGAAGGCAGAGAGAGACTGGCAGACCCTCCATTTTGCCTTGCCATGTGGCAGGACCCCAGGTTTATCTGGAAGCTGACCCTTGTTGATAAAGTATCTCTGATGATGCCATGATTTGTACATTATTCCAGCTTCACAACTGTAAGCTTTTACCCCCAAATAAATCCCCTTTATAAAAGATAAGCCATTTTGTACTGTAGCCTTTAGCAAATTAAGACAACAGGGAAATGAACAGATATATGCACACTAATGTTCCGTGTAATGTTTTAGGTAATCTAGGCACCTCTTAAAATATATGTATATATATATATATATAAATAACATTTTTGTAAGCAAATACACATATATGCATATATATTTATATATCATTTTGCAAATGTTTGTATGTATTGTGAGAATTTTGATTTTTACCCATAATAAAAAAAAAAAAATGTTCATAGTGACATTTTTCACAGTTGCCAAAAGATAGAAGTAAGCCAAGTGCCCTTCAACAGATGATTAGATAAACAAAATGTGATATATATATATATATATATATGTATATATATATATATATATATATAATGAGATATTATTCAGCAGTAAGAAGGAATGAAGTATTTAAACATGTGACAATATAATCTCAAGGACCTTATGTAGAGTGAAATAAACCAAACATATAGGAATAGATATGGCATGACCTCAATGATATGAACTAAGAATAGTGAGCAGACTCGTGGAGGCAGAGTCTGGAATATAGGTTATAAGGAGATAGAAGGGGAATAGAGATTGATGAGCCAATACTTAATCTGTGCAGAATTTATAATTAGGTTGATTGTAACAGTTTAGATATAGATGGCAGCCAAATGAATATAAATAACTAAGCTGAAGGGTGTGAACATGGTTGAAATGGGGAAGTTTGGGGCTGTCCATGATGCTAAAAGGAAAGCTAGAGGATAAAACAGGTGACTGCATAACTCAGTGAACTCTAGGTTGGCTGAGGATTCTGGTTAAGAATACAAATATAAGAATGTTCTTTCAGGATCTATAACTAAGATACATGACTAGTATAGGGTGCTGATAGTGGGGGTGATATATGGGAGAAAATGGACCTAAAATACACTTCTATGGTATATGAATGTATTTATGTTGTCATAGATGTTTTCTTAATAGATAGAGGTCCACACAGTAGCTAACAAAATATTAAACTTCCATCCTGAGGAAGCCATGCTACTTTCTCAAATAAAATGGCAAAAATCTCTAGAATATATGTCATGCGAAGCACATAAAACATGTCTTTAGGACAAACCCTCAGTGTTAGTGCTTGTACTTATGAACCTTATAACAGTAAAAATGAAACAGCCTAATTATAGTTAATGTCTAAGAATTACCTCTTGAAAACTTCCTTGTTACCCAAATGTGACCTCTCTCTAAGCCAAACTCAGCAAATAAACATACTACCTTCTACTCAACCTGGGACCTAACTCCCAGGGATGAGTTTCCTTGGCACTGAGGGATTATTACCAACTGTTATCAAGCAATGCATTTCAAAAAAGACCTTGACCAAAAGAGGGAACATTATATTTAAAAAAGAAAATTATGGCTATGTGATTGCAAAGTGAGTCAGGACATTCCAGGGGTTATGTTTATGCAGGTTTTAGGCAGATTTCACTAACTTCCACAGAAAACAAAGCCTTAATCAAGAGTGCTCCTGAGAGGCGGCCAAGATAGTGTTAGTGTAAGCTCCCAGAGCAAGGCGGATTGTGGACAGAGTCCTGCCCGGGGGTCTGTGATGTGCACGCGTGGAGTGAGAAGCTTGGGACATCTATCTGCGTGGATCGGCGGCGTGGACAGAACGGTGGAGATTCGAAACATAGAAAGAAGCAAGGAAATAAAATAAGAAAAACTGCCAAAGAGAAAACCTAACTCACAAGCAGAACCAACAGCTAAATAAAATTCTAGAGCATAGAGAAAAGCTAATCAACTGAACAAACCCATCAAGATAATATGATGACGAGAGGGCAACAGAAAAATATAAATGATTCTGAGAAACTGGAAAACATGGACCAGTCCAATGCACAAAATAAAAACCAGGAAGCAATGCAGAACATTGAACAACTAATCAAAGCTATCCAAACAAATATCATGGACCAACTTAAAGAATTGAAGGAAGAGATTAAGGATATAAAGAAGACACTGGGAGAACATACTGAAGAAATACCTAACACGCCTAAAAAGGTAATGGATATGATGGTGAACAAAGGCACAAGTCAAGAAATGAAAAAGACGCTGGACTCATATGGCAGCAGATTTGAACAGGCAGAGGAAAGAATTAGTGATATGGAAGACAATACAGTTGAAATCAAAGAGATTGTAGAAAAGAGGGACAAAAAGATAGAAAAAATCCAGCATGGTCTCAGGGCATTAACTGATAATACAAAATGCACAAACATACGCATTATGGGCATCCCAGAAGGAGAAGAGAAAGGAAAGGGAACAGAAAGAGCGTTGAAGGAAGTTATGGCTGAAAACTTCACAACTCTATTGATAGAGATGGATGTGCAGATCCAGGAAGCACAGCGCACCCCAAATAGTATAAATCCCAACAGGCCAACTCCAAGACATATACTTGTCAAATTGTCCAATGCTCAAGACAAAGAGAAAATACTCAAGGCAGCAAGAGAAAAGAGAACCATCACATACAAGGGAAGCACAATAAGAATAAGTGCTGATTTCTCAAGTGAAACCATGGAGGCAAGAAGACAGTGGTATGACACAGTCAAAACATTAAAAGAAAAAAACATCCAGCCACGAATTCTCTATCCAGCAAACTTGGCATTCAAAAATGATGGAGAGTTCAAAATATTCACAGATAAACAGCAATTAAGAGAGTATGTCAAGAAGAAACCAGCACTTCAAGAAATACTAAAGGAATCTCTACAAGTTGAAAGGAAAAATCAAAGGAGAGAGAGTTCTTCCAGAGACTGGAGCCTCCCGCCTACCTATGTGCCAGGTGTGCATGAAATCTAGGTGGAGCTGCAACTCCTACCCTACAGCTCAATGGAATCATCCAAGTCACCTGGTGAGGAGACAACGATGAGCAATGGCCATCCCAGGGAATGGAGAGGGCCTGCATCTGCAGGCAGGATCATCCCACCCGCCATATCAATGGGATATAAGCCCTCTCTCACTTGGAGTTGGAGTGGACATCAGTATCCCAGTCCCCTCAGGATTGGGGGAAGAACTATGGACTAGAGTGGACTTGATGGTATTCTCTTGTTCACATATGGTGATTCTAGCAATGCAAGAAATTATAAAAATGAGGTGGAGCCAGTGGCCACTTGATACTTTTGGGGTAGGGAGGGGATGAGCAGTTGAAATACAGGGGCTTCTTTGGGAGTTGGAGGTTGTCCTGAGTACTGTTGTGGAAACGGATGTAGGCCATTTTAAATCAGCACACACCACTCAGAACTGAGTGGGAGAGAGTGTGGTCTACAGTGTGAACTGTGGTCTATGGTTGGTGGCAAGGCTCCAGGATGTGTAAATTCATTGAGGGTGGTGGGCCACACTTGTGGGAGATGTTTGTGAGGGATGTGGTGGGAGGTGTGGGAGGTGGGCAACCATGGGAATCCCAGTGGGTTCCGTGTAATATTTTGAGTAATCTAAGCACCTCATAAAATATATGTATATATATATATAAATAACATTTTTGTAAGCAAATACACATATATGCATATATATTTATATATCATTTTGCAAATGTTTGTATGTATTGTGAGAATTTTGATTTTTACCCATATCAAAAAAAAAAACAACTGAAAAGTCAAAAAGAGAGACAAAACAACATATGACATACATTAACCCAAAGAAAAATGGCTGATGTAAGAAATTCGTTACGAGTAATAACACTGAATGTTAATGGATTAAATTTACCAATCAAAAGGCACAGATTGGCAGAATGGATAAGAAAATATGATCCATCTATATGCTGTCTACAAGAAACCCACCTTCGACCCAGGGATTCAAGGAGGCTGAAAGCGAATGGCTGGAAAACCATTTTACAAGCTAACAATAGGCAAAAAAGGGCAGGAGTAGCTATTCTAATATCAGACAAAATAGACTTTAAATGCACAACTATTGTAAGAGACAAAGATGGACACTACATATTAGTAAAAGAAGTAATCTCTCAAGAAGAGAGAACAATCATCAACATTTGTGCACCTAATGAAGGTGCCTCAAAATATGTGCGGCAAACTCTGGAAAAACTAAGAGGAGAAATAAATTCCTCTACAATTATAGCAGGGGACTTCAACACACCACTATCATCATTAGACAGAACATCTAGGCAGAGAATCAATAAAGAAACTAAGGCACTCAACAATACATTAGAAGATTTGGACTTAATAGACATATACAGAACACTACACCCAAATACAGCAGGATTTACATTCTTCTCCAGTGCACATGGAACATATTCCAAAATAGACCATATGCTAGGCCACAGAACAACACTCAATGAATTCAGAAAGATTGAGATTATACAAATTATTTCTCTGACCACAACGGAATGAAGTTGGAAATCACTAAGGGCCAGAGAAACAGGTTAGGCACAAGGATATGGAAGTTAAACAACACACTCTTAGACAAACAGTGGGTCAAAGAGGAAATTTCAAAAGAAATCAGTAACTACCTTGAAACTAATGAAAACGATAACACAACATATCAAAACCTATGGGATGCAGCGAAAGCAGTCCTGAGAGGGAAGTTCATAGCCATAAATTCATATATAAAAAAAAGAAGAAAGAGCTAAAATTGAAGACCTAACTGCACACTTGGAGGAATTGGAAAAACAACAACAAACTAAACCTAAAGGAAGTAGAAAGCAGGAAATAACAAAGATTAGAGCAGAACTAAATGAAATAGACAATAAGAAAGCACTGGAAACAATAAACAAAACCAAAAGCTGGTTCTTCGAGAATATCAACAAAATTGACAAACCCTTAGCCAGACTGACAAAGAAAAAGAGAGAACAGATGCAAATACATAAAATAAGGAATGAGCAAGGTGATATCACTACTGACCCCACAGAAATAAAGAGTATCATAAGAGGAAACTTTGAAAAATTATATGCCAACAAGAATGACAATTTAGAGGAAATGGACAAATTTCTAGAAACCCACAAACAGCCGACATTGATGAAAGAAGAAATAGATGAACTCAACAGCCCAATTACAAGAGATAGACTCAGTCATTAAAAACCTCCCAACTAAGAAGAGTCCAGGACCAGATGGCTTCACAGCTGAATTCTACCAAACATTTCGGAAAGAGCTAACACCAATTCTACTTAAGCTCTTCCAAAAAATAGAAGTAGAAGGAATCCTACCTAACTCATTCTATGATGCCAACATTACCCTAATACCAAAACCAAATAAAGATACCACAAGAAAGGAAAATTACAGACCAATTTCTCTAATGAACCTAGATGCTAAAATCCTTAACAAAATACTTGCTAATCGCATTCAACAACATATCAAAAGGATTATACACCATGACCAAGTGGGTTTCATCCCAGGTATGCAAGGATGGTTCAATATAAGAAAATCAATCAATGTAATACACCACATAAACAAACTGAAAGAAAAAAATCACATGATCATCTCTATAGATGCATAAAAAGCATTCGACAAAATACAGCACTCTTTCCTCATAAAAACACTACAAAAGATAGGAATAGATGGAAACTTTCTGAAAATGATAAAAGGTATATATGAAAAACCCAAAGCTAACATCATTTTCAATGGTGAAATCCTAAAAGCCTTCCCTCTAAGATCGTGAACAAGACAAGGATGCCCACTATCACCACTCCTATTTAACATTGTCTTAGAAGTACTTGCACGATCACTGAGACAAGAAAAGGACATAAAAGGCATCCAGATTGGAAAAGAAGAAGTAAAAATTTCATTATTTGCAGATGACATGATCCTATACATACAAAGCCCTGAGAAATCTACAACAAGGCTTCTAGAAGTTATAAAGGAGTTCAGTAATGTTGCAGGCTATAAGATCAATGCTCAAAAATCAGTAGCATTTCTGTACACCAATAACCAGCAAACTGAGGAGGAAATCAGGAAAAAAATACCATTTACAATAGTAAATAAAAGAATCAAATACCTAGGAATAAATTTAACTAAAGATGTAAAGGACTTATATACGGAAAACTACACAACACTCTTAAAGGAAATCAAAGAAGACTTAAATAAATGGAAAAATATTCCCTGTTCATGGATGGGAAGACTAAACATCATCAAGATGTCTATCCTACCCAAACTAATCTACAGATTTAATGCAATCCCAATAAAAGTCAACACTATATTTTTTAAGGAACTGCAAAAACTAACCACAAAATATATTTGGAGAGGCAAGAGGCCCCAAATTGCCAAAGATATATTGAAAAAGAAAAATGAAGTTGGAGGTATCACATTACCTGGCTTTAAAACATACTACAAAGCTACAGTGATCAAAACTGCGTGGTATTGGCACAAGGGTAGACCTACTGACCAATGGAACCAAATTGAGAGTTCTGATATAGATCCTCGCATATACAGTCATCTGATATTTGACAAGGCCACGAAGCCCACTCAGTTGGGAGAGAGTGGCCTCTTTAACAAGTGGTGCTTGCAGAACTGGATATCAATATCCAAAAGAATGAGAGAAGAATACCATCTCACAGCTTATACAAAAATCAACTCAAGATGGATCAAAGATCTAAATATAAGAGCTAAAACCATAAAAACCTTGGAAGAGAATGTAGGGAAGCATCTACAGGAACTTGTAATAGGAAATGGTTTCATGAACTTCACAGCCAAAGCACGAGCAGCAAGAGAAAAAAATTGATAAATGGGATCTCCTCAAAATTAAAAACTTCTGCACCTCAAAGGATGTTATTAAGAAAATAAAAAGGCAGCCTACCCAATGGGAAAAAATATTCGGCAACCATATACCTGATAGGAGCCTAATATCCTGCATATATAAAGAAATCCTACACCTTGAAAATAAAAGAACAAACAACCCCTTTAAAAAATGGTCAAGTGACCTGAAAAGACAATTCAGAAAGGAAGAAATACAAATGGCTAAAAAGCACATGAAAAAATGCTCAACATCACTTACTATCAGGGAAATGCAAATCAAAACTTCAATGAGATACCATCTTACACCCATCAGAATGGCAGCTATTAAAAAAAACAGGAGACACTAAATGTTGGAGAGGATGTGGAGGAATAGGAACCCTCATCCACTGCTGGTGGGACTGCGGTATGGTCCAGTCACTGAGGAGGACAGTTTGGCGGTTCCTCAGAAAACTAGCAATAGATCTTCCGTATGATCCAGCAATTCCACTGCTGGGTATATACCCAGAAGAACTGAAAACAAAAATACAAACAGATATATGCACACCAATGTTCATAGCGGCATTGTTCACCATTGCCAAAAGTTGGAATCAGCCCCGGTGCCCATCAACAGACGAATAGATAAGCAAAATGTGTACATACATACAATGGAATATTACACAGCTGTAAGAAGGAACAAAGTGCTAACACATGGAATAACGTGGATGAATCTTGAAGACCTTCTGTTGAGTGAAGTAAGCCAGGCACTGAAGGATGAACAGTATATGACCTCACTGATTTGAACTGAGGAAAGTGAGCAGTCTCTGAGAACCATTTTCTGAAAGATAGGTTAACAAAGGAGAGTAAGAGAAGAGCAGGCTTTGAGCCATCACATGGCTCAATCTATGGTAAAGGGATAGAGTGTGGTTGCATTTTGGGGGATGGGGCAGATGAGTGGTGGTGTTCCTGGATTTGGTGGTGCAGCACTGGGGGGTGGGTGGATTAGGAAGGGGAGGTTCAAATCCCCAGGGCACGTAACTATGAATCTTGACAGTCCATGGGTTGGGAGAGGGGGGTACCACAGGCCCTGGGGGGCTGGGGGGAAGGGAACAGTCAAAATCTAATGGGTTGTTTGGTGTTCATGGGGAAGGTTTTTCATTACCTTACAGTAATGTACACAGGACATGGTAAATATCATCAAAATTATTAAACTGTATCATCTAAAAAAAAAAAAAAAAAAAACAAAGAGTGCTCCTGAGGGCTCTAGGGACATTGAGACACCAGAGGCAAGACAGACAGTCTCGTGAAGTCAAAACTACTTTGGCAGACCCTATTTGGGAATTTATGGTAATCTATTTCTCCAATATAACAAAGTTATACTCATTTATAATACGCTTACTCATGATTCTTCTACTCCTTTTATTTGAACATGTAATTTAAAAAAATCTCTCTCAGAAACTTAAATCTTTGGATTGTTTTATATTCTGGTTCATCCTTGAATCCCAGCAGAGTTGTGGCCAACTCCAATTCTCCTGGTCTTAAGGTTTACCCTGGACAACCAACAAAATGATGATGATGGACAATTCCCAGCCCCTAAAACAAGGAGGATCAACTGCAAACAAAACAGTTCCTTCTGTCAGCTCACAATGTCTAAGTCACTTCTCAGCCTGAAGCATTTAGAGCAGATATGTCCCCAAATTCCTCAAGACTGAGGAATCAACAAATGTAAGTGGAAAGTATAAATACAGAAAAAATAGATTTATTTTAATTGTTGTTATCTTGTGTTAATGGAAGAGCTTGTAATATTGATATAAAGATAGTGGATGCCAGGGGGTTAGATGGGGGAGTAGGGAGGAGTAGACAGAATACAGGGCATATTTAGGGCAGAGAAATTGTCCTGCACAATGCTGCAATGATGGACACATGACATTATACATTTTTAAAGCATATAAAACTTTGCAGCACAAAGCATAGACCATAGTGTGAACTATAGACTTTGGTTAGTAGCAATCAATTGGTTCAACAAATTCACCACATGAATGTAAGATGTAAATAATATGGGAAACTATATGTGTGAGTATGGGGGTTATATTGGAGTTCCCTATACTTTCAGTGTAATTTTTCTGTAATTCTAAAATTTCCCTAAAGTAAAGTTTATTACAGAAAAAGGAAAAAAGTAGGGGAACCTGAAGTTGTCTTTAAATAAGTATTGAAGTCAGTGGAGAGAAGAAATACAATGACTTGCAGGTGTATAAGGTTAAATAGTGGATTATGCTTTGGACTGGCCTTCTCTTGAAGAAATCTTGACTGTGGAGAAGATGTAGACTTAAGAAAAAATTATTAAAATAAAATAACAGAAATCCATCACCATACTAATGAGAATGAGCACAAATTCTCATAAGTTTCTGAACAGGAAATAGCTAATAATTGAGGGATGTCACAGAAGAGCTGATGGACTGAATTCAACCCAAATTTGGAGAAAAAGAAGATATCAGCTGTGGGCATCACAGCAATCAGATGCCCAACCATCCAAAACATATGTTGCCATCTGCGTGTTATGCCCATGTTCATGGTGACATCATAGTGCAGAGGATGACAGATGGGAGCATAGTGGTCAAAGGACACAGCTGTGAGGTGCACCAGCTTTGCATTTGCTTAATACAAACAACAAAACACCAGAAAGAACTGAATGACACAGCCAAGGAATGAGATGGATTTGTTTTGTTTAGTTGGGTGGCAACAGATTGAGGATTATGACTGAAATGAGGCAGATATCTAAGAAGGATAAATTCTTCAAGATGAGCGTGTGTGTGTGTGTATGTGTGTGTGTGTGTGAAGGTGCTGGTAAAAAATTGTAATCATTATAATGTTTATATTCCCCATCAATGTACACACATGAATGAAAGAAACTGAATGCAAAATGTACATATTGATTGGTAGAAAATGCCATGAGGATACATTCGGTCAGAGCAATTTTATTTATCATTACTGCAGGCACAATCTATAAAAAAATCAACCAATAAATAGAGGAATAAAGTATCAACAATGTCAAGTATTTCATATTACACATATAATGGATGACTACATATGGTAATCACACAATCTTTTTACCAAGATTTTACTTTCATCTAGGTCCTCTTCAGTTCATCAATCATTTCCTGGTTAATTTAGTTTTATTGAAGCAATAGAGTTTCATTTAAATAAAGTTGTCATCACAATGTTGACCAACTAATTGTGTGAAAGATGTGGAAAGAATGAATGAAGAACTTACATTGGCCTTACCATAATGTTGCAATTCTCTAGATGATTCCAAATTGACCAGCTAACAACACCTAATTTAGGCCCTAAATTTACTATCCCTACATCCTCTTCCATGACTGATACAACCTCAGTATCTACACATCTTCTGAGAATTTGAGAAGTAAATAATGCTAATGAAATAACAATTGATTATTGACCTTACTCTGTTCTATAGAATTTTTAGCCTACTTGTTTTTTGCAGAATATTCAGTGTAGAGATTTTTCTCATATTTCAAAATTTAGTAAGAGATTTAGGAAGAGGCTAACTTTATTTTCTCCCTCAAAATACTCAATTATTTATCATTTACTATCTTATAACTATAGTACCATAGGACACAACTTGGTTACTGTAGCTATCAAATTACCTACATTCACCATTAAGTAGGATGTTAAACTTTGGGTTTTCTTATATGGCCTTATGATACTTAGGAAGTTTCCTTCTACTCCTAGTGTTCTAATAGTTTTTACCTAGAAGTGGTGCGGGATTTTGTCAAATTAATTTCTGTATCAATTGAGAAGATCATGTTTTTTTTCTTCATTCTGGTAATGTGGTATATTATAGCAATTGCTTTTCTTATGTCCAATCAGACTTGCATACCAGGGATAAATTGCATTTGGTTGTGGTGTATAATTATTTTAATATGTTGTTTGATTCTGTTTGATAGTATTTTGTTGAGGATTCTTGCATTTATATTCATAAGAGATATTGATCCATATTTTTCTTTTCTTGTGATCTCTTTAGCTGACTTGGCTATGAGGGTGATGCTGGTCTCATAGAATGAATTAGGGAGTGTTCTCACCTCTTCAGTTTTTTTGAAGAGTTTGAGCAGAATTGGATTTAAGTCTTCTTGGAATTTTTGGTAGATTTCCCATGTGAAGCCATCTGGTCATGCACTTTTATGGTTAGGAGGTGTTTGATTACTGTCCCAATCTTTAATAATAATTGGTTTATTGTGGTCTTCTTATAGGTAGTTTGTGTGTTTCTAAGATTTTGTCCATTTCATCTAAGCTATATAATTTATTGATGTACAGCTATTCTTATTATCCCATTATAGTCCTTTTTTTATTTCAGTGGGGTCAGTAGTAATGATATCCTTTTCATTTATGTTTTCTTTATTTCTATTCTCTTTTTCTTTTTCATTCTAGATAAGGGATTGCCGATTTTATTTATCTTTTTAAACAACCAACTTTTGGTTGTATTGATTCTATTTTTTTTTCTTCTATTTCATTTATCTCTGCTCTAATCTTTATTATTTCCTTCCTTCTTCTCAGTTTAGGTTTTGTTTGCTCTTAGTTCTTCCAGTTTTGAGTGTTAGTCTATGATTTGAAGTTATTCTTTTATCATGTAAGCATTGAGGGCTATAAATTTCCCTCTTAGCACTGACTTTCTTGCATCCTGTTAGTTTTGGTGTGTTGCATTATCATTTTCATTCACCTCAAGATATTCCCTAATTTCCCTTGTGATTTCCTTTTTAATCCATTTGTTGATTAAGACTCCACTGGTTGATTTCTACATATTTGAAACTTTTCCATTTCTTCCTCTGCTAATGAATTCTAGCTTCATTCTATTTTGGTCAGATGCTATAGATTGTATGATTTCAATATATTTTTTTAAAATATATTGAGATTTGTTCTATGACCTAATATATGGTCTATCCTGGAGAATGATTATGTGCACTCAAGAAGAATGTGCTTTTTGTTTCTGTTGGGTGAAGTGATCTATATATGTTTGCTAGGTCTGTTTAAGTGTATCATTCATCTGTTATTTCCTCATTGTTCTTCTGATTAGTATTCATTATTTAAAGTGGTGTATTAAATATTTCTACTATTAATATAGAACTGTCCATTTCTCTCTTCAATTCTGTCAGTATTTGCTTCATATAATTGGGGGCTTTGTTGTTTTGTGCATATATGTTTATAGTTGCAGCTTTTTGTTTAAAACATCTCGTTTTTTTCAGTATAACTAATCATATTTTTCTCTCATAATTTTTTTTTTTATTTTAATTCTAGTTTTTATGACATCAGTATAGCCAACCCATCCTTTTCTGGCTATGACTTGCTTCATATATTTCTATCCATCCTTTAATTTCAACCTATCTGTATCTTAATTTAAGGTGAGTCTTGTGTATAAAGGATATAGTTGGTTCTAACTTTATTACCCATTCTGCCAATCTCTAACTTTTGACTGCATAGTTTATTCTATTTACATTTAAAGTCACTAATGATAATACAGGACTGTTTTCTCCCATTTATTATTTAGCTTTTGTAAGTCATCTACCTTTTTTTTTTTTTTTTTGTCCCTCACTTTTGTTAACTTATATTTATTTGATTTTTTAAAATAAAACTGTCATACATATTAAGTGCCTTCTCGTTTTATCTGGATATGTTTTTCATCTATAGTCTTTGGGGTTAACATGGGGATAAATTTAATCTCCCAATTTATAATATTCATATTTAATTTGATTTAAACCTAACTTAAACAGCATGAAATATACATTTCCTACACCCCCTCCCTCCCTACCTTTTTTCTGTACTTGTTACAACTTATACCTTTATAAACTGTATGTCCAAAACCATATATTTATCAATAATTTTATGCATTTGCATTTTAACACCCGTAGGAAGTAAGAAATGGAGTTAAATACCAAGAAATATATTACAATATTAGTGGCACTTATAATTACTTAAGAGGTTACTTTTGCCACAGATCTTTATTTCTTTATGCCACTTTGAACCACTGTTTAGTATAAGCAATTGACATTAATATTGCTTGTAGGACACATCTAGTGGTGATGAACTCCCTCAGCATTTGTTTATCTGAGAATGTCTTAATTTCTTCCTCACTTTTGAAAGAAAGTCTCACTATATATAAAATTTTTGGTTGGCAATTGTTTTCTTTCAGCTCTTTAAATATTTCAACCCACTGCCTCCTTGCCTGCAGGGGTTCTGATGAGAAATCAGTGTTCAATCTAATTGTGACTCCTTGTTGTAACATGTTGCTTTTCTTTCATATCTTTCAGACCTCTCTCTTTGTCTTTTGCATTTAATAGTGTGATCAATAAATGACTGTGTGGGTATCTCTTTATACTTATCTTGTTTTCTGGTCTCTGGGTTTCTTGGATGTGTATATTCATGTCTTTTGCTGAATAGTTCACTGTCATTAATTCTTTGGGTATCCCTTTTGCTTCTTTCTCTCTTCTCTTTCTAGTACTCCCATAATGTATATATTGGTATGCTTGATGATGTGCCAGAGGTGTCTCAGGCTATTTTTTATTTTAATATTTCTTTTACATGTTAACTGCCAAATCTGACTCATTTCAAGTGCCTTGTCTTTGAGTTCACTGATTCTTTCTTCTAGCTTCAAACTGTTCTTTAAAACTCCTGAGAATTTTCGTTTCAGCTCATGTGGTCTTCAAGTCCAGTAGTTCAGTTTGTTTCCTTTTTAAAGTTTCTATCTCTTCACTAAGATTCTCATATTGCTCACTCATTGCTTTCCTGATAGCATTTAGTTTATTCTCCATGTTTTTCTTCATCTCCTTGAGAATTTTTGAGAAAAAATTTAAAGGTTTTGTTCAGTATATCAACATTCTGGTCTTCTACATTAGTGTTGTTGTTTCTTTTTTAAGTTATTATCTTCTTCCTTTGGATGGGCCATCATTTTCTGTTTCTTTGTCTTGTACTCTTTTGTTGCACACTGTACATTTTTATATATTGAAATGTTAATTCTGGGATTTGTTCCTGGAGATGTATGTTTCTTGATTTTTTAACCAGCTGCTGGCAAAACAGATTTTTCTTGCTCTTGAGGCCTCCTATCAAGAAAGTCTTCTCAAGGAAAATGTAGAGTGTAGGATTTTCCCTGTTTTTCTGGGCCTGTGTCTTGTCCTGCTTGTTAGTTTTCCTGGAGATTTCCTGCTTACAGGAGATTGGTTGTCCCCTTTGCTTCCCAGAAGACAAATCTAAGACTACCAGGTGTTTGAAGCTGACAGTCCTTTGTTCCATATTCTCTGCCTGTATAGTTTCTTACACTCTTTTCATTGTCTCAATCCACTTTATATTGGAGGGAAAATTCTATGAGGTAGGGCATGTCTAAGATGACTTTTCAAAGTCAGTCATTCCTAGCTGAAACATTGCAAGGGACCCAAGAAAATGTCACAGACCATCTCCAAAGTGCCCTTGGGAGGGGATCAGGAAGGGCACCCAAAAGTTCTCTGACATCTTCCTCAAACTGGGTTTTCCGGTCCTGCTCAGTAAATTCAGCCTTCACCTAACTGGTCCTGCTGCCTTGAGGAATTGCTGCATCTTGAAGTTTCCACTGCCACTGTCCCTTCCTAGGGTGGGTTGAAGCAATGGGTCCCCTCAAAGCTGGGCCCTAAGTGATCTGAGTTCACTAATAAAAATACATGATCTGTGACTGGCCATGCCTACCCCTAGTCTTGGGTAAGAGAATTTTTATGTCCCTTCTGTCACCAGTGAGTTAGCCAGGGACTGGATCCCATGTGAGCCTGCTGCCAGAGTTGTGTAATGAGCACCATTAGCCACCATGCAGAGAGAGCAATTTGCTGATGTTTACTGTAATTTATCATCCTCTTCTTCCCATGCTTCCCTGGATAACTATACAGTGTTCTTCTGGCCACTGCAGTTTTGAAAACAGTTGTTTCAGACAGTACCTCATTTAACAGTTCTGGTGAAAGGGCTGAGTCCTGAAGCTCCTTACTCTACCATCTTCCTAAAATCCTCTGCTACAAGTAGACTTCTATCAGTTTTAAAGTTATATTGCAAGCATTATTGCAACCACTAAGAAAATAAAAAGAGATGCAAAATATGCCAATGGAAGACAAACAATGGAATCATTAAAAAATATTCATTAAAACTAGAGATGGCAGGAAAATGAAGATAAGATCAGGAATCAAAAAACAATGCAAAGAACAGAAAAGTATTATACACATAGAAGATATCAATAATACTTTTATATAAGGATGGTCTAAAAACATTTTTTAAAATACAGAGAGAGGCAGAGTCAATAGCAAAACAAAAACCAATTATATTTTGTCTACATGTAAACACTTTAAATACAAAGTCACAAATATATTATTAATAAAATTATAGAGGAAGTAGTCTCATACTAACACTCTTCAAAGAAAAGCTGGAATATCTATATTAATTTCAGAGAAACAGAGTTCAGACCAATGAAAATTGTCAAGGTTAAAAAGGTGCATTGCATAATGATTAAGAAGTCAATTTTCCAAGAGGACATACACAGTCTTACTGTGCATGTCTTAATAACATAGCAAAACATTTGAGGCAAAGCCCAATAGAACTGCAGTAGAAATAAACAAATTCACTATTATTTTTGGAGACTTCAAAACACAACAATTATATTTCTTTTGTTGAATTCTAAGTAATGCTACTGTCATCTGAGAACATGCTTTGTATTATTTCTAGTCTTCAAACTTGCTAAGATGTGTCTGCTTGGTATCTCAGAATGTGGTTTATATTGGTGAATGTTGTATTTGAGCTTGAGAAGACTGTGTATTCTGTTGTTGTTGGATGGTTTATTCTATAAATGTCAATTAGATTAAGGTGCTTGATAATGCTGTTCACAACTATATCCTTAATGATTTTCTGCCTTCTGGATATGTTAATTATTGCAAAAGGGTGTTTCAGTTGCCAGATAAAATATTTAATTTATCTCTTTCTTCTTTCAATTCTGTCAGATTTTGCATCAAATAATTTGATGCCCTCTGTTCAGAGTGACATTTCTGACCTTTATGTCCCTTAGAGAATTTACCTTTCTCTCATTATGTATGTATATGGTAATTTTTATTACTTATGGAAAGGTGTTAAAATGTGCCCAATATAACTATTTCTTCAATTCTGCCTTGTGGTTGAGTAATAAATTTAGAATTTTTGCAACATCCTCAAAATAAAATGTTCATCAATAAATAATATCTGTCTTAATGAAAGTGACATTTATGACATATCTATTTTGTCTGGAAACATATTAAGTTTATTTGTGTTAATATTTTTCATATACACGGATTCCCACTTTATTATTAAATTCTATCTTTATATTCTAAATAAATCTATTTAATAGCATATTTATAAAAATGTTTAGTTAGGTGTGTTCATATTTTCTAAGAGAGACTTTTATTCAGTTAACACTTATAAATATTGAGATGATTTATTTAGTGAATTAATAATTTAATGGTTTTTAGAATAAGTAATTTTTTTTGAAAAAGTAGAGAAACATGGCTATTGGACTGTAATTTTTGTTGATAAGTTTCTGAATCAAACTCTGAAAATATATTTATTTCAGACAACCTAAAATTTGTGTTATATATGAAATATTGTCTACCAAATTGATTTCTGATATCTATTTCTAGAAGCACTTTGTTTTTCAAAAATATATTATTTTATATTATTTGCTTGCATTATAATTTTGAAATTGTTATATGTTACCTCTATGTAACCTGCAGATATATTTCTTTTTTACTTTAGGGTGTTTGGAAATTTCTCAGAATAAATAATAAGAAACTGTTTTAAAGCAAAATATGTGAATAGAAAGAAGCATGGCATAAATTTCTTATGACTTGCTTGTTTTACTTTTTAAAACCAAAATATTTCAGTGTGAATTTTCAGAAAGTGGAAAAGATCCTAGACACACTTAATTATGAGTAAACATATATCTTCAAATTACATTCAAAATGAATTTCTCAAATATTCTTTTCTACTACAAACTATGTATTTATAAATTTTATCACTAATAGTAAAGAGGTGAGATATTTTTTTGAAGTTTTTAAAAATCTAATGGTGGCAAACTATACTTTCTTTTTATTTCTAATTTATGATTTATTTTTCACTAAATTTCGGACAACTATTAAATTTGACATTGCTTGATCAAAAGATTTGGATATACAAAAGGCCAATGCTGAAATAAATATGCAATAAATTCAAGATAATATTCATGTTAGCTACTTTAACTCATTGATTTCACAATTTTGAGAAGAGTAACTTAATTAAGGATTAATACATATACTCTTGAAAAGCAATGTCTTTTAAAATGCTTTTTAAAATATTCTCTTCCTTATCCCAATATTTCCACCTATTAATAACTTACTTTATATTTAATGGGATTTCACTCTTTTAAAACCAAAATAAATCTTTTTACACTAATAATAATGAGTGGTAGTGTTAGTTTGGAGAACATACTTAAATTTGAAGTGGAAGTTTGTCTAGCTATTTTACTAGCAACAATTATTGAACTATCTCAACAGCCCAGATTTGTTGAACAAATATATATATAACAAATAAAATGAGTAATTTTATTTTATTTTTCAATTAAATGGATTTATTTAGACATTCTCATGGAAGATACTGTACAATAACTTCTTTTCAATGTTTTCTCTGTAGTCAATCATACACATTCATAAGGGCTATTTTCATTTCTTTGTTTCTGAGAGAGTAAATGATGGGGTACAAGGTGGGTGTGATAATGGAATAAAATACAGCATCCAGATATCCTTGGATAGGAGAATAGTTTGAGGTAGGTTTTGGATACATGGAACTCACAGATCCATAAAGCAAGAGAAGAATGGTCAGGTAAGTAAAGCAGGCCAAGAATGCATTCCAGTGGCCCTGCTCATGGTGAATATTGATGATGGTGGAGATGTTATAGATGTAAGAGTAGGGTGGCGACAAAGGCTCCAGTATTATGTAACTGCTGGGAATAAAACTCATTTTTTTCATTTTCAGCACAAGAATGCCTTGTGACTGGAGGAATGTCACAGAAAAAGTTATCAATGATGTTAGTTCCAGAGAAGGAGAAGGAGAAGGCATTTATAGTATAGGAAACCACATACCTAGGCAGTGGAAGCAAGCTTCCAGCAGAAGTTTCTGCTCCTTACAATCCATTAGAGTATGGCCTGTAGATGGCCATACAGCAGTCATAAGCCATGACAGTGAGCGGGAAACAATCAGTGTGAAACCAATGTGAAAAATAGGTAGAATTGGGCAACACTCTATGGGAAGGAAATATCCTTGGATCCAAAGATGCCATTGACAATGGCCTTGGGTGTGGTGACAGAGTTTATTTTCACACCCAATGAAATATTTTGAAATCAGTTGGACCAATAACTCTACTTAGAATAGCATTAATAAAAAAGTAGTACTTTGTGTATATTTTGTACATGAGGCAGTGTTAAATAAAACTAATGCATCTTGTCATCATAAATACCTTATAATGTAGCTAAAATGTCTTATAAAAATTTTTGTTAAATAAATTGAGTCAAAGGGTATTAAAGTAAGTTGCTCAAGGCTGTGAAATAAAAAATGGCCAAGCTCGTTTATAATCCAAGTTAGGCCTAATTTTTAATAATATAAATTCTCTCCTTTGGCAATAAAGCAAGGCCAATCCTTCCAAGAGGAAAATAATATGGGAGATATTTCCCTCATTAAAAACAACTATCTAAATATATTCAAAATTAGAAATCTGTTTGTTGGGAAGGCTGCAGCACATTATGTATTGTTAGACCATGTGCATCCTTTTTTAAAAAATACATTTTATGTATTTGTTTATTTAAAGATACTTTAGATTACATAAATGTTACAGAAAAATATAGGGGATTCCCATATGCCCCACTCCCTACTCCTCCCACACATTGCCACATCAACAACATCCTTCATTAGTGTCATACATTTATTACAATTGAACACATATTGAAGCATTGTCCCTAATTGACATTATACACTCTGTCCTGCACAATTTTGTAAGTTATGACAAACTATATAATGGCTTGTATCCATTATTTCAATGTCATGATGGACAATTCCAATGTCCCAAAAATGCCCCTATATTACACCTATTTTTCTCTCTCCCTCCCCTCAGAACCTCCAGTAGCCACTGCTTCCACATCAATGATAAAAGTTCATTCATTGCTAGAATAATAATAAGTCTATAGTAGAATAATAGTAAGTATATTTCATCCATTGTTCATTTCCCAATATTGAAGATTTTGAGATGCTTTTAATTAAGAAGGGACTTAGATCCCATGAAGCAGATGGATAGGAGTATCATCCTTGCAGTTGCAGACACTCTCTGTTTCTTAGAATGGGTATTGTCCATCATCATATCCATTTAGTTGTTCTGGGTGAGTCCAATGAACTGGGGACTAGGTGTTGCAACTCTCCTGAGATTCAGAGCTCAACAGAAACATGGGTGGACCAAAGATTTAAGTCACTTGGATGTACAACTATCAAATATAGTACATAATATAGGTTCAAATAGAAGAGGCAGAAGAACCATGTGTAGGAGAGCCACAAATGAGTCCAACTCTATTGTACTAAGGAACATCATTTCCAAAGAAAGGCCCACTGGCAGGGTGCCAAACTCCTGAGCTGTCTGCCCTGCTTATAGTGTCGGGATGTCTCTAGAACCCTCAGAAGCCCAGTTATTTGAGGCAATATTTACTGTTACAGTCATTGAGATCCTGCTCATTGTTACACGCATAAGCGTAACCTCTGGAATGACCTCCCAACTCACTTTGAAATCTATTAGCCATAAAAACATGTTTGTATTTACCCTTTCCCCCTTTTGGCCAAGGTCTTTTTCCAGGTGCATTTCTAGTTGGTGCTTGGTGGCAATCCCTCAGTGTCAGGGAGGCTCATCCCCAGGAGTCATGTCCCACACTGGGGGAAAGGGAGGTAGTGAGTTTATATGCTGAGTTGGCTTAGAGAGAGGCCACATTTGAGCAACAAGGAGGCCCTCAGGAGGTTACTCTTAGGCAACATATATAGTACTAGGTTAAGTTTCAATATCAAAAGAATAAGTTCATAAGTACAATCATCAATATCAAGGGTCCTTCACAATGGTCATCATCCTTCACTAGGAAACACCAGGATGGGAATTTAATATTCTTATAGTTATTGTGTGCATCTCCACCCACCATGACAATGCCCCATGAACACTTGAACTCATTCTTATGACTTAGAGGCATGCCCAGTTGAATATATCCCCATGCATCCCCCATCACTGACACCCAGAACCAATGATACTCCCCTGCCACAGTTGTGACCATTCTCCAACAATGAAGCCAACAAAATAACCAATAAAATTAACAAGAAAATGAAATAATAAAAAATAAAATACAAAAAAACTTAGAAAGATTTGAAATAAAAAAATAATAAAAAATCTTTTTAGACATTATGCCTTTCATCACTGTAAGATCTGTTGTCTTGTGTGTATAGTGACATTATATTCCCCAAGGGTCTTATTTTTTTTTTCTCCTCAAAGAAGCTTTAGGTTCTTTGAAGATAAATGGTTAATGTTAATATTATAATGTTAATATAAATAATTAATAATATTTATTTATATTAATGACATTGTTACAATTGATGTACAAATATTGAAGCATTGTTAGTAATAATGGCCAATGGTTTACATTATGATTTACATTTTGGACCATATACTTTTATAAATTTTTACAAAATTTAAAATGGCATTTTTCAGTTATTGCAAGATCATGCAGAACAATTCTAATGTGCTAAAAATGCCCTATGTTCCATATATTCTATTCTTTACTCCCCCTTCCCTTGGGGCCGATGGTAACCACTAAGTTTCACTTTTTGCTAAATAAGATTCATACGTGTAATAATATTGAAGGTTTGACATACTGGTCTGTTTTATTAAGCACTGCCTATGTTCTTGAAGGATTAAAATCCCTCTATTTGAGAACATAGCAATACTACCCAGGATGGGAGTTTAATATTTTCTTGTTTAGTGTGTGGATCTCCACCCACTGATATAACACTCTATGACAAGATGAACACTTACATATTCCATAGAAGCCTGCCCCTGGTGTGCCTGTCATGTTTGCCCCACCTCCAAATCCAATGACCATGTTCATCCTTTATTTTCTTCTCTGCAGCATGCAATATTTCCTTGACCTTATTACCTTGGGTATTTTACCATACAACTCTAGGTTGTTCTGCTATTTCCAAATCTCTACTTCCTCAAAATGATGGTACTTTAAATTTAATTAAGTTATTTTTTGCAAAATGAAATATTATAATTTCTACTTTTCACCATAATTGTGTAATAAGAAATTGATCTAATATTCTACTATATATAGCTAAAAAAAACTGGACAAAATTGAGAAGGCAATATCAGACATCATGCAGAATGAATTACCTGTGTGAAGAATTAAGACAAAAAACACACAAACAAACAACTAGTTAAAATTTAAGATCACCCTTGATTTTGCCTGAAGTCAATATCCTGACTGTGGAGACAGAGAAATGGAATGGAAACAGAAAACAGCAAAGTCACTGAATTAAAGAGAAAATCAGAATACAAGGGTATAGAAGTGGCTGGAGGATCTGGGGCAGTTTACAGGTAGGAAGAGAGTTACACTAACAAAAAAACAAAACACCTTCAGAATTCTGCATTGCGTCTTGAGATTTGCTGTGTCCTAGGCCACATATGCACAGAATAAAAGTAAATATAATCAGAGGAAATGACTTTGTATGGGTCAGATGGCCAATTCCAAGCTGTTAGACAGGGTGGAGTAATTCAAACCTCTCCCAGCAGGAGTGGGAACTCCTCATGTTTAGGTGAAATATTGAATGCAGTCTACAGAAAGATCATATATTGGAATTATGGAGTTGAGCTTTTCTTGGGGTGAAAGATATTTGTATGCAACCTTACAAAGCTTAAAGTCATTTCTCAGAGAGTCCAAATTGATCTGAAAATCTAACTGCCTGATATAATGAAGCACAACACTCTTTAAAGGAAGAAAACAAAATCTTAACTCTCAAGAGCAGAATTTTCAAAGTGCACAGTGTTCAGTCCCAAATGACTGGAGATTTCAAAAAGCAAGACATGTTGAAACAAAATAGAAGAAAAAACAGTCAATAGACTCTTTGCCAGGGAAGACAGTAATGATGGAATTAACAAATATGGACATCTAAATATTTAAATTATGCTCAACTATTTAACAAAAAACTGGATAAAGACAAGGGGGAAAAAAACACTTAAAATGTCCTGAGATGAAACAGAAGATTTAAAGGATAATTTGTGACGAAAGCATATCAGATACTTCAAGATAAAAGTCTTGATTTTCTAAATTTGATGAAATCTAAAATGATACCCCTCAACTCAACTACATCTTGCTGCAAGATAAAAACAGATGCGTGCACACACATACCACAAAACAGAAAAATACATGATAAACACATTGCTTAAAGTTGTTAAAGGAAAGCAAACTTCGGAACCCCGGCAGTGTGGGCTGTGGACCGAGCAGCAGAACCCACGCACCTTCAGCCGCCCAGGAGAAAGTTGGCGGCGCTGACAGGACAGGGCTTGGAGCTTCTCGTCCTGATCCTTTGTTCCCTGGCCCAGGCCGGATCGCGAGACGGAAGCGAAGGTAGGACCAAGCGTGGCTGAGACCGCACCGTCACCCACCGCTGGCGCGGAAATTTGCAAGACGGAGCCGGGGAAGGGCGGGGAACTGCGGCCTGGAAACCCGATCTGTGCTCCAGCCCAGTGCGCGGACCGAGGGGGCGAAGCGGGACCGCAGCTCTCCTTCCCTACTCCTCAGCCAGAGCTGAGTTCGTTGGTAGCCCTCCCCTTCTTCCCGCAATATCCTGGCGATGGAGGCGCCGGCTTCGCAGCACGCCCGCAGCTGCAGCAGTAACAACGTGTCTGGAGGACCCCGCCATGTCCGGGTTCCCGCTGCCCTTCCTGCTGCTGACCTCCCTGAGCAGAGGCAGCAGCGGCAAGCACCATCCTACTTATCTGATGGCTAAGGAATACATGAACCTGATCTTAGGCATGAAATTGCCTTTAAGCTGCAGAGTTCAGGCTTAGGAGTAAAACGGAAAAATGAACTCAACAGTCACTTCGTAGAGAAAACAAATCAGATGGCTGCTACCATTAAACAACTTGAATAAAGAAAACGCCAGTTTAAGTGAGGCTGCCAGTGTGCTGAGTTGGACAGCAGGCTTTTCAAACAGGACTTTGGCGACAACATCAACAGTCTGAAACTGGCAGTGGAAGAGCTCACTAGGCAGTGGCACCGACTTGAGATAGACCTTAATTAAAAGCAGAGAGAAAGAAGGTTACAAAACAACGTGAGGAGCATCTCAGGAAAGGGCACACAGAAGCCAGAACCCAAAATGGTTGAGGAGCAGAATATTCAAGAGGAAAATATTAAACTAAAAACACCCTTTGAAGAAAGACACAGGCTGCGTACTCACCCTATGGTTGAACAGAATCAGCCATGGGTCTCTGAAAAGAGACCAGTTACGTCAGTTCTGCCAAGAACATTGCAACATAACCAAGAATGTGTGCAAGAACTGCAGAGGAAATTTCTGTAATGCTTGCTCAACAAATGAACTGCCTCTTCCTTCAAGTATGGGGTGAGTCTGCTATCCCTGTCACAAGCATCTGATGAAGCAATATTCCACCAGTTGGTCATAAGACAAGAGGACAAGAGCTGGACCAAAACTTATGCAGGACCAGTCTCTACCTATGTTAGATGTCAGGATTCCCTAAAAGCTTAGTTGTTAGAATCAACTATACAACTGATAGAGAAAAATTATTTAAATACATCAAGTCCAGGGAGAAAAGGCAGTGGTTGATGAAACTGGGAATTTTGCTTATTTTCCCTAATGACTGTATGAATAAAATTTATTCAATTGAGCCTTTCTCTTCTAAATCTAAATACCCCATTTTCAGGGAATTCTTGTATGGCATATCTTTGTAAGGATTATTGTTCATTTTTATGAATAATGATAATAAAGGGGTGGATATAATAGTAAAGAGTGGTCCATTATATTTAGCAGATAAGGCTAAAAAGGAAATGATCATATCTCTCTATTACGTGTTCAGTTTCATGGAGAAAGATAAATGTTAACAGATCAAAATAACAGATGTTACATGTTTTCACTGGTGCTGCTAGACAAACACTATTTCCTCTTCATTTCTTCTACCTACCTTTTATAAGCTATTTCTACCAAACTGTGAACCCAAGCTCAGGGAAAAGAAATAGAAATTTAAAAATGATATAAATCATGAATTACTTAAAACAATATGATATGTCAGGACCAGAAGGTTTCTGGTATTGACCTGCAAATTATTTCATTATCAGAATAAGAAGAAACATTTGCAGGTTTTCCCCATAATGATTTCAAGAGAAAATATTTGTCCTTCTCAGAATCTTCTACCACAAAACAAGCCAACTTTCTTCCCAAGTAATAATGGAAATTATAAGGAGTTTTAAAATTACGGCTTTGCTTCTTCAAATAGAAAGTATTGATGAAAAAATAAAGCTAGGTCAGTTGTAAAGTAAAACAAATTCAATTTATCCCCAGCTGAGAACAAATATCTCAGAAATGGTTATTAAACTGTCTGTTGTTATTATAAGAAGTCCCTTATGTTCTGAGCTAAGGTACAGAGCTGCTGGCAAACAGGTTTCTTGAAAAGGGCAATATTCAGTCATCTCTTAATAAAAAACTCTTTGAGGGAAAGGAGGGAAGGAAAGAGATAGAATGCACTATTTTGATTGTTACATGTGTCCAGATTTTATTCCAATTAAAAACTAAGAAGATACAGTTCAATTATTGATTTAAAATTCTGGGGTAGAAACATCCTGGAACTGTGATGTTTGATAAATTCTGCCTTCTTAGAAAGATTTACAGCCTGGGTATGAGTTGTTATATCAGAAGTCTGGCCTGTTATTTGTTGAAGCTGAGGTTCAAGAGTATTAGTGACAAATAAAAAAACAGTAATTCTTAAAAAAAAAAAAAAGAAAGCAAATTTCAAAAGAACTCTGAGGTAAAAGCCAAATTATTTACATATGAACAAAAAGTATCAGTGATAGCCTAATTCTCCTGATAACTGCAAGCCTAAAGAAAATGGACATATATTAAAATGATTAAAAGAAAAATGCTTGAAAATCAGCAAGGTGGTGGCAGAATAAGGAGCTCCTAGATTCAGCTTGTGCTACAGGGCAGTTAGTAATCACTCAGAGCTACTTAAAGCACCTCTTTGAGGGCTCCAGGAGACCAGAAGAGCATCCTGAAACATCCTTGAAAGAATGGAAGGAGGAGACTGCCCATCTGCAGAGAAGATTCACAAGTGGAGCACTCTATGCCATGGAAGCTGGTGCCCATCAACCAGTGGTGGGACAAGCCACCTCAAGAGCTATTCCATGGAAGGAATTAGAGGTTCCCTTTCCCAAAAATGGGGGAGAAAGAGAATGTTAGGCACCATATTCAGCTACTAATTAGTAAACTCAGCTGTCTAGAGTATAATTCTAAGAACAGCTAAAGTTTGAACCTGTCCAAGTCAGAAAGAGGCTGGTAGCCACCATTTTAACCCCAACCCTGACACAAGAGGAAGTGGGGTGGACTGAAAATCAGTGTTGGTAGGGATCAGCCTCTTTCCATCCAGATTGGATTGCAGCTCTAGCCTAAACCACAGCCCCACCTCTGGCCAGGAGGAAGCTAGGGGCACCCATGCCAGCCTTTTGGGGAAAATACAGGCCATGCTGCACAAGCTCATGCTCATCTTACTTTGGCAGCACAAACCAACTCAGGAGCTATTTTGTGGCTGGAGTTGGAAACTCCATTTCCTAAAAACAAGGGAGGGAGAGATGTTTGGCCACTGACTTCAGCTACTGATTAGTAAATTCAGCTGGCTAAAAAATAATCCTAAGAAAAGATAAAGTTTGAAACTGTCCAAGTCAGAAAGAAGCTAGTAGCAACCATTTTTATTCTGCCCCCAGCATGGGGGAAGCTGGGCTTACTGAAAGTCACAGTGACAGTAGGGACTGGCTTCTTTCCACCTAGATTGGACTCAGCCTAACCTAGGCTTCAGTCCCACCTCTAGCAGGGAGGAAGCTGGTGGGCCCTGCACCAGCCTCTCTGAGAAACTACAGGAACATTTGGCTGACACAGACTGAATAGTCAGAAGTCTACCAGGGCAGTTGTGGTCATTTTGGACCCACACTGCATAGACTGCTGTCTACACCTACAGCTCCATCCCTGCTCCAGGCAGGGGAGAAAGAGGTGTCAATCTTCATCAGTATCTCTGGGCAAGTACAATCTAGGCCTGCACAACTTGGATTACACATGACTGTGGCTCTGTCCCTACCCCTGGCAAAGGAGAAAGTAGGGAGAAGCTGTATTGGTCTCTGGAGTAATGAGGGCAGCTTGAGCCTCCACAGCTTACAGCACCAACTACACTTTTGGCTCCTACTACACAACCAGCAAGGGAGAAAGGACAAGAAAACCTTAAACTAAAGAGGAAACTGCACTAAGAATAAATATATCTAATAAGCCAGATGCCAAGATACCAACAAAAAATTACAAATCATACCAACTGGAAGAAAAGGCCCAGTTAAAGGAAAAAGGTAAGCCTCCAGATGACATAAAGGAGTTGAGACAACTAATCATAGATGTTCAAAAAAATCTCCTAAATAAATTCAGTGAGATGGCTAAAGAGATTAAGGATATTAAGAGGATATTGGATAAGCACAAAGAAAAATTTGAAATCAAACAGAAAAATAGAAGATCTTACAGGCATTTACGAAAGGCACAATAAATGAAATTAAAAATACACTGGGTATTGTTAGCTTGTAAAATGGTTTTCCAGCCATTCACTTTCAGCCTCCTTGACTCCCTGGGTCGAAGGTGGGTTTCTTGTAGACAGCATATAGATGGATCATATTTTCTTATCCATTCTGCCAATCTGTGTCTTTTGATTGGTGAATTTAATCCATTAACATTCAGTGTTATTACTCATAACGAATTTCTTACTTCAGCCATTTTTTCTTTGTGGGAGATGTTTGTGTGGGATGTGGTGGGAGGTGTGGGAGGTGGGCAACATGGGAATCCCAGTGGGTTCCATGTAATATTTTGGGTAATCTAAGCACCTCTTAAAATATATATATATATATAACATTTTTGTAAGCATATACACATATATGCATATATATTTATATATCATTTTGCAAATGTTTGTATGTATTGTGAGAATTTTGATTTTTACCCACAATACAAATAAATAAAAAATAAAAAAAAAAATACACTGGGATAGGGGGAGGCAAGATGGCATCGGTTTAGGAGGGCAATCGCTGACTAGCTCTCTGAGGACGGCCGATTGTTGACAGGGTCCTGCCCCGGGGTCTGTGCTGTGGACGCACAGAGAGAAAAGCTTGGGACATCTATCTGCAGGCAGATGGATGGCTTGGACTGATCGGTAGAGATTCGTGAGTTTTAAGTCTGCCTGGGATGGTTAACACAGATGGCTGAGCCCCAACCGCAGGGAAAATGGCTGGTTTCAGCCGCGACTCCTGCACCCGTGACTTCCGCTCCCAGTGTGAGGGAGCATTCTCCGAGAGTGGGAGGGTTCTGACAGAAGGTGGAAAGGGGTTTACCTTCAGTGGATTTGGCAGCCTGGACCCCCTTATAGCTTTGGGGAGCAGATAAGCAGGCTTGAAGCAGCGCCAGGCTCAGGGGAGAGGCGAATCTACTGAGGAAGCCTGATTTACACAGCAGCCTGGTGATACTGAGGCTTGGCTCCAGAGGGGGAGGAGACAGCTGTTTTTATCATTCTCCAAGACAAGCATCAGAGCTTCAGGTCCCCTGGGGAGGCCAGGAAGTGGGAAGTGCTTGATTAGTTTCCACGAGCCTATTTAGGGTCCCCTCCGTGTAGAAGGTGGTCTAGAAGAGGACTTCTTTTGGGTACCTTATTTTGCCAAAAAAAAAGAAAAGAAAAGAAAATAGTCACTTTAAAAAATGAATTCTTCTTTTCAATTTAGTTTAATAGCTAAAATCTGACTCAAAACCTTCAGATAGAACCCTGCATCGAAATTGATTGATAAACACAAGCAGGCTGAGAGGTTCCACAAGGACCCTAGAAGGAACACTGCTCCTCCTTAGATTTGTTTGACCGCTTGCTGTGTTGTTTGGTTTTTCTCTATTTGTTGTCTCATGTTTTTCTTTCCTCTTTCCTCCCCCCTGCCCTTATTTTTTTCCTTCTTTTTTTTTTTTTTTTAAATTAGATGCTGCTAGCTTGTTTCTTCTTTGATGTGCTTCTTCTTTGGTGATTTCCCATTTTCTATATTGATTTTGCCTCCCAGCTATCTATTACCCTTCCTTCATCTTTCTGCCTTCTGTTTTCTGTTGTCGTTCTTACACACCATGTTTCTTCATTATCCCACAAATTAAGTATCAATTTCTATTCTATCTATTCATTTTCCTCTTTTTTTCTTAATATGAATTTTTTACTTCCAGCCTTTCTTCACTCTTTCTCTCCCTCCTCATCATTCTAGCCTTATAAATAATTATATATATATTCCACGATTTGGTTTCCCAGTCCATTGTAGGTACTCTAGTTTTTTTCCTATTACTTTACACTGCCTACATAAGTTAAATATTTGTTTCACTAAGTCTTATTTGGCACCTCCTCTAACTTTTATCAATATACTATTATCCTTCTTCCCTTCTCACATCTTTCAATTCCTCTGGCCCTAATCTTTTGCCTTCAAGGTAACATAGAATGAAGCAAGGAAATAAAATAAGAAGAAAAACTGTCAAAGAGAAAACTTAACACACACACACAGAACCACCACTAAATAAAACTCTAGAGCAGAGAGAGAAGCTAATCAAGTGAATAAACCCATCAAATTAAAATGAAGACTAGAGGACAACAAAAAATTACAAACCACACTGAGAAACAGGAAGACATGGACCAGTCCAATGAACAAACTAAAAACCAGCAAGAGATGCAGAACATCGAAGAACTAATCAAAGCTTTCCAAACAAATATCATGGACCAACTTAATGAAGTGAAGGAAGAGATGAAGGATATAAAGAAGACACTGGGAGAACATACTTAAGCTTCTAGAATTAGAAAGGAGTTCAGTAATGTCTCAAGCTAGAAGATCAATTCTCAAAAATCAATAGTACTTGTGTACACCAATAACGAGCAATTTGAGGAGGAAATAAAGGAAAAAAAATACCATTTACAATAGCATCTAAAAGAATCAAATACCTAGGAATAAATTTAACTAAAGATATAAAGGTCTTATAAACAGAAAACTACACAACACTGTTAAAGGAAATAAAAGAAGACCTAAATAAATGTAAGAATATTCCCTGTTCATGGATAGGAAGAGTAAATATCATCAAGATGTATATCCTACCCAAACTAATCTACAGATTTAATGCAGTCCCAATAAAAATCAGCACTGTATTTTTTAAGGAACTGGAAAAACTAACTACAAATATATTTGGAGAGGTAAGAAGCCCCGAATTGCCAAAGACATATTGAAAATGAAAAATGAAGTTGGAGGTGTCACACTGCCTGATTTTGGAACATGCTACAAAGCTACAGTGATCAAAACTGCATGGTATTGGCACAAGGATAGACCTACTGACCAATGGAACTGAATTGAGAGTTCTGATATAAATCCTTGCATATACAGTCATCTGATATTTGACAAGCCCACAAAGCCCACTCAGTTGGGAGAGAATGGCCTCTTTAACAAGTGGTGCTTAGAGAACTGGATATCCATATCCAAAAGAATGAGAGAAGAATACCATCTCACACCTTATACAAAAATCAACTCAAGATGGATCAAAGATCTAAATATAAGAGCTAAAACCATAAAGACCTTGGAAGATAATGTAGGGAAGCATCTACAGGAACTTGTAATAGGAAATGGTTTCATGAACTTCACAGCCAAAGCACGAGCAGCAAGAGAAAAAAAATAGATAAATGGGATCTCATCAAAATTAAAAACTTCTGCACCTCAAAGGATGTTATTAAGAAAATAAAAAGGCAGCCTACCCAATGGGAGAAAATATTTGGCAACCATTTATCTGATGGGAGACTGATGTCCTGCATATATGAAGAAATCCTACACCTTGAAAATAAAAAGACAAACAACCCATTCAAAAAATGACCAAGTGACCTGAAAAGACACTTCAGAAAGGAAGAAATACAAATGGCTAAAAAGCACATGAAAAAATGCTCAACATCGCTTGCTATCATGGAAATGCAAATCAAAACTACAATGAGATACCATCTTACACCCATCAGAATGGCAGCTATTAAAAAATCAGGAGACACTAAATATTGGAGAGGATGTGGAGGAATAGGAACCCTCATCCACTGCTGGTGGGACTGTGATATGGTCTGCCACTGTGGAGGACAGATATGCAGTTCCTCAGAAAACTAACAATAGATCTTCTGTATGATACAGCAATTCCACTGCTGGGTATATACCCAGAAGAAATGAAAGCAAAGACATAAACAGATATATGCACATCAATGTTCACAGTGGCATTTTTCACCATTGCCAAAAGTTGGAATCAGCCCTGGTGCCCATCAAAAGATGAATGGATAAGCAAAATGTGGTACATACTTACAATGGAATATTACTCAGCTGTAAGAAGGAATAAAGTGCTAACACATGGTATAACGTGGATGAATCTTGAAGACCTTATGTTGAGTGAAGCAAGCCAGGCACTGAAGGATGAACAGTATATGACGTCACTGATTTGAACTGAGGAAAGTGAGCAGTCTCTGAGAACCATTGTCTGAAAGATAGGTTAACAAGGGAGA
>JAKSZT010053902.1:2608854-2664321 GCA_026826555.1 Tolypeutes matacus
TTGATATAAACATTACTTATTTATAATAAAAATATTCAGCTCCTCTATAGCTCCTTTTAGTGTTAGTGTTGGTGCATATCTTGTAATAATGAAATCCTCATCTTTTGTTTATTTGGAATGTTTTTAATTTATCATTCATTATTGAAAGATTATTTTTCCAAATATAGAATTCTTGCTTAACAATTTTTTGCCTGTTTATTTTCCTCACATTTTATTTATGCTATTTTAGTCCCTTCTGGGTCCCATTGATTCTGATGAGATATAAGCATTTATTCCTATTGAGTATCAATTGCATGTGTTGAGCAGTTTGGCTTTTGACTGCCTGCAGATTGGCAAGCCTCATAGATGTGTTGATTCATGACTTACATCTAATTTGGGAAGCAGAAACCATTAAATATTCCCAATATTCTTTTTGAATCTTTTTGTTTCTTGTCTCCTTATGGAAATCTTATGGAAATCTCACTATGAAAATCTTGGCCCACTTGATGCTTTCCCACAAGTGCTTTATGATCTGTACAGGTTTCTTCTTCCTTTTCTACAATTCAGATTGCATAATTTCAATTGTCTAATCTTTAAGTTCACTGATTCATTCTTCTGCCAGCTAAAATCAGCTGTTGAAACTCTTTAGTGAAATTTCCATTTAGGAACTGTAATTTTCTGACTAGCAAATATAATTTAATTCCTTTATATATTAGTTAATTCCTATTGATATTCTCATTTAGTCCATGTATCATTTTCATGGATTAATTTGTTCTTTATCTGTGATTCCCTTCAAGTCCTTGAGAATAATCAAGACAGATAAGTGAAAGTCTTTTTCAAGTAACCCCAATGGCTGTGCTCCCTCAGGGATAGTTTCTGTCAAATTATGCTGTTCCTATGATTGGACTTTTTTTTTGTTGTTGTATGTTTTTTTCTGGGGGGGGGGTAAAATTGCATATTTTAATTAAACCTGGTAATTCTGGGAAAGATATTTTTCTTATTCCCCAAGTTTTGCCCTTCTCCATAATTGATGTTTCCAGTCATTGTTTGTTTAGTGATTCTTCCAGTCTATACTTTGAATATGATATTCAATATTGTGTGATCCCTGAAGTCTCTGTCCCTTAAGTTGTGATCATTTAGCATTTTGACAGATTTCATTGACAAGAGTTAAAAGGAAAAGAAAAGGAAAGAAAAGAAAAGAAAAAGATAAAAGAAAAACACAACCAGTCAACCAACCAACAAACCAAAAAGCAAAATTAACCCATTAGAATGGCTGCTATTAATAAAACAGCAAACTATAAGTGCTGGAGAGTATGTGGAGGAATGGGAACCCTCCTCTACTTGTGGGATTGTAGAAAGGTCCAGCCATTATGTAGGACAGTTTTGCTGTCTCTCAAAAAACTAACTATAGAACTTCCATATGACCCAGTGATTCCACTGCTGGGATTATACCCTGAAGAACTGAAAGCAAAGACATGAACAGATATATGCACACCAATGTTCATAGCGGCATTGTTCACTATTGCCAAATGTTGGAATCAACCCAGATGCCCATCAACAGATGAATGGATAAAAAAAAAAATGTAGTACATACATGCAATGAAATATTACTCAGCTACAAGAAGGAATAAAGTGCTAACACACATGATAATATGGATGAATCTTGAGAACCTTATATTGAGTGAAGCAAGCCAGGCATTGAAGAATGTACAGTACATGACTTCACTGACATGAATTAAGGAAAGTGGGCAGTCTCAGAGAGCTATTGTCTGTAAGATAGGCTTACAAGAAATATAAAGAGAAAATAAGGTTGTGAGCCATCACCCATACAGACATAATCTATGGTAAAATGATAGATTGTAGTTTCATTGTGAAGGGAGAGGACAGGAGGGTAGTGATATTAGTGAGTTGGGTGGTGCAGGGTTGACAGGTGGGTAGATAGGGAATGATGGTTAGAAGGTGCAGGATACTGGGGGAAGGGTTGGGGGAGGGACCATGTAAACATTGGGAATTTGTGGGTATGAGGTTGAAAGTACAGAGGTGGGAATGCTTTCTTGGCAATATGACAAGGAAGGGTCACTGATTTAGTGTGTTGGCTGGGGGAGCATTCGGGAGAGGGTGCACCTAGTGCAGGCTTCTACGGACTGTGTGAGTGTTCATTCTGTCTTAATGTGTTGTAACATTGGGTGGAGACTCACATAATGAGCAGGATGGAATTGGACTTCCATCTTTGGGAGGACAGATTTGTTCAGAAATAGACAGGCGGGAGTCTCTCAAGAGCAACGGCAGTTCCTAATAGGGGAGGACAAACCAGTGTGTCAAGACCTCTTGTTACATGTAACTATGAATCTTGTCCTCCAACAAGTCAAGCCAGGGATCATCCTGGGCCCCAGGGAGTTGGGGTGGGAGGAATAGAATATATCAAACAGGGGGTATTTAGTGGTTAGTGGAAATGATCTTCATTGACATACAGTGATGGACAGAGGACAGGGTAAATATTATCAAATTTTATAAAAGTGTACAGTATAAAATGTAAACCATAGTGTAAACCATTTACAATGGTTAGTAGCTATGTTTCACAATTTCTATATCAGTTATAACAATGCTAACATCCACATATAAGAAGGTATAATATGGGGGGAGGAAAGGGGGAGGATGTTGGGTATATGAGAGTCTCCTGTATGTGTGTGACTTTGCTGTGACCTAAAATTTCTTTGAAAACAAAATGAACAATAGTGAGACACTGGGGAATGAGAGGGAGAATGTGCCACGGTACAGACTGGACACCAGATATTGCAGTGATGAAAGGCAAAAGATCACAACAATTGTTTTTTTATTTTTCATTTTTTAAATATCCCAATCTTTTATTTTTAGTTTTTTTTTAAAAAAAATTTATGTATTTTATCTCTTATATTTAAACTTATCATTATTATTTCATTTTCCTATTAATTGTATTCAGCTATTGTAATAGCTTCATCTTTGAAGAAGCTTTGGATCATAGAAGGTTTGCAGCTGGAGTGGGGGTGTCATGGAAGGGGGATGCATGGGAGGAAGTTCACCTGAGCATAAATAGAAGGTATATAAAAATGTTTGAATGTTCACAAGGCATTGTCACAGTGGGTGGAGAATTACTCAATAAATGACAGAATACTGAATTCCCATCCTGGAGAGCTCTGCCACATTCTCTAAGGGAGCAGCAACAGTCCCTCAAGTACAGGGATGGTGACTGACAAGGGAGGATGATCCACTGATGGGCCCTTGATATTGATGACTAGCCTTATGAGTCTTTGCTCTTGAAATTGAAACTTATCCTATTGTTATGGGGTGCCTAAGGGTTGCCTTCTGAGAGCATCCTTGTTGCTCAAATGTGGCCTCTCTCTAAGCCAAACTCAGCATATGAACGCATTACCTTCCTCCCAGTGTAGGACATGACTCCCAGGGATGAGCCTCCCTGACACTGAGGATGTGTCCTCAGTGAACCACCTGACAATGTGTCTGGAAAAAGACCTTGAATAAAAGGGGGAAAAGGAAAAGGCAACTGAGTTTATATGGTTAAGAGACTTCAAAATGAATCAGGAGTTCATCCCAGAGGTAATGCTTACACACATCTCAGTAGGATCTTATACAATTCCAAAGTGGATATCACCCCAAATAATGGGGCTCCTGAGGACTCTGGAAACACCCATACTTTACGTTACGGCAGATAGCTCCAGAGTTTGGTGCTTGGCCAAACTTTGGAGTTGGTGCTCCTGATAGTGAAAGATTTGGAATCAGCTATGTCTTCCCTGCGCATGGCTTATCTGTCCCTTCTATTCAAACCTATACTTGGTGCTGGAGTTTGTAGGTTTAAGTCCAGAGACGTGAGTCTTTGGGCTGTCCATGTGCCAGCTTGGCCCAGAACCTCATTGGAGCAGTACCTCCTACTCTACAGCTCATTGGACTCAACTGGGACAACTTGTGGGGAGATGATGATGGACAACGGCCATCCCAGGGAATGGATAGAGTCTGCAGCTTCAGGCAAGATAATCCCAGCTATCTTCCCCATGTGATATAAGCCTCTTCTCAATTGGAGGTGGAGTGGACTTCACTATCCCAGACTCCTCAGGATGGGGGGAAGAGCTATGGACTCGAGTGGACTTACTGGTATTCTACTATAGACATATTGTTATTCAAGCAATGGAAGAAATTACAACGTTGATGTGGAGCCAGTGGCCACTGGAAGCTCTGGGGGCAGGTATAGGGAAAAGCAGTTATAATACAGGAACTTTTTCAGGACTTGGAATTGTCCTGCATGACATTGCAATGACAGATATAGGCCATTTTATATCATCATATAACATGCAGAACTGTGTGGGAGAGAGTGTGGTCTACAATGTGAACTATGGTCCATGCTTAGTGGCAAAGCCCCAAGATGTATTTATCAATTGCAATTAATGGCCACATTAATGAAGGGTGTTTATATGGGAGGTTGTGGAAGGTTTAGGAGGTGGGGCATATAGGAATCCCTGTATTTTTTGTGTAACATTTATGTAATCTAAGTATCTTAAAAAAAAAAAAAGACATTACTGTCTCAAAAGAGCACACATAATTACAAAATAAATAAATAAATAAATAAATAGTTGTGCAAGAATAGCCAGAAATAGCAGCATAGGGCAGGGGAAGCATAGAGCTCACAGGGTGAAGAATTTTCTTTTCTTGTTGTTTATTATTGTCATTGAAATAATGAAAATACTCTAATGGTGATTGAAGTGATGAATGCACAATTATGTGAATGTACCAAATACCATTGATTCATTGATTGTGCACTTTGGAGGAGTTTTATGCTTTATTAATATGTATCAAAAAATTGATTTGTTAAAAAACTATCATATAAACTACACTCCAAAATTTAAAAAAAATACAGTATGTGTGTGTGTGTGGAAGTGGCCTATGTATTCAATGTGACTCAAAATTTATCCAACATTAATTTTAGGATTTATCTTCTCAGCATTTTCATCAATTATACAGAAATCATTTTATCTGACAGATATATTATTCCTGCTGATCAAAATTTATCTAATGTCATTGCAATCCTGTGCCATTTTCAGATAAATCAATTATCCAAATGAAAAACTGGATTCATGGAGTGGTGAACAATGTGACAGAATTCATCCTGCGCAGTATGACACAGAACCCAGACATGCAGAAACCCTTGTTTGTTGTGATTACACTCATCTACTTTCTCACCCTTGTGGGCAACCTACACATTGTAGTGACCATCAACACCAGCCCAGCCCTCAGCACCCTCATGTATTTTTTCTGTTGTTTATGTCCTTCATAGATGGTACCTTTTCTTCTATCACAGCCCCCAAAATGATTTCTGAATTACTCACTGAAAAGAAAATTATCACCTTCAATAGGTGCAAAAATCAGCTCTTTGTGGAGCATGTCCTTGGTGGAGTTCAGATCATCCTGCTCACAGAGATGGCCTATGACCTCTATGTGGCCATCTGCGGGCCTCTGCACTACCTGATCACAATGAACCAGTGGGTGTATGTGTCCTTCTGGTGACTGTGTCCTGGGCTGGGGGATTTCTTCATGCCCTCATTCAGTTCCTTTTTATGCTGTGGTTATCTTTCTGTGGTCCCAATGTCATTGACCATTTCTTCTGTGATTTTTGCCCTCTGCTAAAACTCTCCTGTACTGAAACTCACATCCTAGGACTCTTGGTTTCTGCAAAACATGGGGTTCATGTGTGTGCTCATTTTTTTCTGTTCTTTTTGCCTCCTATGTCCTTATCCTTTTCACCCTCAGAACTCACAGCTCTGAAGGATAGCAGAAGGCTCTCTCCACCTGCACCTCACATATTATCTTACTCTCACATGGTTATCTTACTCTCTGTGCCCTGTATATTTATATACCTTCACCCCACAGGCACTGTGGCTGTATTTTATACTATGATAACACCCATATTAAACCCTTTAATCTACACAATGAGAAATGCAGAGTTAAAAATGCAACAAGAAAGCTCTGGAGCCAAAGAGTGAACTTTTTGTTCTTTTATCAGTAATTTGAAGTGTATAAATAGATAAGATTAAAAAAATCTATTCATACTTTCAGAACAATTTTGTCTAATGCAAAATATATGGTCTTATATTCAGAATATGTGAGTAAAGTACATATTATGCTCTTGTTATATGAAATCTTTAATGGTTCCTCTCTCTCAGTTGTGACCAAAACATTTGTTCATCATCAAAAATGCATATGCTCCAACGTCTTATCTATATTTTCAGCCACCTTTTGTTTAAGAAAGGCCATGCAACTAGGTTGAGATAAGATGTGTGTCACATATAGGCTGAAACGTAAAAGAGTGAGTGTGCTACATTTCTGTTTTCACTTCTGCAGCAAGCCTAGAAGAAATGCAATACAATGGCAGGACTATATAGAAGTCTCCTGGACTACTGGGTAATTACACAGATGACAAATGCCTTCCATGGTCCCCAAATCCTCTGTGGATTTTTCCTGCAAGAAATTAATATTGCAGATATTAAACCATGAAGATTTCAGTATATTTTTTTAGTTACCAGGGGCTGGGGATTGGAGATTGAACCTGGGACCTCCTATGTGAGAAGCCATCACTCAAACACTGAGCCACATTGGCTTCCCTGAGTTGGATTTTTCCATTTGTTTTGTTGTTGTTGTTGTGTGTGTGTGTGTGTGTGTGTGCGTGTGTTTAGGAGGCACCAGGAACCAAACCAGGACTTCCCATGTGGGAAGCAGGCACTCAACCATTTGAGCCACATGCGCACCACCAGGATTCATTTTTTACCATATGGAAACACACTTTATCCTTACTAATGCTCTAACCTCATGATTACAAAGATTTATGTGTTAAGGAGAGGACTTGTCAGCACTACTTTTGCAATTATCTAGGTTCTAAAGTAATGTAGAATGGATTAATAACAATCCTTCTAAATCAAATCAAATTAATCCTCTTTCTGCCTCAGTGTAACACATGTACAAGCTAATGTATATAAACTATAAATTTATATACCTAATTTGTTCCCTTTACTTAAGAATTAAGGAACATGCAAAAGAAAATTATACAATCTTACGCTAGAGAATGTCAACAACAATGATGAATTCCCGTATACTCTAGCCTTGCAATGTTTCTTGAGCAAATCTCACTAGTGTTCCTGTTTGAGTGAACAAATCTTTTTCATCTGGATAAACCTCTTCGATTATCATTTTTTATTGTCTCAGTACCCTATGATAAGCATCTAATATCTTTGCAGAATGTCAAGTTGGGATCAGTGCTGATTAAACTACCAGCTATTTTGTTGCAATTAGATCTTCATGGTTTGTACAAGTTGAAGAAAGTTTTCCCTATAATATTGCATGCTCCATAAGCATAATGATTGAACATGCTGTACATTCAAGACAGCTCCATCTGGGTGTTCCATAAGGCTTCCCATAAATGTCATTTTTATGTCTCCAGAGTAGGAATATCAGTATTAACGGGACACTAAATCATGCCCAAGTTCACCTGCTTCAAGGCTCTCTCTTGGTTCCATTTCTACATTCCTTAAAGGCATATCCTCTATTTTCGCCTATGGAGCAAATGGAGCTCTGTTATATTTGACAGTTAATAGTAATATGCTTCCTCCTATACAGAGAGTTTAGGAAAATGTCATCTTGATTTGTGGCAACATAGACACTCTGCTTTTCAACATTCTATGTCCTGTATGATTTCTCTAGTGGTTATCACAAGTCATGTGAAAAATAAACAGATTTTAAATATAACTCATAATCTATAAAACCCAGTCCCTAATTAAGCCATAGCTGTCTACTCATACATTGAGTTTTCAAGGAACTACATCTCTTTCTCCAAATAAGCTATATCAATACTTTAGGCAGAGCTTGGAAATATTCAGGGAAACAACTCCTTTTCTATGGAGTAAACAATTCTGTAGATTATTTTCAGAGTGAGGTTTAATCAGCATGATATCAGAGAGAGATGGCTTTTTCTAAAGCAGTAATGGAAATAGTATGACTGTACTCCTTCTTTGTATCATCACACACATATGGGTGCCTTTCTCTTTGCTGTAAAACCCATTGTTGCCATTTATTACACGTTTGACTGTAACTTTCTCCCCATTATTGTATTTTCCACCTCAACATGGCTGGATATATGAGCAACACTGTTAACATTATCTTTGGATACATTTTCCCACAAATATCTTATAATCTGATGGCAAAAAATATCAAGATTATCCTTGTCATTTGGTAGTTGGACCACATTCACAGTTATAGTTAAATGGACTACTTGGAGTAAAGTTATGCCCTATCTTAAAATATCTTAAGAATATATACTTTCAAATTTAATTGCATGGATATTGTGTTTAGGTATCAGTACCACCTTCCTTGGGAACACATAAATTTAGCCCCATACCTGTGCACACTGGATCTGGCAATGCAAAAGAAAACTTGTGCAAGGTGATAAAAATATAAAGTTATGTAATTACATCCTCCTTCACTTCCTCATTTTAACACATGACCCTAAAAACATTTGCAATGAAGGCATCACCTGCAAAGATTTTATGAATTTGGATATTTGAAAGGATCACAAGACTCCAAAGAACCTTAGCATATAAGGCTTTTCTTTTAAGGCAAAAGATAGGGTACAATAAGAGAAACAGAGTGCAAGTAAGCACTGGATTCCAAGAGTCAGCCAGGTACAACTAGCCCTGGGTTCTTATTCACACAGAGGGAAGCTTTGCCTCTAGCTGAACCAAAAGATCTGCATGTAAATCTTGGTTTCAAGGCATATGTTCCCAGTCGGGTATTTGTGTCTCTCTGGTCAAGCCACTTAAGTCAGATGAAAACTTTCATAAACAAAAACAAAAACCTGGACATTGGATTTACCAAGGGATATTTAGATCTTAACTAGCATATCAAAAGTCCCACTACATTGTACTGCCCTAGGATCAAAATAAGGTTTTCCCAGAGCTTTCCTATTGAGCTGTGAAATAACTATCCTGAAGAGATAACCCTCTGATTATCGTGAAGCCTTTTTAATAAATCACTAATAAACATTCTTTTCCTGCATATTTTATACCATTTATAGAACAGATAAATCAAATGGATAACTGTCAAGATGCTAATCATTTGTACCATCAAATAAGGTATAGATATTGTTTTAAAGAAGCATTTCAGTTTTGCCAAATATTACAGCACAAGTTTGTCCTAATCATACACAACTTTGACAACTATTTTGCCTCCTCACCACTGTAATTTTAACTTTATGAAAGATATGAATATACTGATTTAATGTAGTAATTAACTGACTGTTAACTAACACTTGTTCCTTCTCGGACATTTCAGATTTCATTGGATGAGCAACATGTGAAGGTTTTAACTTAGTTTCCCAATATATTTAGTCATCAATATCATATTATCATATATTTTGATGAAATCAGTCAAATTAATCTTATGAATTATAATAGTATTACACCAAATACATTAAGATTATTACAAAATAAGTCATTTAGAAATATGACAGTATTTTCTTGTACTTCCAAACAAAACTGGCCTTTGCCTATCTATTAGATTTGTCAACAATTGTAGTATAAATCAAGTGCCAAATCACAGTCAATTCTGGATCTGAGTTTTTTGTTGCCTAGCTATATGCCTGTTTCATAAAAAAGACTCTACTGACATGGGATCCCTAAGTAACCTTACCTTTAATTAAAGACCATCTTCCATCAACCAGTAAATTCCTAGTGAAGTGTAATAGGTTTCTAGTTCTGACCAACTGCGCTATTGGGTATATCTAGTTTTAGTTTGTTGTGGGACCTTGGCAGCTAGTGAGCACCTACAATTCACATCGTCTCTTCATGCATATCCCCAAAGATATTGGGATCAAAAGATTTCCATAAATTCATTACTGTGCTTCTCTCACAAAGATCACGAACCATTGCCTTTGAACTACCTATGAATCTCTTTAAGGAACATACTTCACAGCTCCTCTTGGATTAATGTACATGGCCTATTCATCTTTGTTTCCTGGTATACTGTATACAAATTGATGAGATTTTTTTAAGACCATTTTTCTACAACTATCATAACTGTCGAGGTTGCTTGCCATCTTTCACTTTCTCCTGCAAAATAACACCCTTTCTAAGTGGTCAATAAAGGTAATAATTCCTTATCTTCAGTGTGGCTATCCTGAGGAAAGCAAATTTTCCTTGAATTCCTAGGACTGTCCCAACATTATGAGAGTTATTATAAGGTATTTTGGCCAATGATATTTAATTTATCCATCAAAAATGTTGTCTCTGAATATTTATTGTTCAAGTGCAATACAAATATATGATGGACCCCAAAATGTTGAACTACTCAGGATGTCATTATAGGTATTGTTTACTAACATTTATTTCTACTGTGCCAAAGAGCTTTCCATGGTATCCTCAGCAGACATTGGAGCTAAGCATTTGAGCCCACTTAGTCAATCCTAAAATGAGATTGGTTGCTCTTTCCATGTATTCTTTACTTTGTGTATTGTCCTCAAAGTGAAAAAAAAATTGATTAATAAACATAAAATATTATGACAAGTCAAGCATGCAGCAGATAGTTTTTATCCACAGTATCTGGGTTCCTGTCTTAAGCCATCACTAGGATTGTTAATTGCACAGTGACCTGGTGATCTATTTTCCTTTGTATGCATCCAGCAGGTAGTATTTCCCACATATTCTCTCTCAAAATGATATTCTATATTGGAAGTATACTGTAAAATGAAAACCAAAAGACAAAGCAAAATTAGAATTATTCAAAGGCTTCACTTACAAGGGATTTTCAAATCATTAACCTTCATCTCCTAGATGTCTACAGAAAGAACACTTCTTTGGTCCAAGGTGGCCCAACCTGTGCCTTCAGCCAAACTTGAAGGGGGAGGCATCTGTGAAAGAATAGTTTCACTCTTATGGATAGCTATAAATATAACTGTAATATTTTGCTCTACCTCTTACCCTCTATTTTAGTTTCCTAGACTGCTTAAAGCATATACTATGAAATGGTTTAGCTTGTAAAATGGAAATTGATTAGCTTACAGATTTGGTGCTGAGAAAATATCCAAATCAAGGCACCATCATTGCTATACTTTCATCTAGAAGACCAGCTGCTGTCAATCCTCAACTTCTCTGCCACATGGCAAGGCACATAGCAGCATCTGCTGATCTCTCCCTTCTCTTCCAGGTTTTCTTGATTTCAGGTTCTTGCATCTGTGGCTTTCTTGTGTTCTGCCTATATTCATTCCATTACTAAATGGCTGCAGAAGATTAAGACATTATGAAATAGATTAGTCACACCTTAACTGAAGTAGCTTCATCATAAGGTCCTACTTAAAATGCATCCACATCCACAGCAATTGATTAAATTTAAGGACATGTTTTCTGGAGTACACAGAGTTTCAGTCCACTATATCCACTTATGATACACCAAAATAATATTACCTTTTTTTCTATTCCATCATTCATTTATTGGCTTCCTCTTTTATCAGCAATTATAGTTACTTCTCCTTCTTGTTATATGAATGTATATTTACCCAGATCCTTCACTGTATGCTTCAGTCAGGATTCTTTTATTTTTCCATGATCTGAAGATCTTTTATCCAAAACATACTGGTTACTACTAAAGTACGGGTAGAATCTACACCACATCAATATTGTTAACAATCACCCATTTCCTGTGACACCACATGGTACACTGCTCTTAATTCTGCCCATTGAATCAATTATCTTTTCCCTGTTCAAACCACTGTTCTCTCTGCTTCTGCTTTCCAAATTGAGTGCTGAAGTGGTCCTCTTGAGCTACCATCTGTAAACTATGCTGCTTGTTAAGCATCTTCCAATAACAATGTGGAGGTACTCTGCTAAGGGTTACAAAACTCCTCAGGGGAATCTAAAAGAGGGCACAAACTCTAAAATAATACCCAAACCACATACACTTATATGGATACAATTTGATAATGCAACACTAATGCAGTTATACACAAAGAATGACAGGGCACATGTTGGCCTCTTCTCATCTCTCCCTTCTCTTCTGCGACCAGCTTCTTGATGCCAGTGGCTTTCTCTCTCTCATGTCTGAAATCATTACACTTATAAAAGACCCCAGAATAAGTTTAGTACCTATCCTGATTGGGCTGGTCCAAAGAAACCTTAAGTGAAGTAGCATCATGAAAATGTCCTACTTACAATGGGTTCACAGCCACAAGAATGGATTAGATTTAATAGCATGTTTTTGTAGAGTACATATTGGTTCAAACCACCACAACTTATTTTCCTTCTAAGAATTGGAGAGACAATATTAAGATAGTGTATTTTACCTGATGAGTATTTAGTTTGGTGTCCTTGACACACAAGCATCCTTATCAACTTTCTAACACCTGAAATGATTTTCTAATATGTGCAATGTCCTTGCCTCAACTTTTTCTACTTAGTTGAGAGGATATATAATACCTACCATACTCTAAAATCTTTAGCACTGGCCTATCTGCATCTGCACACTTCTTTGAATGGCTGTGAAAGAAAATATTTATCAGCTATTCCTGTGGATTCCAATCTGGAGGCTACAACACACAGGGAAAATAATTGGGTCTAAATTTTATTGCAATTCTATTAAAGGGATCTCCTGATTGTCATTTCTAGTTTCAAGATAACTGAAATTCTTATTTATGGAATGTGGTTAGATTATACCGGGTTTCTTTATGTGGCTTATGGGAAAGATTTTGGAATTACTTGATACATATGTATGACCTGCTGATACATGTAAATCCCAGTATAAAATGGAGATATTCCCTGCCCCTAAATAACTTTTTGTAAGATAATGTCCTTCACATATGATTGGAGACCTCATTTGTTTATTCTGGTCTATGATCCAGATTTATATGGTAAGGATGACCTAATCATCTACACTGGTGGTCACCAATTTCAGGTTCTGCCTGTGAGTCATAGTAGCCTGTATCCTTTTAACTTGTAGTAAAATTTGACATGGGCAAGCATTCTCTGAGTCTGGTGAGTTTAATTTGCTTTCTTAGGAGCAAACTTCGTTTCTAAATTCTGTGGCAAATTTGAGGGACACTGAATGATTTTAGAAGCCATGGATTGTTACCCCAAGTGAAACTTTAGTTTCAATTCACCTCTCCCATATCTGAATCAGTCTATGACAGAACACAAAGGTGTGTGGCAGAGATCTCTATACCTTCATCCCTTACAAATAAAATTTTTTTTTGTTTTTTCTCATTTTCTTTTTTTGAATGTCCCAATCCATTAATAATACTTTAGTTTTAGTTCTTTTTTTCTGAGTTTCCTTGTATTTTATCTCTTGCATTTAAGCTTATCATTATTATTTCATTTTCCGATTAATTGTATTTGGTTATTATATGGGCTTCATCTTCAAGGAAGGTTTAGATCACAGAAGGGTTACAATGGGGGCTGCAGAGGACCATTGGTGGGAGGTGTCTGGGATGGGGGATTCAGGGGAGTAAGTTCATCTGAATATACATGAAAGATATATAAAATTATTCAAATGATCGAGGGATGGGGCATGGTCATGGTGGGTAGACAATCACTCAATAATTGAAGGAATGCTGAATTCCCAGCCTGGAGAGCTCTGCCGCATTTCCAAGGGAGCAGCAACAGTCCCCTGAGTGCAGGGGCAGTGTCTGGCAAAATAGATGACACACTGTTGAGTTCTTGTTATTGATGACTAGCCTTATGAGTCTTTGCTCTTGTAATTGAAACTTGGTCTACTGTTATGGGGTGCCTAAGGGTTGCCATCTGAGAGCCTCCTTGTTGTTCAAATGTGGCCTCTCTCTAAGCCAAACTCAGTATATGAATGCATTACCTTCCCCCCAACGTGGGACAAGACTCCCGGGGATGAGCGTCCCTGGCAACGAGGGACTAATACCAAGTGCCAAATGGAAACACAACTGGAAATAAAACCTTGAATAAAAGGGGGAAAAGGTAAAGACAAATGAGTTCATGTGGCTAAGAGACTACAAATAGAGTCGGGAGGTCATCCCAGAGGTTATGCTTATGTACACCTCAGTAGGATCTCACAGAACACCATAGTGGATATCACTCCACACAGAGGGGCTCCTGAGGGCTCTGGAGACACCCAGATCCTATATAAGAGGGGATAGCCCCAGAGATTGATGCCTTATCCACGGGCTCTACTTTGGAATCTGTGCTCCTGAGAGTGACAGAGTTGGACTCAAATAAGTCCTCCCTGCACATGGTCCTTCAGTCCCTTCTATACAAACCTATATGTGAAGCTGGAGTTTGTAGGTTTTCTTCCAGAGACTGGAGCCTGTGGCCTGCCTATGTGCTAGCTGTGCCTGGAATCTCAGTGGAGCTGAAACTCCTACTATACAGCTCAATGGACTTACCCAAGTCATCTGGTGAGGAGACGATGATGGACAATGGCTATCTTAGGCAATGGAGAGAGCCTGTAGCTGAAGGCAGGGTAAACCCATTCACCGTATCCATGAGATATAAGCCCACTCTCACTTGGAGGTGGAGTGGACCTCACCATCCCAGACTCCTCAGGATTGGAGGAAGAACTGTGGTCTAAAGTGGACTTAATGGCATTCTGTTGTAGACATATTGTGACTCAAGCAATGGAAGAAATTATAACAGTGAAGTGGAGCCAGTGGCCACTAGACGATTTTGGGGTGGGGAGGGGAAGGGCAGTTGTAATACAGGGGCTTTTTCAGGACTTGGGGGTTGTCCTGAGTGACATTGCGGTGACGGATATAGGCGATTTTACATCAGCATATACCATGCAAAACTGTTTGGGAGAGGGTGTGGTCTACAATTGGTCTATACCTAGTGTCAAAGCCCCAGGATGTGTATATCCATTGCAGGTGATGTGCTACACTAATGAAAGATGTTTATGTGAGATGTTATGGGAGGTATGGGAGGTGGAGATCATGGGAATCCCTGTAATTTTTGTGTAACATTTATGTAATATAAGCATCTTTAAAATATATATATATATATAAAATAACATTTATGTAAGCAAATGCACATATATGCATATATATTTAAATATCATTTTACAAATATTGGTTTGTATTGGGAAAATTTTGATTTTTACCCACAATAAAAAAATAAAATAAAATAAAATAATTTCTTCCTCAATTACCGCTCACCTATTTTTTTTACACAAATCCAAAGTCTGTGTGTAATACTGAAGTTGTAATATGTTAGAAAGAAATTCATTTAATTTGTTATTGAATCTAATATATTATTGACTCTCATTTGATTCATTGCTTCATTTTTCCTGAAGTACATCCTGAAAGCAGTGAACATTTGTGAAACTTTTGTGATGGGATGATAAAGATATAGTTGCATCATTACAGAGAGCTACTTATTGAACAGAGGAGTATAATTATTATGTTACATCTTTATTTAAGTTCTTGGAAGCTATTATTTGAGATTAACTAAAAATAAATTCAATGACTTGATGGATTTAAAACTCTCAATGAGGCAATAAAATAAATATAGATCATTCAGAATAATTCTGCAAAGGAACCATTTACAGTAAGAGCTGAGAGGAAATTAATATCCTTTCCTTGGTGCAAGAGTGATCACAATGTTTGATGATGCAGAATAATAGACTGTATAATCCAAAACTAATGGGTATAATATTTGAGAGCTTAATACAGTCATTGGCAAACATGGAGTAGTTTCCTACCACTAAACCAGAAACCCTAAAACATTTTTGAACTCATATCTGTGTTGAGGGATTGATTTAATGAATTAAACTTTTGACAAATGACCTTTAAAATACATACATATAAATAAAATATTCAATTTTTATTGGGTAAAGCTGAAGTAACAAATTCTCTCCAAAGTGCATCTATTATTAATTTTTTAAATTTTTTTTTAAACACAGGAAATCTGTTTTATTATTTAACATTTAAATTAGGTGAAGATATTACAATAGGTAAATATTTGCCAACTATGGTGTACTGTTGGAAGAACCAGTTTTTCCTAAGTGGATGTTTATCTCACAATGCCTGTACATGTTGAAGGTATGTGTATCTCTGTGTATGTGTGTTTGTGTTTGACTGTGTATGAGGAAATGTTTTCATTCAAGCAATTATTTACAGTGTCTCAAGGATGGTATTTTAAGAGGGGAAATAAAATAAAAGAGGACCTTCACTGATTCTCATGTTAATATTATAGAAAGAAAATTAAATGGATGTATAAAAGACTATGTTGGACTGGGCAGTCAGTGTCCTACTGAAATTTATGAGATTGAATAGCCCCTAATGAAAACATTTTGTAATGTAATTTTTTAAATTTTCTGTCAGATCAACAGGTTAAAGCAAATCCCATGGATTTTGTGGGTGAGGTCTCTCTTGAAGGTATTATTGTTTTCTTTGGGTAGAAATAATTTATTTAACAAAAAAATTTAGAAAAATCCTTCTGTATCTTAAAAACATCCTAAGAATGTAATCTCTTTAATCAAATATGGTATATATTCAGATCATCTCTATAGTGGGAGATAGGCAGGACTCAGCACTGTGAGGAGGTTTAGGAGAAAGATCATGAGGGAGATGTGTTACTCTATTTTACAGACAATAATGATGAAGCTTGATATGTTCATGATATAAGAAAATTAAACTACCTGGATTTGTTTAAAGTGTAAAGGAATTGTAAGAATGCCAACAATTCCTTAAACTTAGAAAAAATTATTGGAATATGTTTAGGAAAATGAAATGTTAAAATTAGAAAATCTCACTGTTCCACCAAATTTTGGAGTTAACATTGAAACCATGTTTCTTTAATACAAAATCTGAATTCATACATCTAAATATTAAGGATCTTTATCTTAATTTATAACATTTGAGAAATTTATAGGAAAAAATTTCTTTCCATAACTAAGGTGCATTTGTATTGAAGTTGGAACAATTTTTTCTTTTAAAAGTTATAGGCCTGATAGATACAAGATGGCAGAGTACAGAATATCAGGCTGCACTCTTCCAGAAACTGTGGTAAGGTAGATAGGTTTACCTGGCAGAAGGAAAGCTGTGGGACCACAGGGGCAATTAGAGAGGACAGTTAGAGAGGAGGAACCCTATTGGCCAAAGGAGATGGAATTCAAGGGAGATAGGGCATGCAATCCAGAGCTCAGCCAGCTCCAAGAGTGAGGAAAGCCATCAGGCAACCAGGGGTGCATCTCACTGCCCATCAGACTCTCAAGGTGGGGGAGCAGCAGGGAAAGCACGCATGGGGACAAATAACCAGCTGGCTCAGAGGGATAGAGGAGTAGTGGAAAGGGGAGTTAAGGCAGGCAGACTGGATCTCAGCCAGTTCTGGGAAAAGGAGAGGCACCAGAAGACACTGAAGCAGTTCTAGAAAAAGAGGAATGGTGGAACTGATCAGGGAGGCTGTCACATCCACCCACTCTGGAAGAGAGATGAACTAAGTCAGTGAGGGGTTAGGCTTACAAGCACCGAACAGCCTAGGTTAGATTGGAGCTGGGAGAGGCAGCCGGTAAGCTGTCAGATGCATGCCCAATGATCATGAAGGATGGGGGCAGGGAGAAGCATCCCATGAGCCATCTGACACACAACTGATGTGTGGGAAAGAAGGGAAGGGAGGGAGCAATCAGTTTGCTCTCAAGTGCCCAACCAACCTAGAAGAGAAGGGACCCAGAGAGTGACCCAACATGTAGGGGAGGAGGGAGCTGCAGAGCAAGCAGCCTCTTGATAGGGAACTTAGACTGAGATTGTTTTTATTTTATATTATTATTATTATTATTATTATTATTATTATTATTATCATCATTTGGGTACTTAACCTGAAGAGGGCAGACCACAGTGTTATTAATTGGTGAGTACCAGCAGCCTGAGAAAGTTGCTAGTGTCCTGAGAGGAAAACCCATTTTCCTGTCTCTTTTCTTTGTTTCTTTTTTTATTTCTCTTTTCTTCTTATTTTCTTTATTTCTTTTCTTTCTTTCATTTTCCTCTCTTTCTTTTCTTTTTTATTTTTCACTCTGTTTTCTCTTGTTTGTCTTGCTGTCTGCTCTCTGTGTCCATTCACTGTGCATTTTTCTGTGTCTGCTTGTCTCCTTTTGTTGCATCATCTTGCTACACTAGCTCTCTGTGGTCATGGCTGTCAGCTCTCTGTGGGCATAGGTCGTCAGTTCTCCATGGACACAGGCCAGCTTACCTTCACCAGGAGAGGAGGCCCCAGAATGAAACCTGGGGTGCCCCCATATGGTAGACAAGAGTCTAATCACTTGAGTCACATCTGTTTCCCAGGTTTTCCACTGTTATTTAATTTTTCACTGGCTCTCAAATGTTTCCTTTTCCATCCTTTTCTTCTTTCTTTCCAAGTTTACAGTCTTAATATTTTTTCAGAGGAACACAGACCCCTGCAAGTATATAGAATATGTGAAATCAAGTGTCAAAGAGGACTCTTAACATCAAAACAAAATGAAAAAAACTCTAAGCTAGAAATAGAAGCTAATAAATTAAATAAGCACATCAACATAAATAGATGCCTAGAAAACAGCAAAAAATTGCAAGTCATACTAAGAAACAAGAGAATATGGCCCAGTCTAACGAAAAAACTAAAAAACAGGAGGAGAGGCAGAATGTGGAAAAACCAATAAAGTGTGTCCAAACAAATATCTTGAATCAACTTAATGAAGTGAAGGAAGAGATCAAGGATATTAAGAAATCACCGGGGGAACATATGGAAGAAATCATAAACATATATAAAAATATAACAAACCTGATGGTAATGAAAGGCACAATGGAAGAAATAAAAAATATGCTGAAAGCACATAGCAGCAGATTTGAAAAAAGAAATGAATTAGTGATGTTGAAGATATAATATCTCAAATCTTACAGATAATAGAAAAGATAGATAAAAATAGAAATAATTAAGCAGAAAATCAGGGAAATGATTGACAGCACCAAACATTCAAATATATGCCTTATAGGCATCTTAGAGTGATAAGATAAAGGAAAGGGAGCAAAAGGAGTATTGGAGGAAATAATGACTGAAAATTTCCCAAATCTTATGAGGGAAATAAATATACACATCCAGGAAGCACCACACATTTCAAATAATTTAAATCCTAACAGGCTTATCCCAAGGCAAACACTTATCAGATTGTCAAACACTCAAGACAAAGAGAGAATTCTGAAAAAGAGAGACGAGATCTATAGCATATAAAGAAAGCCTGATAAGATTAAGTGCTGATTTTTCGTATGACATAGATAATGTGAAAAAAAAAAAAATGACAGTCAAGAATTCTGTATCCAGCAAAGCTGGCATTCAAAAAATAAAGGAGAGTTCAAAATATTCACAAATAAACATAAATTGAGAGAGTTTGTCAATAAGAGTCCTGAGCTTCAAGAAATGAAAAAAGGAGTACTGAAGGTTGAAAGAAAAAAAAAGAGAGAAAAGTTTGGAAGAGAGTGTAGAAAAGAAGATTACTAGTAAAAGTAACTAAAAAGATAAAGAGAGAAATAAAAACAATATGAAAAGAACAAATGCCTACTGTAAGTACTGACTTGAGTGTAAGAACATTGAATGTCAGTGAATTAAACTCTCCAAACATAAGGCACAGATGAGCAGAATGCATAAGGAAATATGGCCCATCTCTATGCTGTTTACAAGAAACTAACCTTAGACCCAGTGATATAAGGAGGTTGGAAGTGAAAGGTTGGAAAATGATTTTACATGCAAACAATAACCAAAAGAGGATGGGAGTAGCTAAACCAATACTGGGCATAATAGACATTAAATGCAGAACTAAGAAAGACACTACATATTAATAAAAGAGGTAATCTATCAAAAAGAAAGAACAGTCATAACTATTTATGCACATAACCAAAATGTCCCCAAATATATGAAACAAAAAATGGAAACATTAAGAGGAGAAATAGATGACTCTACAGTCAATAGTGGGGAACTTTAATAAACCATTATCACAATTAGAACATCTCAACAGAGGGTTAATAAAGAAACAGAGAACTTGAACAATACATTGGAGGAACTAGACCTAATAGAAATATACAGACCATTAAACCCAAATACAACAGGATATACATTCTTTTCACATGCACCAGAATAGACCATTCTCCAGAATAGACCACATGGTAGATAACAGAACAAGTGTTAATAAATATAGAAAAATTTAAATTATACAATGAAATTTCTCTAACTACAATGGAATGAAGCTGGAAATTAATAAACAGCAGAGAACCAGAATAACACAACAAATGGAAGATAAACAACATATTATTAATCAAACGTTTATCAACGAGGAAACTGCAAAAAAAATAAGTAACTATTCTGAAAGAAATGAAATGATAATACAAAATATCAAAATGTATGGGTTGCATCTAAATCATTGGTGAGAGAAATTTATAGCCCTAAAATGCTTATATTAAAAAAATCAGTAATGAAAGAAATGCCAAGACCTAATTGCACAAATCTAGGAACTAGAGGAAGAAAAATAAACTAATCCAAAACAAGGAGAAAGAAGGAAATAACAAAGATTAGAGTGGAAATAATTGAAATTTAGTCTGAAAAAAAATCAATAGAAAAAATTAAAAAAACCAAAAGCTGGTTCCTTGAGAAGATTATTAAAATTGACAAAACCTTAGCTAGACTAAAAAAGAATAGAACAAAGAAGATGAAATAAAATAAAATAAATGATAGCGGTGTTATCACCTCTGATCCCACAGAAATAATGAGTATCATAAAAGGATACCTTGAGAAATTACATTCCAACAAGATGGATAACTTAGATGAAATGGACAAATTTCTAGAATTAGACAAGCAAACCAGCAAACTATGTTGAAGAAAGAAGAAATAGAATATCACAATAGAACAATCACAAGTAGTGAGATTGAATTATTCATCTAAAACCTCCAAATCAAGAAAAGCCCAGGACCAGATAGCTTCATGGGCAAATTCTACCAGTCATTCTGGAAAGACTAACACCAATCCTGCTTAAACTCTTCCATAAAATAGAAGTGGAGGGAACATTATCTAACTCATTCTATGAAGTGAACATTACCTTAATATCAAAGCCACATACAGATACCAGAAGAACAGAAAACTACAGACCACTGACTCTAATGAACTTAGATGCTAAAATGCTCAACAAGTTACTTGCTAATCATATATCAAAAAATACATCAAACAAATTATACACCATGATCAAGTGTGTTTTATTCCATGTGTGCAAGGATGGTCCAACATAAGAAAATCAAACAATGTAACATACCACATTAACAGAGCAAAAGAAAAAAAAAATCACATGAACATTTCTATTCATGCCAGCATTTCACAAGATATAGCATGTTTCCCTGATAAAAACACTTCAAAAGATAGGAATAGAAGGAAACTTCCTAAACATGTTAAACGGTATATATTAATAACCCATCTCTAACATCATACTCAGTGGAAAAATGCTAAAGTCTTTCCCTCTAAGATCTTGAACAAGACAAGAATGCCCACTGTCACTGCACTTATTTAACATTGTTTTCAACGACTTGCTTGAGCACTTAGGCAAGAAAAAGAAATAAAAGACATCCAAAATGGAAAGGAAGAAGTAAACATTTCACTATTTGCAGATGACATGATCCTGTATGTAGAAAGCATTAAAAAACTTACAACAAAGTTTCTAGAGCTGATAAATGAGTTCAGTAAAATGGTATAAGAACAACATGCAAAAATCAGAAGCATTTATGTCACTAATAATGAGTAATCTGAGGAGGAAATCAAGAAAAACATTCCATTTACAATAACAACTAAAAGAATCAAATAGCTTGGAATAAAATTAACTAAGGATGTAAAGGGCTTGTACACAGAAAAATATACAACATCATAAAGGAAATACAAGAATACCTATATAAATAGAAGAATGACCCATGTTTATTGATCAGAAGACTGAATATCATTAAGATATCTAATCTACCCAAATTGTTTACATATTTAAAACAATCCCCATAAATATTAAAGTATCATTTTTTTTGAGTGGGAAAAGCTAAATATGAAATTCATTTGGAAGTGCAAGGGGTCCCAAAGAGCCAAAATATATTGAAAAAGAAAAAGGAAATTGCAGGAATCAAACTTATTGACTTTAAAGCATACTACAAATCTACAATGGTCAAAAATGTACTGTTTTGAAATAAGGATAGACATACTGGCAGAGAATCACAGCCTCTTAAACAATTCCCAGGCTTGAGACAATTTACAGACCCAGAGCTGCTTGACTGAAGAGAAGGCCAGGTCCCCTTGGGGAAGGATCCTGTTAAAGTGCCAAAAATTTATAGTTAATCTTCTTCCCAAGTTTCCCCAAGGAGACCTATGGCCTTTAACCAGAGTAACTGTGCATTGGGGAAAGGAAATGATCAGACACTTTGGGGCTAGGTAGACACTGGCTCAGAAGTGACATTAATTCCAGGAGCCCCAAAACATCACTGTGGTCCACTAGTCAGAGTAGGGGCTTAGGGAGATTAGGTGGCTGATGGAGTTTTAGATCAGGTCTAACTCACAGTGGGTCCAGTGGGTCCCTAGACCCATTATGTGCTTATTTCCCCAGTTTCAGAATGCATAATTGGAATAGACATACTCAGTAACTGGGAGAATTCTCACACTGGATGCTTGACTTGTGAAGTTAGGGCTATTATGGTTGGAAAGACCAAGTGGAAGTCATTAAAATTGTCCCTGCCTAGCAAAATAGTAAATCAAAAGCAATACTGGATTCCTGGAAAGATTGCAGATTTGTGCCACCATCAGGGACTCGAGGAATGCAGGGTTTGTGATTCCCAACACATCCCCATTCAATGCTCCTATCTGACCGGTGCAGAAAACAGATGGATCTTGGAGGATGACAGTAGATTATCATAAAGATAACCAGGTGGTGATTCCAAGTGCAGCTGCTGTCCCAGATGAAGTATCATTGCTTGAGCAAATTGGCACATCCCCTGGTACCTGGTATGCAGCTGTTGATCTGGTAAATGCTTTTTCCTCAATTTCCATTAGTAAGGACCACCAGAAACAGTTTGATTTCAGCTGGCAAGTTCAACAATATATTTTCACTGTACTGCCTCAGAGGTATATCAACTCACTAGCCAATGACATAATATTGTCTACAAGGAACTTGATTGTCTCTCCCTCTAACAGGGCATCACACTGGTCCATTATATTGATGATATCATGTTGATAGAATCTTGTTGATAGTGAGCAAAAAGTAGTAAAGACTCTAGACTTATTGGTAAGGCATGAGCATGAGAGGATGGGAAATAAATCCCCCCCCCCCAAAAAAAAAATATATATAGGGGCTTTCCACCTCAGTGAAATTTCTAGGTGTCCAGTAGTATGGGACATGTTGAGATATCCCTCCTAAAGTGAAAGATAAGTTGTTGCATCTGGTCCATCCTATAAAACACAGGTGCAACACTTAGTTGGTATCTTCAGATTTTGGAGACAACACATTCCTCATTTGGGAATGCTACTCCAGCCCATATACTGAATGATCAGAAAAGCTCTTAGTTTTGATTATGGACTGGAAAAATAGTAGGCTCTGTGACAGGTCCAGGTTACTGTGCAAGCTGCACTACCACTTGGACCATATGATCCAGCAGATCCAATGGTGCTGGAAGTGTCAGTGGCAAATAGAGATGTTGTCTGGAGGTTTTTTCTGACCCCTATAGGAGAATCACAATGCAGACCTTTAGGATTTTGGAGCTAAGCACTGCCATCCTCTGCAGATAACTACTCTCCTTTTTAGAAACAGCTTTTGGCCTGCTCCTGAGTCTTAGCAGAGACTGAACACTTAAACACAGGCCATCAATAACCATGAGACCTGAGTTGCCTATCCTGAGCTGGATATTGTCTGATCCACCAAACCATAAAGTAGGGCATGCACAGCAGCAGTCCAAAATAAAGTGGAAGTGATATATATGATATAGGGTTTGAGCAGGTCACTGAAGGCACAAGTTACATGAGGAAGTAACACAAATGCCCATGGTTATCACCCCTGCCATGTTACCTTCTCTTTCTCAGTCCACAGCTTTGGCCTCTTGGGGAATCCCTTACAATCAGTTGACTGAGGAAGAGAAACTAGGGCCTGGTTTACATATGGTTCTGCTCAATATGCAGGTACCACCCAAAAGTGGACAGCTGAAGCACTGCAGCCCTTTCCTGGGATATCCCTGAAGGGGAGTGGGGAGGGCAAATCCTACCAGTGGGTAGAACTTCAAGCAGTACATCCAGTTGTTCATTATGCTTGGAAAAAGAAATGGCCAGAGGTGCATTTGTACACTGATTCATGGGCCGTTGCCAATGGTTTGGCTGGATGTTCAAGGACTTGGAAGGAATATGATTGGAAAACTGGTGACAAAGAGGTCTGGGGAAGATGTATGTGGATTGACCTTTCTGAGTGGGCAAAAAGCATGAAAATATTTGTGTCCCACATGAATGCTCACCAGAGGGTGACTTCAGCAGAGGAAAATTTTAATAATCAAGTGGATAAGATGACCCGCTCTGTGGCAAATGCACAGCCTCTTCCCCAGCCACTCCTGTCATTGCCCAATTGGGCTCATGAACAAAGTGGCCATGGAGGTAGGGATGGAGACTATGCAGGGGCTCAACAACATGGACTTCTTTTCACCAAGGTTGACTTGGTTACAGCCACTGCTGAAGGCCCAATCTGCCAGCAGCAGAGACCCATACTCAGCCCCCGATATGGCATCATTCCTTGAGGTGACCAGCTTGCTACCTGGTGGCAGGTTGATTACATTGGGCCACTTCCACCATGGAAGGGGCAGTAATTTGTTTAAACTGGAATAAACACATACTCTGATCTGGGTTTGCATTTCCTGTACACAATGCTGCTTTCAAAACTACCATCTGTGGACTTAGCAAATGTCTAATCTTCTGCCATGGCATTCCACACAGCATTGCTTCTGATCAAGGAACTCATTTCACAGCAAAAGATGTGTGGGAATGGGCACATTCCCATGGAATTCACTGGTCTTACCATGTTCCTCATCATTCTGAAGCAGCTGGATTGATAGAACAGTGGAATGGCATTTTGAAGACTCAATTACTGTGCCACCTAGTTGGCAATACTTTGCAGGGCTGTGGCAAAGTTCTCCAGGAGGATGTGTATGCTCTAAATTGGCATCTACTCTATGGTTCTGTTTCTCCTATAACCAGGATTCATGGGTCCAGGAATCAAGGGGTGGAAATGGGAGTGGCACCACTCACTATTACCCCTAGTGACTAACTAGGAAAATTTTTCTTCCTGTCCCTGCAACCTTAGGCACTGCTGGTCTACAAGCTTTAGTCTCAAAAGGAGGAGTGCTGCCACCAGGGAACACAGCAATGATTCCATTGAACTGGAAGTTAAGATGGCCACCTTGCCACTTTGGACTCCTCTTACCTCTGAATCAACAGGCAAAGAAGAGAATTACTGTACCAGTTGGGGTGACTGATCCTGACTATCAAGGGGAAATAGGACTGCATCTACATAATGGAGGTAAAGAAGAGTTTGCCTGGAATATAGGAGATCCTCTAGGGCATCTCCTAGTAATACCATGCCCTGTGAGTAAATTTAATGGAAAATTGCAACCGCCCAATCCAAGCAGGCTAACAATGGCCTCCAGGAATGAATCTTCAGGAATGAAAGTTTGGGTCACCTCACCAGGCAAAGAATCACAGCCAGCTGAAATGCTTGCTGAGGGTGATGGGATCATGGAATGAGTAGTGAAAGAAGGTAGTGATAAATATGCACTTTGACAACATGACCAGTTACAGTAATGAGGACTGAAATATTCATGAATCTTTTTGCTTTGTTTCATTGGGAATATGATTATATATGTACAAAAAACAAATTTCTTTGTTTTCTTCCATAACCTTTTCCCTTATCATATGATAAGTTGTATTAGTTTCATGTCATAACATTTAAAGATGTCAAGTTTAAGAGTGAATATTACCCAAGGACTTGCACCCTATTCTGTAGGGAATTCTTTGCCTGTTGATTCAGAGATAAGAAAAGTCAGAAGCAGCCAGGTGGCAATAATAACTTCCAGTTCAGTGGAATAATTATTGTGTTCCTTGGTGGCAGCACTCCTCCTTTTGGAACTAAGACCTATAGATCAGCAGAGCTTAATGTTGCAGAGACAGGAAGCAGGAATTTTCATAAAGGAACACTAGGAGTAATAGTGACTAGTGCCACTCCCATTTCCACCCCTTGATTCCTGGACCCATGAATCCTAGCGAGAGGAGAAAGGGCACCATAGAGTGTATGCTGATTTAGAGCATACAGGACCTTATGGAGAACACTGCTGCAGCCCTGCAAGGTATTGCCACATAGTTGGTGCCATAATTGAGTCTTCAAAAGGTCTTTCCACTGTTCTATCAATCCAACTATATCAGAATGATGGGGAACATGGTAAGACCAATGCATTCCATGGGCATGTACCCATACCCACATATTACTTGTTGTGAAATGGGTTCCTTGATCAGAAGCAATGCTATGTGGAATGCCATGTCAGTGGATAAGACATTTGGTAAGTCCACGGATGGTAGTTTTGGAAGAAGCATTGTGTGCAGAGAACACAAACCCAGAGCAGAGTATGTGTCAATTCCAGTTAAAACAAACTGCTGCCTCTTCCATAATAGAAGAGGTCCAATGTAATCAACCTTCCACCAGATGGAAGGTTGATCACCTCTGGGAATGGCACCATATTGGAGAATGAGTATGGGTCTCCGCTGCTGGCAGATTGGGCATTCAGCAGTGGCTATAGCCAAGTCAGTCTTGGTAAGGGTAAGCCAATATTGCTGAACCCATGCATAACCTCCATCTCTACTTCCATGACCACTTTGATCATGAGCCCTTTGGGCAATGGTAGGAGTGCCTGTGGAATGATGTTGCTAGCTAGAGTGGGTCATCTTATCCACTTGATTATTAAAATCTTCCTCTATTGAAATCACCCTCTGGTGAGCATTCACATGGAACACAAATATTTTCATGTTTTTGCACACTCAGAAAGGTCAATCCACATACCTCTTCCCCAGACCTCTTTGTCATCAGTTTTCCAATCATGTTCCTTCCAATCCCTGACCATCCAACCAAACTGTTGGCAACAGCCCATGTATAAGTGTACAAACACACCTCTGTACATTTCTTCTTCCAAGCAAAATGAACAACCAAGTGCACTGTTTGAAGTTCTGCCCACTGGGAAGATTTGTCTTTATCACTGTCCTTCATGGATGTCCCAAAAAGATGCTGCAGTGTTTCAGCTGTCCACTTTCTGGTGGACATATCATTCAGAACCATCTGTAAACCAGGCCTGAGTTTTCCCTTCCTCAGTCAACTAATCATAAAGGACTCCCCGAGAACCCAAAGCTGTGGGCTGGGAAAGAGAAGGTAACATGGCAGGTGTGGTGACCATAGGCATTTGGACTTCCCCTCATATATTTTAATTGTGTCTTCAGGATCTGTTCAAGCCCTATCTCATATATACCACTTCCATTTTATTATGGAGTGCTCCTGTGCACACCCAAATTTATGGTTTGGTAGGTCAGACAATACCCAGCTCATTATAGGCAACTCATCTCTCATGGTAACTTGATGGCCTATGGTTAGGCATTCATTTTCTACTAAGGCCCAGTAGTAAGCCAAAATCTGTTTCACAAAAGGAGAGTAGTTATCTGCAGAGGATGGAAGGGCTTGCTGCAAAATCCTGAGACTGTATGTTGTGATTCTCCTATAGGGACCTGCCAGAAATTCCAGACAATATCTCTATTTGCCACTGAAACTTCTAGCACCATTGGATCTCCTGGATATATGGCCTAAGTTGTTTTGCAGCTTGCACAGCATCCTGGACCTATTGCAAAGCCTCCTCTAATTCTGGTCCCCAGTCAAAACTAGCAGTTTTTCTGGTCACACAGGAAGTGAGCCAGAATAGCACATCCAAATGAGGAATATGTAGTCTCCAAAATCCAAAGAGACCTACTAGGTTTTGTGCTTTTTTTTTTTTTTTTTTTTTTTTTTTTTTTTGGTTTTAGGATAGAACAGATGCAATAGTGTATCCTTTACTTTAGAAAGGTTATTTTGACATGCCACACACCACTGGACACCTAGAATTTTAACTGAGGTTGAATGCACCTGTATTTGGTTGGATTTAGCTCCAATCCTCTCCACACAAATGCTTTACCCATATGTCTTAGCTACTTCTTGCTCACTATGTCTTATCAACATGATATCATCAATACAATGGAACAGTGTGATGTCTTGTAGGAGGGAGAGATGATCAAGTTCCCTGAGGACAATATTATGACACAGGGCTGGAGAATTGTTATTCACCTGAGGTAAGACAGTGAATGTATATTAGTGGCTTTGTCAGATGAAAGCAGACTGTTTCTGGTGGTCCTCATTAATGGCAATTGAGAAAAAATCATTTGCCAAATCAATAGCTGCATTCAAAGCACCAGGGGATGTGTTGATTTGGTCAAACAATGATACCACATCCAAAACCACAGCTGTGATTGGAGGCACCATCGCTGTGATTGGAGACACCATCTGGTTCAGTTTACAATAACCTATTGTCATCTTCCAAAATCCATCTGTTTTCTGCACAGGCCAAACTGGAGAGTTGAATGGGAATGTGATGGAAATCACCACTCCTGCATCCTCAGATCCTTCATGGTGGAGCTAATCTCTTAAACACCTCCAGGAGTCCAGTATTGCTTTTGATTTACTATTTTGCTAAGTAGGGGCAGTTCTAGTGGCTTCCACTTTGACTTTCTTATAAAAATAGCCCTCAATCCACAAGTCAGAGATCTAATGTGGGGATTCTGCCAGTTACTGAGTATACCTTTTCCAACTGTACATTCTGTACCTGGGAAAATAACCATAGAATGGGTCTGGGGACACACTAGACTCACTGTGAGATGGACCTGAGCAAAAACTCCATCAACCACTGACCTCCATAAGCCCCTACACTTACTATTGGACCACAGTGATGTTTTTGGTCACTTATAATTAATGTCACTTCTGAGCCAGTGTCTAAAAATCCTGACATGTCTGATCATTTCTTTTTCCCCAATGCACAGTTACTCTGGTAAAAGGCTACAAGTCTCCTTGGGAAAAACTGGAAGGAAGATTAACAGTATAATATTTTGGCAGTTTAACAGGATCCTTCTCCAGGGGGAACCTGGCTTTCTCATCATTCAAGGGTTCTCGGTCTGTAAATTTTCTCAAGTCTGGGAATTGATTAAGGGACTATAGAGTTGGAGCTCTCTCATCTTCTGTGTCTGTTGAGCACTTTCTCTTTTCTCATGTATCTACTTCTCTGTGTCTTCTGAGTGTACCTCTTATGGTGCCTTGAGTTGGTCTCTTTGAGGCCTTGTAAATGTGGGCTTTTACCCCAAGCAAATACCATTTATAAACCCAACAGATTTCTGGTAGTTTGCATCAGCATCCTTTTGGCTAACTAATGCAGAATTTTGGTGATGAGGATGGAACCTAAACTATAATAATAATAGCATTGCTTAATAATTTATTTGGCTCAAAATTAGGACTTCTAAAGATCCAAAAAATAAGTGTTTAGTGTACATGTTATATTGCCTTTGGTTTGGACATATAACCCAACTAGCATCATGAATCTCTTCCTGACAAATATGCATGGAAAAAGCCACCAAAAAGTATAGGTACCTGACTGCTGAGACAAGAGGGTAAGAGCATTTGACTGTCAGTTTGTCCAAAAATTAAATGTTCTTTCTGTTTATTTCATAAAAGTGATCCTGTAAGCTTTTGGTAGCATTTGTTGTTCTCTAGTAGCACTTTTCTTTTTTGTTTTGTTTTGCTGTGAAACATTTTAAAATTAATGATTAAAGAGCATCCTCAAAATATTACTACTAACCAAAGTATCTTACATTTGGTGTATTTTTCCCCAACCCACCCTATTATTATTATTATTTTTATATCATTTATACATGAATAGAAATAAACAATAAGTGTATAATAAAAGTTGTGAACTTATAAAGCAAACATGTATAACATCTTACAGGAGCCCCATACATCAACCCACCACCAATGTCTTGCATTGTTGTGAGACATTTGCTCCAAATTATGAAAGACTGTCATTAAAATCTTACTACTAACTATAGTCCTTATCTTACATTTGGTGTATTTTTCTCCCAATCCACTCTATTATTATTTTCTAAGTATATTTTTATGACAAAAATTGTAAACTTACAAAACAATCATGCACATGTGCAGAATTCCCATACAAAACCCCTCTATCAACACACCACACTGTGGTGGAACATTTGTTACATATTAAGAGATAATATCATCAGATTATTATCAGATCCATTGAGTAAATTTGGCACACTTTTTCATACTCCCCCATTATCAACACAGTACATCTTTGGCATAGATGCATTAATATTGCAGTATTACTGTTAACCACAGCCCATAGGTCACACCAGTTGTATTTTTCCCATGCTTCTCTACATTCCCACCACCCTGCAATAGTGATGTACATCTACTGTAGCTCACAAAGGACAGTCTTGCATCTGTATCATCAACCACAATTCTTATCCACCTCTGGGTTCACTGTGTTAGTCAGTTCCCAGATTATCCTCTAGCTTTCTTTCAATTGGAATTTACATCCCTAAATTACCCTCTTCAGCCACATTCCCATTTCTAAACCAGCTGTTACTCACTATAATGTGTCACCATCAATTCTGTACATTTCCACAATTTTACAGTAAGTTAATTAGAACGTCTATATACATTAAACATCAGTAGCCCATTTCAGTCCTCCTCTTATCTCCTTTAAGAAGCCACCACCTACCACCAGGTCATGAAGATGTTTTCCTACATTTTCTTCCAGAAGCTTTATGGTTCTTAGTTTTATATTTAGGTTTTTGATCCATTTTGAACTAATTTTTGTATAAGGAGTGAGATACAGGTCCTCTTTCCTTCTTTTGGCTATGGATATCCAGTCTCTCAGTACCATTTCCTGAATGGACTGTTCTGCCCAAGCTGGATGGATTTAAAAGGCTTGTCAAAAATCAATTGACCAAAGATGTAAAGGTCTGTTTCTAAACCATCAATTTGGTTCCATTGGTCTATGTGTCTGTCTTTATGTCAGTACCATGCTGTTTTTACCACCTTAGCTAGGTAATATGATTTAAAATCTGGAAGTGAGAGCACTTCAACTTTGATTTTCCTTTTTAAGATGTTTCTGGCTATTCAGGAGATGTTTCTAGCTATTCAGGACCCCTTACCCTTACAAATAAATTTGATACCGGTGTTTTCCATTTATTTAAAAAATGCTGGTAGAATTTTATTGGGATTGCTTTGAATCTGTATATCAATTTGGGTAGAACTGATATCTTAATGGTTTTTAGTCTTCCAATCCATGAGCAAGGAATTTTCTTCCAATTCTTTAGGTCTTTTTAAATTTCTTTTAACAATGAGTTGTAGTTTTCTGAATACAAGTGCTTTTTATCATTGGTTAAGTTAGTTCCTAAATATTTACTCTTTTAGTCACTATTGTAAATGGATTCATTTTTCCTGAGTTCCTCCTCAGATTGCCCATTACTAGTGACTTTAACAGTCTATTTCATTTAATATAAGTATAGCTACTCTGGCTTTTTTTTTTTTTTTTTTTTTGTTACTGCAAGTGTGGAATAACTTTTTCGAGCCTTTCACTTTCAATCTATTGGTGTCCTTGGGTATAAGGTGAGTATCTTTCAGATAGCATGTAGATGGCTCATATTTTCTTATCCATTCTGCCAATCTGTGTCTTTTGTTAGGAGAGTTTAATCCATTAACATTCAATGTTATTATTGTAAAGGCAATTCTTATTTCACCCATTTTGACCTTTGATTTTCACCTGTCATATTTTATTTTCTCCATTTTTTTGAGAGTATAATTACTTTTACTGATATAATCTTCATTTCTAGACTCTCTTCCAAGCCTCTCTCTCCAGTATTTTCTTTTCAGACTGTAGCATACCCTTTAGTATTTCCTGAAAAGCTATTCTCAGTTACAAACTGTCTGTTTCTGTTTATCTGTGAATATTCTAAACTTGCCCTCATTTTTGAAAGACAATCTTGCTGGATATGAGATTCTTGGCTGGAAGTTTTTCTCTTGCAGTATCTTAAATATATCATAACACTGTCTAATGCCTCCATGGTTTCTGATGAGAAATTGGCACTTAACCTTATTGGGTATACCTTATATGTCACATTGCTTTTTTCTTGCTGCTCTTAGAATTCTCTCTTTCTCTTTGACGTTTGACATTCTGATTACTGTGTGTCTCAGAGTTGGTTTATTTGGATTTATTCACATGGGAGTACGTTGTGCTTCTTGGACATGGATATCTATGCCCTTCAAGAGGGTTGGGAAATTTTCTACCATTATTTTTTCATATATTCCTTATGCCCCTTTTCCTTATCTTCTCCTTCTGGGACACCCATGACACATATGTTTATATGTCTCTTCCTGTCATTTAGTTCCCTTGGACCTTGTTCAATTTTTTCCATTATTTTCTTCATCTCTTCTTTTGTATGTTCATTTTCAGAGGCCATTTCCTCAAGCTCATCAATCCTTTCTTCCACCTTCTCAAATCTGTTATTATATGATTCCAATGTAATTTTTTATTTTTTTATTTTTTATTATTGTGGGTAAAAATGAAAATTTTCACAATACAAACCAATATTTGTAAAATGATATATAAATATATATGCATATATGTGCATTTGCTTACATAAAAGTTATATATATATATTTGCATATTTTAAAGATGCTGAGATTGCATAAATGTTACACAAAAATTACAGGGATTCCCATGTTCCCCACCTCCCACATCTCTCATAACATCCCACATAAACATCTTTCATTAGTGGGGCACATGACCTGCAATGGCTATACATATCCTGGGGCTTTGCCACTAAGCATGGACCATAGTTCACATAGTTCTCTCCAACAAAGTTCTTCATGGTATATGCTGATGTAAAATGACCTATATCTGTCATTGTAATGTCACTCAGGATAATTCCCAAGTCCTGAGAAAGCCCCTGTATTACAACTGCTTTTCCCTTCCCTGCCCCAAAAGTGTCTAGAGGCCACTGACTCCACCTCACTGTTATAATTTCTTCCATTGCTTAAATCACAATATGTCTACAACAGAATGCCATTAAGTCCACTCTAGTCAATAGCTCTTCCCCCAATCCTGAGGAGTCTAGGATGGTGATGTCCACACCACCTCCAAGTGAGAGGGGGCTTATATCCCATGGACACGGTGGATGGGCAAATCCTACCTGCAGATGCACACTCTCTCCATTCCCTGGGATGGCTGCTGTCCATCACTGTCTCCTCACCAGGTGACTTGGATGAGTCCATTGATCTGTAGAGTAGGAGATGCAGCTCAAACGAGATTCCAGGCACAGCTGGCACATGGGCAGGTCAGAGGCTGTAGTCTCTGGAAGTACACCTACAAACTCCAGCATCACATATAGGTTTGAATAGAAGGGACATATGGACCATATGCAGGGAGGACTTATTTGAGTCCAACTCTGTCACTCTCAGGAGCACAGATTCCAAAGTAGAGCCCACTGATAAGGCATCAGTCTCTGGGACTATCCCCCCTTATTAGGACCTGGGTGTCTCCAGAGCTCTCAGGAGCCCCACTGTGAGGGGTGATATGCACTTTGATGTTCTATGGGCTCCTACTTAAATTCTGCAGTCACTATATAAATATTAACATTCATGGAACATTACTAATGAGATGCATAGAAATTGCCTATATTAAAATTTTTAATCTTCCAGGCAAACCTTTAACTTCCATTACATCCATTTTATAACTAGCAAATAATAGAAATATAAACAAACATAGACATAAGCCCTTAAAGATTATATTTTCTGCTACCTCCTATCCTGGAGACAAGTGTCAAAAGCAGGGAGATGAAAAGGAGCAAGAGCAAACATTATGTTAGAACTTACTGACCAAAAAAATTTAAGAGAATATAAACGTATTAATGTGATTCAATAAATGTCCTTAGGCTAATTCCTTCTACATGTTGAACCTCCATGTTTCTTAAGGATTATTTGTCTGACTCTTCATGGCCAAGAGGAATTTTCCTAAGATGCCGAACTCCACCACAGTGACTGAATTCCTGCTCACAAGATTTTCTGATGTGCGGCAGGCAAGACTCAACTCTCTCACAAAAACAATGGAGAAAGAACCAAAGGCTGTCTGAGGAAACTGCTTTGGGAGTAAGGAGACCAGGACAGTGCATAAAAACTCCCAGGAATATGAGGAACAGAGAGAGAAAGAATCCAAAATAACCAATGTGAGTTACCAAACTCTAGTGGCAGTTGGGAAGGGCTCCCCTCCATTACTCCCATTATTAAACTGGGGTAAAACCCCTAGCTCACTACTGCCAACTGAGAGGGGAACAGACATCCTCTACCCTGTCAGTTGTTACAAGGGAAAAGGAAGGGGAAGTCACGGGCTTCACTTCAGTGAATTAGGCCAGCAGAGCCCACTTTCAGTCTCAGTTCTGGTAAGACCAAAACATAGGAAAACAGAGATTGAAACAAACCTCCATGGAAAAGTGTGCTGACATGTGGATCCACTGGCTGGCCTGAAAATTTTATGGACAAAAACTGCTTTGGGATCTTTTTTTACTCTAACTCCTGGGAGAAATTCAACACCATATTAGTGAGTCCCAGGTAATATCTTGTAACATAAGCTGGGCAATTTTAAAGATATACAATAAGTTGAACCAAAAAACAAAGAAGAGCTGTGCAAAAATTTTTAAAAAAAGGAAGGCAAGAGAGAGAAATTGGCCATCAGATTAAATTCACCAATATATTCTGATTCTTAGATATCAGCAAAAAATTACAAGCCATACTAGGAAGGGGAAAGACATCACCCCGCAATAGAACAAACCAAATATCTTGAAGAGATACAGTATTTAAGACAATCAATGATAATCACAATACCCTCCTTATTTTAAATAATTGAAAGTATATATGACTAAAGAGATAAAGGATATTAAGTAGACTCGGGGTGAGCACAAAGAACAATTTGAAACACTGCAAAAAATAGTTACAGAGCTCATGGGAATAAAAGACATGATGAATTAAATTAAAAATATATTAGGTGTGCATAAGAGCAGATTTGAGTTGTTCAGATATAGATTTAGAGATTTAAAAAACTGAATATCTGACTGGAAAAGACAGGAGAACTGAAAGAGAAGAGATTGGAAAAAATGGAGCAGGGTCTCAAGAAATTGAATGACAAGACAAAACACACAAACATACACCTTATTGATATTCCAGAAATAGAAGAGAATGGAAAAGGGGCAGAAAAAATATTGAGCAAATAATGACCAAATATGTCCCAGCCTTTAAGAAATCAATATCCAAGAGGACAGCACACCTCAAACAGAATAAATCCAAACAGACATATCGTGAGACCTACTATTCTATTCAGAATGGCAAATACCCAAGATAGAGGATTCTTAAAGCAGCAAGAGATAACCAGGCAATCACATACAAGAGAACATTGATAAGACTTTGCGCCAACTTCTCATCAGAAACCATGGAAGAAAGAAGAAAGGTGTACGGTGTATTTAATGTACTGAGAGAGAAAAAGAGCCAGCCAGTTTTGCTGTATCCAGAAAAGCTGTATCCAGCAAAGAATTCTGTATCCAGCAAAGCTGTCTTTCAAAAATCAGGGTGATACCCTACAGCTCAATGGACTCATCCAAGTCACCTGGTGAGGAGACAACAATGGGCAATGACCATCCCAGGGAATGGAGAGGGCCTGCATCTGCAGGCAGGATCATCCCACCCACCATATCTATGGGATATAAGCCCTCTCTCACTTGGAGTTGGAGTGGACATCAGCATCCCAGTCCCCTCAGGTTTGGGGGAAGAACTATGGACTAGAGTGGACTTGATGGTATTCTCTTGTTCACATATGGTGATTCTAGCAATGGAAGAAATTATAACAATGAGGTGGAGCCAGTGGCCACTTGACACTTTTGGGGTAGGGAGGGGATGAGCAGTTGAAATACAGGGACTTCTTTGGGAGTTGGAGGTTGTCCTGAGTACCCTTGTGGCAAAGGATGTAGGCCATTTTAAATCAGCACACACCACTCAGAACTGAGTGGGAGACAGTGTGGTCTACAGTGTGAACTGTGGTCTATGGTTGGTGGCAAGTCTCCAGGATGTGTAAGTTCATTGAGAGTGGTGGGCCACACTTGTGGGAGATGTTTGTGTGGGATGTGGTGGGAGGTGTGGGAGGTGGGCAACATGGGAATCCCAGTGGGTTCTGTGTAATATTTTGGGTAATCTAAGCACCTCTTAAAATATATGTATATATATGTATATAAATAACATTTTTGTAAGCAAATACACATATGTGCATATATATTTATATATCATTTTGCAAATGTTTGTATGTATTGTAAGAATTTTGATTTTTACCCACAATAAAAATAAAAAAATAAAAAATAAAAAAAATCAGGGTGAGTTCAATTTCTTCACAGATAAACAAAAACTGATAGAATTTGTTACCAAAAGACCAGAATTACAAGAAGAATAAAGGGAGTGCTGCAGCCTGAAAAAAAATCAAGGATGAGAGACTTGGAGCAGAGTGCAGAAATAAATATAATTAGGAAGTGTAAATTAAAGGGTAAAAAGACACAGACTCAGAAAGATATGACATAGAAAGAGAAATGTCAAAATGGATGAAGTAATGCCTTTAGAGAAATAGCATTGGATATTAATGGCTTGAACATCCCAATCGAAAAACAAAGACTGATAGAATGGATTAAAAAAAAGTCACCTATATGTTACCTACAAGAGACTCACCTCAGATGTAAGGAAAATCTCAGGATAAAGTGAATGTTTGGACAAAGATATTCCATGCAAATAGTAACCACAGAGGAGCTGGTTTACTGATACTAATATCAAACAAAATAAATTTTAAATGCAAAACTCTTATAAGGGATGTAGAAGGTCATAATATTTGAATAAAACAGGCAATTCACCAAGAAGAAATAAGTACACTAAATATTTATGCACCAAACCTGTATGTCCCAAGTTACATGTTTCATGCACTGACAAAGATGAAGGGAAACATAGATGTCTATAAAATAATGTCTGCAGATGTCAATACACAATTCTCAGAATTGGATATAAAATATGGAAGGAGGATAAATAAAGAAACAGAGAAACTCAATAATATAATAAATAAACTGGAACTAACAAACATGAGTAAAGCATTGCATTCCAAATCAGCAAGCTATACATTATTTTCTAGTGCCCATGGATCCTTCTACAATGTAGACCATATGATGGATTATATGACATCTCAAAACTTTCAAAAAGTTTGAAATTATACAAAAACATGTTCTTTGATCATAATGGAATGGAGCTAGAAATCAATAATGGATGGAAAAAGGGAAAAATCATGAATATATGCATATTAAAAATACAAATAATCATGGATCAAAGAAAAAATTACAGGAGAATTCAGCAAATATCTTGTCACAAATGAAAATGTGAAGAGAACATATCAAAAAAGATGGGACACTGCAATGGCTATACTGATAGGGAAACTTATAGCCCACAATGCTTACATTCAAAAAGAAGAAAGAGTGAAAATTGAAGTTCTAACTGAACATCTGGAGGAACTAGAAAAAGAACAGCAAAGTAATCCTAAACAAAGCTGAAGGAAAGAAATATAAATGATCAGGGAAGAAATAAATTAAATTAGGAACAAAAAATAAAATAGAAAGACTCAACAAAACCAGAAGTTTGTTCTTTGAGCAAATGAACAAAATTGATATAGGCTTATTTAAACTGACAAAGAAAAAATAGAGAAAACACAAATAAATAAAATCAGAAATTAAAGGGGCAACATTAACACTAACACCAAAGCAAAAAAAATGAGATCATAATAGGATACTATGAACAACTGTATGCCAAAAAAACTAGAAAACACAGACAAGATTAACAAATTCCTAGAAAAACATGAACCACCTACATTTATCTTAGAAGAAATAAAAGACTTACACAAACGAATCACAAGTAAAGAGATTGAAACAGTCATCAAATACTTCCTAAATATGTGTAGCTTGGGAGTAGATGGCTTACAGTTGACTTCTATGAATCATTCAAAGTTGATCTAAAACGGATCTTGCTCAAGCACTTCCAAAAACTTGAACAGGATAAAACACTACCAAACTCATTCTATGAAGCCAATATCACCCTAATACCAAAACCAGATAAAGATAAAGTGAAAAAAAAAGAAACTTTCATAAAAGAAAGCACATATATGAAAACCTACAGCTAGCATTGTACTCAATGGTTAAAGACTGAAAGCATTCCTGCTGAGATCAGGAAACAAGACAAGGATGCCCACTGTCACCAATATTATTCATTATTGTGTTAGAAGTTCTACTTAGGGCAATTAGGCTAGATAAAGAAATAAATTCATCCAAATAGGAAAAAAATAAATAAATAAAGCTTTCACTATTCATTGATGTTATGATCCTATAACTAGAAAATCCTCATAAGCACACAAGAAAGCTGTGATGTTTAGGCTAATGTGTCAACTCGGCCAGGTAGTTGTGTCCAGGTGTTTGTTCCAGCAAGCACTGGGCTAATTGTAATACGGGAGCATTTGTGGACTTCGATCACCAGTGAGTTTACTGCGTGGATGGCTGATTATATCTGCATCAATCAGGGAGATTGCATTATCGATGGGTGGTGCTTTTATCCAATCAGTTGAATGACTTAAGTGTCGCTGGTCTCCCAGGCTGAGGGTATGGCTAGCCCAGCTGCAGCCCGGGGGGTGACACAGGCAAAATATAAGCCGTTCGGCGTGCACTCCGAAAACGGCGAGGGTGAGGAGGTTCTCAGGGAGCGGCGTCGGGTTGGGGGCTCCCTGGTCTCCACGGCTCGGGTGTGGGGGGTATCTGGTAAGGACCGCGCGTGAATAAAAGACTCGAGTCCTCTGAGTGCGTGGGAAGAAAAAGAAAAAGAGCGAGAGAGAGCTTTATTGGGGAAGTGCAAGGTATATATACATTGTAGGAAACGGGGCGGTCCTCTAGCCAGGGGTGGAAGATTGCTATAGGGTGGCTCGGTGTTGCTAGGGCAGGAGGGCAGAATTGGGAACGGTAGGGGGTGAAGCAAGGTTGTCCAAATAAGGCAATAACTGGGGCGAGAGCTCTGATTGGTGAGAGGGAACAAGGAAGTGGGAGAGAGGGAAAGGGGGAACGGGGGAGGGGGTTATGCCGTGCAGGGAGGCTAAGGCAAGGCTTGCGGCTTGCAGATGTGGCAAGGCCTGTGGCTTGCAGATACTGCATCTCCACCCTTTTTTCTTTTTTAGGCCAACAGATAGGGAGCTGGGCCTGTCTTAGGTCATAGCCGGCTGAGGCACCTGTAGCACTTACCTGTCTTTGGGCTGACCCAGCATCATTAGGAGGCAGCGAAGCTAGGGACTGTGTCTGTCTTAGGTCAGAACCGTGCTGTATAAAGACCGGATCTTACCCGTCTTCGGAGACTCTAGCAGCAATGATTGAGCCAGGGCCCTTTGGCAACAATCGGCTAGGTTCCTGTCTTAGGTTGTCCAGCCTTAGTTAGAAGTTACGAGGTTGAGGTTCAGTTGCCCGTCATTGAACAACAGTCCTGCAAGTCTCACAGTGGCTGACGCCCTGTCTTAGGTTGGCTAATATGTGCCTGGCTAAGTTGCCCGTCATTGGCTCACCAGTTCAGCACTATCTTGGCCAAGTCGTGTTGGGTGGAGAAGCGTGGCCTGCTTGGGGAGGGGGAAGGGCAGGGTAGGGGGTTAGAGGGGTGAAAGGTCGGTTTGGGTGGGGCGGACGAAGGACTGGTTGTTGTTGGAGAGGTGCAGATAGTCGACCTCACGGGTTTGGACTCGCTGGTAGCGGACGGTCATTGGCTTGTCGAAGAGAGAGTTGCGGATCGCCTGTAAAAGTTTTTTAAAGAGGGTAGGGCCTAGAGAGAGGAGGAGCAGAATGAATATTAAAGGGCCAAGGAAGGGGAGGAGGTAAGGGAGGAGTTTGTCAAATCCCCAGGAGGTCCAGGTGTTGTTGTTAAGGGCTTCATACTCCTTTTTGCGCTTAGCCAGGCCTTTCCTCAGCTGGGCCATGTTGTCCTTTATGAGGCCGGAGTGGTTGGCATAGAAACAACACTCTTCCCCTAGCGCGGCACACAGCCCCCCCTGTCTTAGGAAGAGGAGGTCGAGTCCTCTACGATTTTGGAGGACTACTTCCGACAGAGAGTTTAAGGATTTTTCTAAATGAGAGATAGAAGTTTCTATACGGGCTATATCTTCATCTACAGCCATGCGCAAGGAGGAAAGAGCGGTCTGTTGTGTGCCGAAGGCAGCAGCTCCGAGGGCGATCCCACCGATACCTAGGAATGAGGCGAGAGTCATTGCAGTGATGATCTCACGTTTCTGTATATGGTCCGGGAGTAGTTGATGCTGCCAAGATGCAAAGAATTGATCGTTAGTGTGGAAGTAAATGCGGGGAAGGACGGTAACGAGCACACAGGTTTCTCCATTGGTGTGGAGTGTGGCGACACTCAGGCACAGTGTGAGACCTGTTGAGGAGCAGAGCCATTTCGTATCATTGTGGGGGATCAAAAACTTGGTACTTGAATTAGGAGATAAGGTATAGTTGCAGAGAGACTGCATAGAGGAGGTGACAGTGCCATTAATCTCAACCACACAAAGCCCACTACGAGAGACAGACTGTATAGTCAGGCCCTTAGTATGATTCCAGTTGCAAGAGGCAGGACTGTCTTCTGAAGAATCTTTGTAGGAGGCGTTAACAGCAACCGCCTCGTAATAGGGCAGAATGGAGGAGAGGCACAACCAACAATCCTGGGTGAGATTGGGATTGGAGGCATTTAAACTGGTGAAAGAAGCAGCAAGGAGGGACAGAAATGGGTGGTGGATTTGAAGTGGGGGTAGTGGTGTAGGAGAGGTGGTGCTGAAGCTAGTAGACGTACTGCTAGGGGGTGCAGGAGTGGCAGGAGAGTTGAGGATTGGGTTGGGGCCAACTGCAATTGCAGTGGCAGGTGGGGGAGAGGGCTGTGTTTTTTGTATTTTGAAAAAGGTGCCATAGTCATAATGGCTCATGTAGAGCCGAATTCCCCACGTGCGGCCAGATAGCCATTGGACGTCGGCGGGGTTTTGCACCGTTAGGGTGAGATTGGGCCAGCCTGTAACTTTTATGTGTTTGTCTTTGTTAGGGGGATTGGACCATCCCTATGCTATTGACTCACATCCCCAGGAGGGACAGTAGTAATGTGCGGGATCATGACAGGAGGAGTGAGAGGAACCTGCGTAAGAGGGGCAAATGTAATAGCCTGATATTTCACTGATAGGGAGACCTGTGTACCAGGACCAACAGAGGGGCCCAGATGGCCGTTGATCAAGGTTACGAATTGGGCGACCGTTGGGGCCACATCCACGGGGCCATTTGGCCTGTGCCTCGTTGTTGGAACTATAATGTATACCTTGGCCCGCGAGGCAGCAGGCATGTACAGTGAAAGAAGGGGCACCCGAGGTGACATTATAGCGGAGGATGATTTCTTGTTGCCAAAGCTGTAGCGTCCAGTTAAAAGGTTGATGATCATTATTGGCAAGCAAAAAGGAGGGAAATAGAAGGAGAAGGGCGAGGATTTTAAAAGGGGGTGTTACCAGGAATTTTGACTGCAGGCGACACTCTTCAGCTTCTTCTCTATCTCTTTGTCATCTGCGTCTCTTTCCCATAGAGCGACGGTGCTGGTCTGACATTTCGGGCCGGGATCCAGATGGGTTGTGGGGCGCCATCTGGGAAGACACAAGCATATCCCCTCCCTTGACATAGGAGGGGGTGAGGTCCCTGCCACTGTTGGGTTTCTGGGTCCTTCCATCTGACAGTGGGAAGGGGGGTGCCTAGAGAAGATGCCCCCCAGTGCTTGTGCATGGGGGACAACCCGTTTTTGTCAAAGGTAAGCAAATTGAGCTTAATCAGTGCCTCCGTGAGGATCTCCTCAGGCGTGCCCGAGGGGCTTATTTCCCTTTCTTTTAAAATAGTAATTTTAAGCTGTTGGTGAGACCTTTCAACTATGGCTTGTCCCTGGGAGTTGTAGGGGATGCCAAAGTGGTGCGTGATGTTATACAGCTTAAGAAAGGCCGTGAAGGTGGAACTATGGTAGGCTGGCCCATTGTCAGTTTTGAGGTCCCAGGGAACCCCCATAAGGAGAATGGCTCGTCTCATGGCTTGGATACAATGCCGAGCTCGTTCCCCCGGGAGGGCAACCGCTGATATTAGACAAGAGAAGGTGTCTTTCACCACATGAACGTATTTAAGTCTACCAAAGGATGGGACATGAGTGACGTCCATCTGCCACCGGGCATTGGGCTTTAAGCCTCTGGGGTTAACTCCTTGGGGCTGCAGGGGCCCGAGCGTCAGGAAGGGAGCGCAGCGCTTACAGCCACGTACCAGATGTTTGCACGTTTCGATGGGCAGGTCACGGAACAGGTGTTGCAGGCTGGCAGCCGAGAAATGAAATCTAGAATGGAGACTGCGAGCCTGGGTAACCAGGTCCTCACAGTGAGCCTTCAGGATTAGGGCTGACACCAGCGAGTCGATGAGGGAATTACCCTCAGAGAGAGGACCAGGCAACCCAGTATGGCTCCGAATGTGGACTATGAACCAGGGGTGTACCCGCTGCTCAAGGAGTTTTTTGAGCTGACTTAGGGCGCCGTCAAGAGGAGAATCGGTTGGGAAAAAGGTACGGAGGGCAATGACCTTGGCGACCTGTGTGGCATAGGCACTGTCAGAGAAAATGTTAATGGCCTCTGACGAGTAGGTTACGAGGGCCAGTATGATCGCCTCAAGCTCCCCTCTCTGGACAGAATCTATCAGCCTGAGGGTGCGGCAGTGGGGAGTGTCGGTGCTGGTAGAGACGGAAACGAAGCCAAAGCCCTTCCTCGAAGCGTCAGTAAAAACAATACGGGCATGCGGTATTGGTCGAGAGGATGGGAATGGATGGCTATCAGGCAAAACTGTGAGGCCAGAGAGTGACTGTAGTAGTTTGGAATTGGGGTAATGACAATCTATGCGTCCAGAGTAGCTGGAGAGCAAAATTTGGAAATCCACATCGGATTGGGCGAGCGAGTCAGTTTGGCTCCTGGAAAATGGCCAAATGAGAGTTCCAGGGGGTGTTCCATAAGTTTGGACAGAAAGGCGCACTAGCGTTTGCGCAAGTTGGATGACGGCCTTGACTAAAGGGAGTATTTTGGAACTTCGTGACTTCGCCAAGTGTGACCAGATCAGAGGTCCTTTCTGCCATAAAGCCCCAGTTGGAGTTCCTTTGGTCAGTAGGACCAAGGCCTGTATAGGTTCAGTAGGAACATAGCACCTGTTTGCCACTAGATTTATCTGCCGAGAAACTTTCTCAACCACTGTCCTCGCTTCAGGGGTGATTTTGACTGTTTTGGTGGGCGCAGTGGCTGGGCTGCCCTTTGTCTCTAGGAGCTGAAAGAGAGGTTGCAGCTCTGCCGTGGTAACAGGGAGAGCGGATCTCAGCCAGTTTATTTGGCCACAAAGAGATTGGAGGTCAGTTAGGCTCATTTTATCTGGGCAGTAAAGTTGTAGAGGAATCGGTTGGACATGTTCAGTTATTTTGTAACCCAGAAAGGTAAAGGGGGCGTGGCGCTGAATCTTATCTGAATTCACGGTCAAGCCAAGGTTGGTAAGATTTTGAATCAATTCCTGAAAACCCTCAGATAGGGTGCAGGAATCTTCATGGGCCAGGAGAACATCATCCATATAGTGGATGACAAAAAACCTGTGCCTAAGAGGCTGGATAGCATGACTGACATAAATTTGGCAGATGGCAGGGCTATTTTTCATGCCCTGTGGCAGCACCTTCCATTGATATCGCTCATTGGCCCCCCTATTGTTAATCTGGGGGACCGAGAACGCAAACTTCTCTTTATCTGATTCGTGTAGAGGAATGGAAAAGAAGCAATCTTTAATGTCAAGTACAACGAGATAATAGTTCAGAGGCACTGCGGATGGGTGGGGGGGTCCTGGCTGAGGGGAGCCCATGGGTTTAATATGGGCATTTATTGCCCTAAGGTCGTGAAGGAGGCGGTAGGAGTCTTTACCCCTTTTCTTAATGACAAAAACAGGAGAGTTCCAAGGGCTAGTGCTTTTTTCTATATGGCCAAGCTGCAACTGTTCCTGTACTAGCATGTGTAAAGCCTGTAATTTGTGGGACGGCAAAGGCCATTGCTCAACCCAAACAGGTTCCTCGGTGTCCCAAGTAAGAGGAATGGGTTTTGGAGGTGTAAAACTGGCAATGGCCGCTAGGATTGGGGGTGACAAACAGGACTAGTGGAGACCCTGGCCCCGAGCCCAGCAAGAACGTCACGACCCCAAAGAATCGAAGACAGAGATGGGAGGAATAGAGGTCTGAAGATGCCCCAATGGCCCTCCTCGTCTGCCCAATTGAGATCTTCTACAGCTTGGGTGGAGCCCCCCATCCCAGTGGCGCCCGACACCGGAGGACCGGGCCCCGTCTTGAAAATGTGAGAGTAGAGGGCAGGAAGGCAAGAGATTTCGGCCCCAGTGTCAAGGGTGCCAGAGAGCCACGTGTCACGAATTCTAAGAGAAAACAGGGGGCGGTTGGCTAGAATGGGGAGAGTCCAGTGAATGGAAGTGGCGCTTTGACCCCCTAACGGATGTGTAGGAGAGGGGGGAGATGAGGGAGGGCTGGGCAGAGGGGGAAGGTGGGCCAGCAGTCTTTGTTCAAGGTCTTTCATGGACGGGGGCGCGGAGGGTACTTGTCCCCTTTTGTGACGGGCTGGGGACCGCCCCTCCGGAAGTTTAAAGGACGGCCTGAACCGTCGGTGGAAGACCGACAGTCACGGGCCCAATGGTAGCCCTTCTTGCATCGAGGACATGGGGTGGAAGGAAGGGTTTTTCTACTGCCTGGATCTGCAGGGGGCGAGCCTCTCGAAGGGGCACCCCTGCCTTGATGTGACGGATTGGGGCATTCCCTAGCAAAGTGACCGGTCTGGCCGCATTGGAAGCACGGTCCCATGGCTGCAACCATGGCAGAGGCAATGCCTGTGGAGATGGAGTGGGCAGTTTGATCAAGGTCCTTACAGGCTAGAATCCAATCGTGAAGGGTGCCAGTTATTTTGGCGGAGATGGCCTGTTTACAGACCGTATTGGCTCCTTCCAGGATAAGCTCTCTGGCGAGGGCGGCCTGGGCTTGCTCATTGCTGACCTTACGGGCGCATGCCTCCTGGACTCGGGAGACAAAAGAAGAAAAGTCCTCATCCTTCCCCTGGATAAGCTTAGTAATATCGTCCGTTTTGTTGGCGGAGCACCTTTGAAAGGCGGCCATAGCAATTTGACCAATTTGTTGCCAAAGTGCTGGGGGCACGGGGGTGTTAACGTACGCAATTGCGTAGGGGCCTGTGCCCGTTAAGGCTTCATAAGGGATTTGGATTCCCAGGGCAAGGTTATCATGATGTTGGGCGTCCGCTCGGTCTTGGTAATGAGCGCGCCAGTTAATAAATTGGCTGGAATTAAGAACGGCCCGGGCGATGTTCTGCCAGTCCTGAGGAAGGTTGAGGTTGCCTGAGAGGTTTTCTAACAGCTGTTGGGCGTAGGGACTGCTAAGACCATCCTCCCTGACGGCCTCTCTAAGGCGTTTCAGATCTTGAGCATCGTAAGGGTGCCAAAGCAAGGGGCGTTGGGGGGAGGGGACAACATTTATTGGATAAACGGTGGATGGCACAGTTGGCGCTGCGGGGAGAGGGGGAGTAGGGGAGGGGCTGTGGTAGGTTGCATAGAACTGTGCAATAGTGGCAGGGAGCGCAGGCGACGGGGGGAAGAAGTGGAAACAGGAAGCTGGGGGTGGTGACTGAGGGCAGATGGAGGAGGGGCGGAGGGTAAGGGGGGGTAGAGAGGATGTGACGTTGAAGAAGGAGGCAGGGCATTGGAGAGGTTCCAGTTTTCTGAGGAAGAAGAAGGGGGAAGTGCGCCATCTTGCGCGCCAAAAGGATCAGCGTTAAGGACCTTAGGCGGCAGGCAGGCAGGGGGACTCTCGCTGTGAGGCCCGGGGGGGTCTTCTAGGAGGTTATTAACAGCGAGAATGAAAGAGGAAGCGTCCTCTGAGTTATCGGAGCCAGGCTCCGCGGTTGGCTCCGTAGGTGGGGGCGCAGGTGGAGCGGCGCCGAGCAAGCAGGAGCGGATGGTTATGAGTATAGGGATAAGGCCAGGGGGAAAGCGTTTATTTTCGTGTTCTATAGCGGAGGTCACCCGATCGATAAGTAGACGATAGGTGTCAGGGTCCCAAAGATTGGCGGTGGGGAGCCAAGGGTTGAAAGGGTGAAGGAGGTCCCAGTAAGTTTGGAGCTGTTTGGGGGAGGCTTTACAGCTGTGGCATGCTAGAAGAGTTGCCAGAGCCCGAACCTGCGGCGCCTGGCATTTGGAAAAGGAGGTCCCCATGTCCGGAGGCTAAGAAGGAAACAAGGACAAGAAGGAGAATGAGCAGCAGGAGAGAAAGGATTGTTGGTAGAAACGGGGTCTCAGAGGCGTTAGGGAAGCAGTGGAGCAAGATACGAAAGAGGAAGAGAAGAATGATAGGAAGCGAAAGGAAAATAACAAGGTACATCTGTTCTCTTGCAGCAGGAGAAAGGAAACAGTCGCGGCCGAAAAGGGGGAAATTTACAAGGGACCTCTGTTTGCTTACCAGATCCGGAAGGCCGCGCGGGATCCTATCCCGCCGGCAGTGCCCCACGTTGGGCGCCAAATGTCGCTGGTCTCCCAGGCTGAGGGTATGGCTAGCCCAGCTGCAGCCCGGGGGGCGACACAGGCAAAATATAAGCCGTTCGGCATGCACTCCGAAAACGGCGAGGGTGAGGAGGTTCTCAGGGAGCGGCGTCGGGTTGGGGGCTCCCTGGTCTCCACGGCTCGGGTGTGGGGGGTATCTGGTAAGGACCACGCGTGAATAAAAGACTCGAGTCCTCTGAGTGCGGGGGAAGAAAAAGAAAAAGAGCGAGAGAGAGCTTTATTGGGGAAGTGCAACGTATATATACATTGTAGGAAACGGGGCGGTCCTCTAGCCAGGGGTGGAAGATTGCTATAGGGTGGCTCCGTGTTGCTAGGGCAGGAGGGCAGAATTGGGAACGGTAGGGGGTGAAGCAAGGTTGTCCAAATAAGGCAATAACTGGGGCGAGAGCTCTGATTGGTGAGAGGGAACAAGGAAGTGGGAGAGAGGGAAAGGGGGAACGGGGGCGGGGGTTATGCCGTGCAGGCGAGGCTAAGGCAAGGCTTGTGGCTTGCAGATGTGGCAAGGCCTGTGGCTTGCAGATACTGCACTTAAGAGTGGAGGTGATTTCAACATTCAGAGAGAAAGTCCCATCTCGTCGTTGGACAGGCAACTTCTCCCAGAGACTCATCAACGACCTTTCATCGGGCTTTCATCGGAGCCCCTGGTTTGCAGCTTGCCTGAGGAACCTGGACTTTTGAGTCCCCACGGTCGCGTGAGAGACTCTTTTAGAGTTCCATATTATTCACAGATATCTCCTGTTGATTCTGTTTCCCGAGAGAACCCTGACTAATACAGCTGGTACCGGGAGTGGTTCTTGAGGAACAGAGTCTTAAACATGGGATGTCTGAGGTGGCTCTCCACTCTAATTGGACTCGGGGGTACTAATGACTCCCTTTCCAATAATGAGGTTGCTAAAAGTCCATGGCGTGAGCTGGCAATAGAGATACGCAAAATAGCATCATTGGATTCCCCTACTTCCACGCTTATAAGAAGGAAGGATCTGGGTGAGAGTGTTTTCAACACTTTAACAGAATTTTGTGGAGTAAAAAAATATAATGATGATGGCTGGCCCCTCCTAGATACTCTGGATACAGTTACAAAAGAAAGGGATGAGCTAAAGTCTTCAATTTTGAAACTTAAATGCCGCGTGAATGATATGAAAGTTTCTACGTGTGCCTTGAAAGAAAATCTTGTCTCCTGTAGCCACAGACTTGAGATATCTGAGAATCAAACACAGTCTCTCATTGTATGAGTAGCAGAATTACAGAGGAAATTAAAATCTCAACCTTGCAGGGTTTCTGCAATTAAAGTGAGGGCATTGATTGGAAAGGAGTGGAATCCTGAGGATTGGGACGGAGACATATGGGATGATGATAATATTGTTGGGGACATTGGAACCCTAAATTCTGCTGAGACTTTACCAGATAAACCTGTGATGGCCTGCCCTGTGGAGACCACACCTTCTCAATCTTGTATCATCCAGCCTCCAGCCTGCCCCAGGGAGTCTGGACCTCCACCCAGCCCTGAGGCAGGTACCAGCCTAACTCCAGCATGCACTGCCCAGCCTCCACCTTGCCCCAGAGAGTCTGTACCTCCTCCCAGCCATGAGGCAGGTACCAACCAATCTCCAGCATGCATGGTCCAACTTCCAGTCTGCCCTGAGGAATCTGTCTTCCAACCCCTGCCTGAAGAAAATAATCCTGTCTCACCAGAAGAAAATGCAAAGGAATGCCCTCAGGTCAGTAGCCTGCAGGACATCTCTAATCCTTCTCCTTACCCAGACTCCCCACCCCTCTTGTCTTCGGGACCCATTACTAGATTAAAATCACAACAAGCCCCCAAAGGTGAAATACAAAGTGTGATCCATGAGGAAGTACGTTATATTCTGAAAGAACTGCATGAGTTTTCCAACTTATATAGACAGAAATCAGGGGAATATGTGTGGGAATGGATACTAAGGGTATGGGATAATGGTGGAAGGAATATAAAGTTGGATCAGGCTGAATTTATTGATATGGGCCCACTAAGCAGAAATTCTGGATTCAACGCTGTAGCTCGAGGTGTTAGAAAGGGCTCTAACAGTTTGTTTGGGTGGCTGACTGAAGCATGGACCAAACGATGGCCTAGCATGTCTGATGTTGAGATGCCTGATTTGCCATGGTATACAGTAGATGAGGGGATTCAAAGGCTTAGAGAGATTGGAATGCTAGAATGGATTTACCACTTAAGACCTGCCCACCCACCCCAGGAATGTCCAGAGGACACACCTTTAACCAGGACTGTGAGGAATAAATTTGTAAGACTAACTCCATCTTCTCTGAAGAGCTCTGTGGTTGCTCTTCTCTGCAGTCCAGATATTACTGTAGGGGGGGGGGCTGTATTGGAATTGGAATCCTTAAATATTGTGGGGATGATCGGATCAAGGCCCGGTAAAAGTCAAGTTTCGGCAGTTAATCGCCAAAGCCAAGGTAGGCTTGGCTACCGCAATGAAAGACAGATTCGAAACAGCACACAGAATAGTCTGAGTCGCATGGAGTTATGGCATTGGTTAATAGATCATGGGGTACCCAGAAGTGAAATACATGGGCAGCCTACTAGATTTCTTCTGGATCTGTATAAGCAGAAGAGTTCTAGGTCAAGTGAACAAAATCCTAACTCTAATTACAGACGCAGAGAATCACGGCCCCTTAATCAGTTCCCAGACTTGAGACAGTTTACAGACCCAGAGCCCCTTGAATGAGGGGAAGGCCGGGTCCCCTTGGGGAAGGATCCTGTTAAACTGCCAAAAATTTATACAGTTAATCTTCCTCCCACCTTTCCCCAGGGAGACCTAAGGTCTTTTGCCAGAGTAACAGTGCATTGGGGAAAAGGAAATGATCAGACATTTCGGGGATTATTAGACACTGGCTCAGAAGTCACATTAATTCCAGGAGACCCAAAACGTCACTGTGGTCCACCAGTCAGAGTAGGGGCTTATGGAGGTCAGGTGATTGATGGAGTTTTAGCTCAGGTCCGTCTCACAGTGGGTCCAGTGGGTCCCCGGACCCATTCTGTGGTTATTTCTCCAGTTCCAGAATGCATAATAGGAATAGACATACTCAGTAACTGGCAGAATCCCCACATTGGATCCCTGACTCATGGAGTAAGGGCTATTATGGTTGGAAAGGCCAAGTGGAAGCCTCTAGAACTGCCCCTGCCTAGCAAAATAGTAAATCAAAGGCAATACCGGATTCCTGGAGGTATTGCAGAGATTAGTGCCACCATCAAGGATTTGAAGGATGCAGGGGTGGTGATTCCCACCACATCCCCATTCAACTCTCCTATTTGGCCTGTGCAGAAAACAGATGGATCTTGGAGGATGACAGTAGATTATCATAAACTTAACCAGGTGGTGACTCCAATTGCAGCTGCTGTCCCAGATGTGGTATCATTGCTTGAGCAAATCAACACTTCCCCTGGTACCTGGTATGCAGCTGTTGATCTGGCAAATGCTTTTTTCTCAATTGCCATTAGTAAGGACCACCAGAAGCAGTTTTCTTTCAGTTGGCAAGGCCAGCAGTACACTTTCACTGTCCTGCCTCAGGGGTATATCAACTCTCCAGCCCTATATCATAATATTGTCCGCAGGGACCTTGATCGTCTCTCCCTCCCATGAGACATCACACTGGTCCATTATATTGATGATATCATGTTGATAGGACCTACTGAGCAAGAAGTAGCAAAGACTCTAGATTTATTGGTAAGGCATTTGCGTGAGAGAGGATGGGAGATAAATCCATCAAAAATACAAGGTCCTTTCACCTCAGTGAAATTTCTAGGTGTCCAGTGGTGTGGGGCCTGTCGAGATATCCCTTCGAAAGTAAAGGATAAGCTGTTGCACCTGGCCCCTCCTATGACCAAAAAGGAGGCACAACACTTAGTTGGTCTCTTTGGATTTTGGAGACAACACATTCCTCATTTGGGTGTGTTACTGCAGCCCATTTACCAAGTGACCAGGAAAGCTGCTAGTTTTGATTGGGGACTGGAACAAGAGGAAGCCCTGCGACAGGTCCAGGTTGCTGTGCAAGCTGCACTGCCACTTGGACCATATGATCCAGCAGATCCAATGGTGCTGGAAGTTTCAGTGGCAAATAAAGATGCTGTCTGGAGCATTTGGCAGGCCCCTATAGGGGAATCACAACGCAGACCCTTAGGATTTTGGAGCAAAGCCTTGCCATCCTCTGCAGATAACTACTCCCCTTTTGAGAAGCAGCTTTTGGCTTGCTACTGGGCCTTAGTAGAGACTGAACGCTTAACCATGGGCCATCAAGTTACCATGAGACCTGAGTTGCCTATCATGAGCTGGGTATTGTCTGACCCACCAAACCATAAAGTTGGGCGTGCACAGCAGCACTCCATAATAAAGTGGAAGTGGTATATACGAGATAGGGCTCGAGCAGGTCCTGAAGGCACAAGTAAGTTACATGAGGAAGTGGCCCAAATGCCCATGGTCACCACCCCTGCCGTGTTACCTTCTCTTTCCCAGCCCACAGCTTTGGCCTCTTGGGGACTCCCTTACAATCCGTTGACTGAGGATGAGAAAACTCGGGCCTGGTTTACAGATGGTTCTGCACGATATGCAGGTACCACCCGAAAGTGGACAGCTGCGGCACTGCAGCCCTTTTCTGGGACATCCTTGAAGGATAGCGGTGAGGGCAAATCCTCCCAGTGGGCAGAGCTTCGAGCAGTGCATCTAGTTGTTCATTTTGCTTGGAGGAAGAAATGGCCAGAGGTACATTTGTACACTGATTCAAGGGCTGTTGCCAATGGTTTGGCAGGATGGTCAGGGACCTGGAAGGAACATGATTGGAAAATTGGTGACAAGGAGGTCTGGGGAAGAGCTATGTGGATAGATCTTTCTGAGTGGGCAAAAAACATGAACATATTTGTGTCCCACGTGAATGCTCACCAGAGGGTGACTTCGGCAGAGGAAGAGTTTAATAATCAAGTGGATAAGATGACCCGCTCTGTGGCTAATGCTCAGCCTCTTTCCCCAGCAACTCCTGTCATTGCCCAATGGGCTCATGAACAAAGTGGCCATGGAGGTAGGGATGGAGGTTATGCATGGGCTCAGCAACATGGACTTCCCCTCACCAAGGCTGACTTGGCTACAGCCACTGCTGAATGCCCAATCTGCCAGCAGCAGAGACCCACACTCAGCCCTAGATATGGCACCATTCCTCGAGGTGACCAGCCTGCTACCTGGTGGCAGGTGGACTACATTGGGCCACTTCCATCATGGAAGTGGCAGCGATTTGTTTTAACTGGAATAGACACATACTCTGGGTATGGGTTTGCATTTCTGGCACGCAATGCTTCTTCCAAAACTACCATCTGTGGACTTACTGAATGTCTTATCTACCGCCATGGCATTCCACACAGCATTGCTTCTAATCAAGGAACCCATTTCACAGCAAATGATGTGCGGGAATGGGCACATGCCCATGGAATTCACTGGTCTTACTATGTTCCCCATCACCCTGAAGCAGCTGGATTAATAGAACGGTGGAATGGCCTTTTGAAGACTCAATTATGGCGCCAACTAGGTGGCAATACCTTGCAGGGCTGGGGCAATGTTCTCCAGGATGCTGTGTATGCTCTGAATCAGCGTCCTCTCTATGGTGCTGTTTCTCCCATAGACAGGATTCATGGGTCCAGGAATCAAGGGGTGGAAATGGGAGTGGCACCACTCACTATTACCCCTAGTGACCCACTAGGAAAATTTTTGCTTCCTGTCCCTGAAACCTTAAGCTCTGCTGGTCTACAGGTTTTAGTCCCAAGAGGAGGAGTGCTGCAACCTGGGAACATAACAGTGATTCCATTGAACTGGAAGTTAAGACTGCCACCTGGCCACTTTGGGCTCCTCTTACCTGTGAATCAACAGGCAAAGAAGGGAATTACTGTACTGGCTGGGGTTATTGATCCTGACTATCAAGGGGAAATAGGACTACATCTACATAAGGGGGTAAAGAAGAGTTTGCCTGGAATGCAGGGGATCCTCTAGGGTGTCTCCTAGTCCTGCCATGCCCTGTGATTAAAGTCAATGGAAAATTGCAACAAACCAATTCAAGCACAACTAACAATGGCCCAGAATCTTTGGGAATGAAAGTTTGGGTCACCCCACCAGGCAAAGAACCACGGCCAGCTGAACTGCTTGCTGAAGGTAACGGGAACATGGAATGGGTAGTGGAAGAAGGTAGTGATAAATATGAACTTCGACCACGTGACCAGTTACAGAAACGAGGACTGTAATGGTCATGAGCCCTTCTTCCATGTTTCATTATGAGTATGATTGTATATGTACACAAAATGAATTTCTTTGTTTTCTTCCCCAATCTTTTCCCCTATCATGAAAAGTTGTATTAATCCCACATCATAATATTTAAGGATGTCGAGTTTAAGAGTGACTATCATCCAAGGACTTGCACCCTGTTCTGTAGGGAATAAATGCGTTTCCGGTTGTACGCAGGGGAGTTGAACATTGTTAGGTGGAAATATATATGTATACTTGTCTCTTATTGTTTTTACTTAGAGACTAAGTATGGTTTAGAGTAATGTGTATGATTGCCGAGTTGACAAGGGGTGGACTGTGATGGTTAGGCTAATGTGTCAACTCGGCCAGGTAGTTGTGTCCAGGTGTTTGTTCCAGCAAGCACTGGGCTAATTGTAATACGGGAGCATTTGTGGACTTCGATCACCAGTGAGCTTACTGCGTGGATGGCTGATTATATCTGCATCAATCAGGGAGATTGCATTATTGATGGGTGGTGCTTTTATCCAATCAGTTGAATGACTTAAGAGTGGAGGTGATTTCAACATTCAGAGAGAATGTCCCAGCTCGTCGTTGGACAGGCAACTTCTCCCAGAGACTCATCAACGACCTTTCATCGGGCTTTCATTGGAGCCCCTGGTTTGCAGCTTGCCTGAGGAACCTGGACTTGTTAGTCCCCAAGGTCGCGTGAGAGACTCTTTTAGAGTTCCATATTATTCACAGATATCTCCTGCTGATTCTGTTTCCCGAGAGAACCCTGACTAATACAAAAGCTATTAGAATTAATAGACAAGTTTAGCAAAGTGGAGGGATACAAGATTAATATGCAAAAATCAATTGTGTTTCTGTACACTCTGACGTGCAATCTGAGAAGGAAATCAGAAAATAATGTTATTTATATAGAGACTATAACAATCAAACATTTAGGAAAAAACTTAACCAAAGGCATGAAGTATGAAGAAATCTACAAAACAAACTGAAAGAAACTGTAGGACATTTAAGTAAATGGAAGGAGAGTCCATTTTCATGGACTGGAAGACTAAATATTGTTATAATGTCAATTCTACACATAGTGATTTACAGATTCAACACAATCCCAATAAAAATCCCAACAGCCATTTTTGCAAAAATTAAAAAGCCAATACTCAAATTTATTAGTAAGGATAAGGGCCCAGAATAGCCAAAAATGTCTTTAAAAAAGAAGTTGCTTCCTGACTTTAGGTACAGTGCTAAAAATGGCATAGTATTAGTATAAACACCAATGGAACCAAATTGAGAACCCATGCATCTAGTCAAGTGATTTCAGACCAGGCTGTTAAGCTAAATAAGTTGCAGCAGAAGAGTCTATTAAAAAAGTGGAACTGGGATAAATGCATAGTCGTATCCAAAAGAAAGAAAGAGGGCCTCAATCTCATACCTTATACAAAAATTAACTCAAAATGCATCAAGAACTTAAATATAAAAGCAAACACCATAAAATTCCCACAAGAAAATGTAGGAAAACATCTTTAAGATCTTGTAGTAAGCAGTAGTTTCTTAAACCTTACAACCAAATCATAAGCAAATAAATAAAAATATATATATATAGATAAACGAGACCTCAAAATTAAACACCTTTGCACCTCAAAAGACTTTGTCAAAAGGGTCAAAATGCAGCTGACTCAATGGGAGAAAATATTTGGCAATGAGATATCCAATAAGGCTTTAATATCCATTATATATAAAGAGATCATACACCTCAGCAATAAAAAGAGAAACTTTCCAATTAAAAAATGCGCAAAAGGCTTAAAGAGACAATTATTCAAAGAAGAAATAAAATTGGCGAAGTAAGACATGGAAAACTGTTCAAAATCACTAGCAATTAGGGAAGTGCAAATCATAGCTAAAATGAAATATCTTTTCACACCTATTAGACTGGCCACTATTACAAAGTCAGAAAACTGTAAATATTGGAGAGGATGTGGGGAGAGAGGAATGATTATTCACTGCTGTTGGGAATGTAGAATGATTCAGTCCCTGTGGATGACTGTTTGACAGTGCCTGAGGAGTTTGAATATAGACTTGCCATGTGACATAGCAATATCATTGCTAAGTATATACCCATAAGAACTGAGAGCAGTGACAGGAATAGACATCTGCACCCTGATGTTCATAGCAACATTACTCACATTAGCCAAGGTTGGGAACAACCTTGGTGTCCATAAACTGAAGAATGGATAAACAAATTGTAGTGT
>JAKSZT010053902.1:2744541-2760561 GCA_026826555.1 Tolypeutes matacus
TGTTAGTCGGCCATTTTAGCTTCACCTCTTTCTGGCTGCCTCCAACACCAGATTAGTGTGTTTGTGTTCTTCATGAATAGCTTAAGATTAAACATTTTGGTAAAAATACCATAAAAGGTGATGTTGTATACTTGCCATTATATTATGTCAAGTGGCATATGATGTCCATTTGTTCCATCACAGGTGAGGCCCAGTTTGATTTTTAGTTAAGTTCGTGTGCATTAGAACTCTCTATTGTGAAAGTGCCTTTTTAAAATTAAAGTACGTAAAAGTAATCTGTGGGGAATTCAACCAGTAGTGGTTAATTATTTTGCTCCCCTACATATTTGTATCCAATGGTTTGAGAATCAATTGATAATACTTGCCTACTGTCAATTATTATATTGGCAGTTTAAAAAGGGCAATTTTCTAATTTTAATCACTATTTTACATTTAGTAGCTAGAACTCTTCTACAGAGAAAAATTTCCCATCCCCCTTATTTAATTATTAATATGCTTCCATAAACTCATTTTTATTCATTGTGTTATAATCCACATTAATTATTATTATGCTGATGCTCAATGCCAATGGTAGTGCCAGAAAAGCCAGCTACTATGTCTTTCAAAATGTCCTGTTTGTCTTTGAAAACTTTCTTGATCTCTACAACAATATGTTCCAAGTTCAACTTACATTTTCTTTATCCCTGCCCTAGAACCATCAATTTCTCCAAGGAGTCCTGGTGACTTTTAGTAGAGAATAATGTTTGGAATCCAAAACTCGGTGTTCAATGTGCTCATTGTGACTGAAAAGTCATTGATTCTACTTCTTTTCAGTAGTCAGAGAAAAAAAACATATTTCAACAATCACTCTATCCTATAAAAATATCTGAATACTACAGCCTTCATGATCTTAATGGATTCCATATTTTTCTCTTGTTTCTTTCACAGTGAGAACCAGAGTTCCTAACATAAATGTATATACTTAAGTGTTCTGTTCTATCACACCCCCCAAAATCAGACTTAATGTACAAATGCCACTCAAAAACAAACCAGCTCTGTAAATTTTTTAAGTTTTTCATTTCTTATTACTCTTATAATATATTCACTGTAAGTGAAGAGTACGTTTGAAAGTGGCCTAAATAAATTACTTTTTTCTGGGTGGTTATTTTAAATACACTTATGTTCATTTTTATTTATTTGTATTCAATTGAGTTAGACTTTTCATCCTTTCTAATTCAATCATATTTTGAATATGCAAAACAATCACACTGTTCAAAATCAAAGCTTTGTAAAAAGTATTTTCAGAGAAGTCTCACCTATATATCCTTTCCACTTATTCCAATACACATCCTATAAGTAACAGGAATATTCTCCAAATTCCTCCCTTCCATCCTTTGGGCCATTATTGTCATACATTTTTCTATTACATATGCGATAGATACAAAATACATTGTTACTATTCTGTTTTGCTATAGGCACTTTACCATTTTTAAGAGCAATTAATAATAAGAAAAACTACATTTTATATTTATCTTTATCTATGCCACTTCCAGTACTCTTCATTGCTTTCTATAGATAAAAGTGTATGTCTGCTATTGTATTTTTCTCCAGGAAGAACTCTCTTTAACACTTCTTAATGTACAGTTCTGATGGTAATAAATTCCCTCCTTTTGTTTGTCTGAAAAAGTCATTTTAAGCAGTATAAAATTATTTGAAGCTAGATTGTCATTAATTAAAGATTACAATGTGAACTATGTCCATGCTTAATGGCAAAGCCACAGGATGCGTTTATCAATTGCAATGAATATGCCACATTAATGAAGGATGTTAATGTGGGAGAGTATGGGAAGTGTGGGGAGTGGGGCATATGGGAATCCCTATAGTTATTGTATAACATTTATATAATCTAAGTATCTTTTTAAAAATAAAAATTTATTATAAAAATGATACATATTATAAATGCTAGAGCAATGACTAATTTTTTAAAGAGGTATAAATATACAATGAAATTACTAAATATTTCCAAAGCATTAAAATAATGCATGACTCACTCAGTAAATTTTGTCCTTATCATGATCATCTTAGCAATAATAATTTTATGATTTGAAAATAAGTTAAATGAAAGAAAATTTCTGCTGAAGATCTAAAGTAATTTTTCAGGGTAAATATAAAAAAATCTACTTAAATTGTACTTTTAAATCACATTATGGAAAGACTGATAGATAACTCAGTAGAAAAGAAGCAATGAACTCATAAAGCATATGACAGCATGGATGAACCTAGAGGACATTATGTTAAGCAAAGCAAGCCAGACACTAAAGGGCAAATACTGTATGATTGCATTATCTTGAACCAAATATAATGTACAACATATTGTTTGATTAAAAAAAATTATATGTATCCAGTACATTTAATTGAGAAGTGTATGTATTTATTCATCTGTGTTTACTTTTTAGTTTTTAATTGTTTATATATTCAATTACTAAATGTACAAAATAAAGTTAAAAAAAGAACTCTTACATTTCAAAAATAAGACAAAGAACTCATTTTAAAAATGGGCAATAGATTTGATTAGACACATTTCCAAAAAAGAAATACAAATGGCTAAAAAGCACATGAAAAACTCAACATCACTAGCTATTAGGGAAACGCAAATCAAAACTAAAATGAGATACCATCTTACTCCTATTAGACTTGCTGCTATTAAAAAAAAAAAAAACAGAAAACTACAAGCATTGGAGACGATGTGGAGGAATAGAAACACTCATCCACTGCTGGTAGGAATGTAGAATGGTGCAGCTACTGTGACGAATGGTTTGTTAGTTCCCCAGGTAGCTAAGTTTAGAATTGCCATTTGATCCAGGAATCCCACTATTAGGAATATACCCCCAAAAATTGAAAGCAGGGATGCAAACAGATATATGCACACCAGTGTTCATTGTGACATTATTCAAAATTGCCAAAAGTTGGGAGAAACCCAAGTGTTCATCAATGGATGAATGGATAAAAAATTGTGGTATATACATATGACAGAATATTACTCATCTATAAGAAGGAATGAAGTGCTGATACATGTGACAACATGGATGAATCTCAAAGACCTTAGTTTTATGATGTAAGGAAAGTACAAATATTGCATGATCTCACTGATATGAACTAAGGTTATTGAGCAGACTCACAGAGGCCGAGTCTGGAAGATAGGTTACCAGGACATAGAAAGCAAGAAGAGAGTGGTGAGCTGATGCTCAATCTGGACAAAATCTATGATAAAGTGGAAGGGGAGGTTTGGCAGTGGATAGGAGTGATTGTTGTGCAGTGATGTGAATGGGGTTGATGATGTTGGAGTGGGAGTGGGAATCGGGCTGTTGGCGTGGATTGGACTATCCAGAAAGCTCAAGGAAGGGATGGAGGAAGAAACAGGTGAACTCTGGGAAAGTATGGGACTGTGGTTGAGAATATAATTGTGTGAGTGTTTTTTTGGCAACTATGGCAGGGGAAGGTCACTGGTGTCAGTGGTCGGGGGTTGTGAGGGGAATTGTGTTCCTGGGGCATGTCTATATGTATTATGAATGTATTACATAGAATAGGTAACAAAATAGGTCATAAGGTGTTATATCAGTGGGTGGAGACCAAGAAAATAACCAATAAAATATTAAATTGCCATCATGGGAAGTCCTGCTATGTTCCTTAAAAGAGTGGCAAGTAACTCTAGAGTACATAGGCAGTGCTTAATAAAAAAAAAACAGACCAATATGCCAAGACCTTGATATTAATGTTTGTACTTATGAACCTTTATTCCTATAAAATTGAAAGTTAGTCTGATATCTATTGTCTCCTGTAAACCTCCCTTTAACTCAAATGTGGCCTCTCTCTAAGTCAAACTCAGTAAATAAACTCACTACCTTCCCCTGACATGGGGCATCACGTCCAGGGATGAGCCTCCCTGGCACTGAGGGATTATTACCAATTGCCAATAGCAATGCATTTGGAAAAAGACCTTGACCAGAAGTGGGAAAAATTAAATAGGAAAGGGTTTTTATAGCTAAGAGATTTCAAAAGGTGTTGGGAGGTCATTCCAGAGGTGACACTGATGCATGGCTGAGACAGATCTCACTAACAGCAACAGTAAATAAAACCTGAAACATGAGTGCTCCTGAGGCTGTAGAGACATCTGGACACTATAGGCAAGGCACACAGCCCCATGGAATCAGAAACCTGTTAGTGAGCCTTACCTGGAATATATGATAAACTATTTCCCCATTGTGACAGGGTTAAGCTCATTTATAATTTCCCAACACATCAATTCTCTACCCATTTTATTTGAACCTATAATTAGCACTATACCCATTAAATATTCATCCAAGAGACTTATATCTTTTGTCTGTTCATATGCCTGTTGAGACCGGTATCTCAGCAGAGATGTGGTCAACAGCTACTGTCCAGTTCATTGGACTCACCCAGGATAACCAACAAATGATGATGATGGACAGCCCTCATCCCCAAAAGCAAAGAGTATCTGCAGCTGCAAGCAAAACAGTTACTTCCATCTGTCCAATAAGATCTAAGTCCCCTTTTAATCTGAAGCAGAGTGGGCATCACCATTCCAAAATCCTCAAGTTTGAGGAAAGAACAAACATAAGGGTGGCATGCAACCGTGGACCAAAGTAGACTGATTATTCTGTAGTCATGGAGAAATTGTAACATTGATATAATGATAGTGTTACCAGAGGTTCTAAAGGGAAGGGGAGGGAAGAATAGGTGGAACACAGGACATTTTCAGAGCATTGTAATTGCTCTAATACAATAGACAATAAAATAAACAAACCAAATAGACAATAAAATAAACAAATCAAGGGAGATTTGTAATACATATAACCTAAAAATAAATACTTACACTATAAATTAAAATATATATAAATTATCATAAAAATAGAAGCAATCAAGGGGAAAAATGAAAGAATAGGCAATTCACAGAAGGAGAAATACAACAAGAATAAACAAAATAAGCACAGGAAATTATGCTCTCAATATTAATACGAGAAATACATATTAAGGCCATAAATAATACAGATAAAACTAAACACAGTTAATACCAAAATCCAGACAGTACCATGTGTTGGTGAGGATAAAAGATAGTGTGTAGCCAATGAGGTTTATCCGAGGCACGATTATTGCTAATTGAAAACTTTTCCTAAGTGCCAACTGGCAACACAACTGGAAAAAGACCTTGAATAAAAGGGGGAAACGGTAAAGACAAATGAGTTCAAGTGGCTAAGAGACTTCAAAGAGAGTCGGGAGGTCATCCCAGAGGTAACTCTTACGCACACCTCAGTAGGAGCTCATAGAACATCTAAGTGCTTATCACCCCACTCAGTGGGGTTCCTGAGAGCTCCAGAGACACCCTGGTCTTATATAAGGGGGAATAGCCCCAGAGACTGATGCCTTATCAGTGGGTTCTATTTTGGAATCTGTGCTCCTGAGAGTGACAGAATTAGACTCAAATAAGTCCTCCCTGCACAGGGTTCACCAGTCCCTTCTATTCAAACCTACATGTGATGCTGGAGTTTCTTAGGTATACTTCCAGAGACTGGAGCCTCCCACCTACCTATGTGCCAGGTGTGCATGAAATCTAGGTGGAGCTGCAACTCCTACCCTACAGCTCAATGGACTCATCCAAGTCACCTGGTGAGGAGACAACGATGGGAAATGGCCATCCCAGGGAATGGATAGGGCCTGCATCTGCAGGCAGGATCATCCCACCCACCATATCCATGGGACATATGTCCTCTCTCACTTGGAGTTGGAGTGGACATCACTATGCCAGTCGCCTCTGGATTGGGGGAAAAACTATGGACTAGAGTGGACTTCATGGTATTCTCTTGCTCACATATGGTGATTCTTGCAATGCAAGAAATTATAACAATGAGGTGGAGCCAGTGGCCACTTGACAGTTTTTGGGTAGGGAGGGGATGAGCAGTTGAAATACAGGGGCTTCTTTGGGAGTTGGAGGTTGTCCTGAGTACTGTTGTGGCAATGGATGTAGGCCATTTTAAATCAGCACACACCACTCAGAACTGAGTGGGAGAGAGTGTGGTCTACAGTGTGATCTGTGGTCTATGGTTGGTGGCAAGGCTCCAGGATGTGTAAGTTCGTTGGGGTTGGTGGGCCACACTGTGGGAGATGTTTGTGTGGGATGTGGTGGGAGGTGTGGGAGGTGGGCAACATGGGAATCCCAGTGGGTTCCATGTAATATTTTAGGTAATCTAAGCACCTCTTAAAATATATGTATATATATATATATATAAATAACATTTTTGTAAGCAAATACACATATATGCATATATATTTATATATCATTTTACAAATGTTTGTATGTATTGTGAGAATTTTGATTTTTACCCATAATAAAAAAAAAAAAAAATTACGAAACTTCCTCATACAGTTCTTACCATACAATTACAGTGAAGTTTTAAGTTTAATTGGCACCATCTACTAACAATTTTATTTCTTTTCTCATTTTGAATAGCTCATAAAATTGCTGGATTCTAATCAAATGGCAGCCACTATAGATATGAAATGCTCATTAATTTTGCATGAACATGAAAATGTTTCAATGCTGTAGTGCTGTCTTTTGTCTAAGCAATTTTTTAATGTTCTAATCAAAACTAAAAAGGATGTGCTTTGAAAATGGTGTGCTAAATGCAATAAGCATCATATTTATTATTGTCTTCATAAAATATTATCTCATATCATAAAAAAAAAAAAAAAAAGATAGTGTGTTCTCCTATTCCTTATTGTATGTAAATTGGGGCAATGGCTTTAGATAAAAAACAAAGTATATCATCTAGTAGGGTTAGAAGGTACTAAGTTCTACACCACAGTGCCTTTGCTATTCAAAGTGTGGTTCACAGACCAGATGCATTGGCTTTCCCTGTTACCCTTAGAAATGCAGAATATCACACTGAGAGTCAAACCCATGTAATCAAAATCAACATTTGAACAATATCTCCACATGGTTTGTACTGTAAATTAGTTTCAGGAGTAGCATTGCTCTGGAGAAACTCTTGCTTATTGTTCACAGAAGAGTAGTCGGTAATAGCAACTAGCTGCAAACAACCTCAATAACTTTCAGAAGTAAATGAATAAATAATTTGTGGCATATTCACTTAAAATACACCAGCAGTGAAAGCACTTTTCAGAAAAAAGTAAAACTCACATGCATCAACATGAATAAATATCAAAAACAATTTCCAGAAGAAAAGAAGAAATTTTGGAAGAATAAGTACAGCATGTTGCCTTTTAAATAAAATCTGAAATTATAGAAAATCAATAACCCATTATTTATAGATACATAAACACGTGGAAAAACTATAATGTAAAAGAAAAAGTAAGCTGAATTCATAAGAATGGCCTCATGAGGGGCAGAGAGAAAGGATTGGGAAGGGCAGCCGGGGAACTTCAAATGTACTGTTAATACTTTAAATGGTTGAATCAGTATATGGATATTTGATTTCTTATTTTTTTTATATCTTAGATATATGTTCTATGTTTTCTTTCATATACATGAGATATCACAGAATTAAACCCACTTTAGCTCAATAATATCTGATAGGAGGTGGGAAGTGGATTTGGTCATAGCAGTAGTGGGAGAAGTCAGCATCCATCAGCATAGGGAAATCTACTTAAGTAAATGAAAATTAAATATGTATTCAATTCAAAATCAGAATAAAGAAATGCCAAAATCAAGGATAATACACCCATCAACCTATGGTGACCTAATATTTATCCAGCTTTCTTTTCAGCAGTTATACACTGTAAAAGCCAACATGTAAAATTCCCACTCTACCCATCTCTTACTCTATCATTTCCAAATTTCCCTATTCTCTTCTCACAAGGGTTGGTCTTTTTGGCCATGTAATCAATTTTTTTTAATTAATTTATTTTTTATTGTGGGTAAAAATCAAAATTCTCACAATACATACCAATATTTGTAAAATGATATATAAATATATATGCATATATGTGCATTTGCTTACAAAAATGTTATTTATATATTTTATATATATATACATATATATGTATTTTAAGAGGTGCTTAGATTACCTAAAATACTACCAGGAACTTACTGGGATTCCCATGTTCCCCACCTCCCACTCCTCCCACCACATCCCACACAAACATCTCCCGCAAGTATTGCCCATCACACTCAATGGACTTACACATCTTGGGGCCTTGCCATCAACCATAGACCACAGTTCACATCGTAGACCACACTCTCTCCCACACAGTTCTGAATGGTGTGTGCTGATTTAAAATGGCCTACATCTCTTGCCACAACGGCACTCAGGACAACCTCCAAATCCCGAAAAAGCCCCTGTATTTCAACTGCAAATCCCCTCCCTGCCCCAAAAGTGTCCAGTGGCCACTGGCTCCACCTCACTGTTATAATGTCTTCCATTGCTAGAAACACCATATGTGTACAACAGAATACCACCAAGTCCATTCTAGTCCACAGTTCTTCCCCCAATCCTGAGGGGACTGGGATGGTGATGTCCACTCCACCTCCAAGTGAGAGAGGGCTTATATCACATGGATATGGTGGGTGGGATGATCCTGCCTGCAGATGCAGGGCCTCTCCATTCCCTGGGATGGCCGTTGCCCATCGTTGTCTCCTCGCCTGGTGACTTGGATGAGTCCATTGAGCTGTAGGGTAGGAGTTGCAGCTCCACCGAGATTCCACGCTCACGTGGCACATAGGTAGGCCAGAGGCTCCAGTCTCTGGAAGTATACCTAAAAACTCCAGCATCACCTATAGGTTTGAATAGAAGGGACTGATGAACCATGTGCAGGGAAGACTTATTTGAGTCCAGTTCTGTCACTCTCAGGAGCACAGATTCCAAAATAGAGTCCACTGATAATGTATCAGTCTCTGGGGCTATCCCTCCTTATATAGGACCTGGGTGTTTCCAGAGCTCTCAGGAGCCCCCCTGTGTGGGGTGATATGCACTTTGTTGTTCTATGGTCTCCACTGAGGTGTGCGTAAGCGTTACCTCTGGGATGACCTCCCGACTCTCTATGAAGTCTCTTATCCACTTGAACTCATTTGTCTTTACATTTTCCCCCTTTTATTCAAGGTCTTTTTCCAGTTGTGTTGCCAGTTGGCACTTGGTATTAATCCCTCGTTGCCAGGGAGGCTCATCCCTGGGAGTCATGTCCCACGTTGGGGGGAAGGTAATGCATTCATATGCTGAGTTTGGCTTAGAGAAAGGCCACATTTGAGCAACAAGGAGGCTCTCAGGTGGCAACCTTAGGCACCCCATAACAGTAAGCTAAGCTTCAATTATAAGAGCAAATACTCATAAGGGTAGTCATCAATAAAAAGAACTCATCAGTGGGTCATCCCCTTTTGTCAAACACTTTCCCTGCACTCAGAGAACTTTTTCTGCTCCCTTGTAGAATGTGGCAGAGCTCTCCAGGCTAGGAATTCAGATTCCCTCATTTATTGTGTGATTATCCACCCACCCTGACCATGCCCCATCTTTTGATCTTATGAACAAATTTGTATATCTTTCATGTATATTCGGATGAACTAACTCCCATGAATCCCCCCTCCCAGACACCCCCCACCAATGATTCCCTGCAGTACCCATTGTAACCCTTCTGTGATCCAAATCTTCCATGAACATGTAGTCCATAAATAATCAAATACACTTAATAGGAAAAAGAAACAACAATGATAAGCTTACATGCAAGAGACAAACATAAGGAAACTCAGGGAAAAAAACAGACAAGCAAACAAACAATCAAACAAAAAACAAAACAAAACAAAATATAATTAGTGGATTGGGACATTCAAAAAAATGGGAGAAAAGGAAAAGAAATGCCTTTAACAAATTATATATATATATATTTTTTCCTTTTATCACTGTGTTATCGGATGTCCGGTGTGCCGTGACACCTTCCCCCTCTCAATACCCATTGTCTCCCAAATTTTCATTTAATTTTCAAAGAAGTTTTAGGTCACAGCAAAGTCACACACAGAGTACCAGAGCCTCCCAGATATCAAACCAACACCCCTTCCCCACCTCATATTAAAACCCCTGTTTTTGTATTTTTTTTTTTTTTGGATGTTAGCAGTGTTTTAAGTGCTATACAGATAGCCAAATATAGCAACTAAACATTGTCAATGATTTACAGTATAGTTTACAATTTAGATGATACAGTTTAATAAGTTTTATGATATTTACCATGTCCTGTGTCCATTAGTGTAAGGTAATGGAAAACCTTTCCCATGGCCACTAAGTACCCCATTATATCTTAACTGTTCCTTCCTCCCCACCCCCCTGGAGCATATGACACTACCCTGTCTTGACTCATGGAATGTCAAGATTCCTAGTTACATGCCCTGGGTATTTGAACCTGCCCTTCCTAATCTATCCACCTGTCAACGCTGCACCGCCAAACAAAGTAATATCAATACCATCTGTCCTATCCTTCAGTATGCAACTATACTCTATCCCTTTACCATAGATTATGTCCATATGGGTGATGGCTCAAAGCCTGCTCTTCTCTTACTCTCCCTTGTTAACCTGTCTTTCAGACAATGGTTCTCAGAGACTGCTCACTTTCCTCATTTCAAATCAGTGAGGTCATATACTGTTCATCCTTCAGTGCCTGGCTTGCTTCACTCAACATAATGTCTTCAAGATTCATCCACGTTATACCATGTGTTAGCACTTTATTCCTTCTTACAGCTGAGTAATATTCCATTGTAAGTATGTACCACATTTTGCTTATCCATTCGTCTGTTGATGGGCACCGGGTCTCATTCCAGATTCTAGCAATGGTGAGCAATGCCACTGTGAACATTGGTGTGCATATATCTGTGTCTTTGCTTTCATTTTCTCTGGGTATATACCCAGCAGTGGAATTGCTGGATCATATGGAAGACCTATTTTTAGTTTTCTGAGGAACCACCAAACTGTCCTCCAGAGTGGCTGGACCATACCACAGTCCCACCAGCAGTAGATGAGGGTTCCTATTCCTTCACATCCTCTACAATATTTAGTGTCTCCTGTTTTTATTAATAGCTGCCATTCTGATGGGTGTAAGATGGTATCTCATTGTAGTTTTGATTTACATTTCCCTGATAGCAAGTGATGTTGAGCATTTTTTCATGTGCTTTTTAGCCATTTGTATTTCTTTCTTTGAGAAGTGTCTTTTCAGGTCACTTGCTCATTTTTAAAATGGGTTGTTTGTCTTTTTATTTTCAAGGTGTAGGATTTCTTTATATATGCAGGACATCAGGCTCCCATCAGATAAATGGTTGCCAAATATTTTCTCCCATTGGGTAGGCTGCCTTTTTATTTTATTAATAACATCCTTTGATATGCAGAAGTTTTTAATTTTGAGGAGATCCCATTTATCTATTTTTTCTCTTGCTGCTCGTGCTTTGGCTGTGAAGTTCATGAAACCATTTCCTATTACAAGGTCCTGTAGATGCTTCCCTACATTATCTTCCAAGGTCTTTATGGTTTTGGCTCTTATATGTGGACCTTTGATACATCTTGAGTTGATTTTTGTATAATGTGTGAGATGGTATTTTTCTTTCATTCTTTTGGATATGGATATCCAGTTCTCCAAGCACCACTTTTTAAAGAGGCCATTCTCTCCCAACTGAGTGGGCTTCGTGGGCTTGTAAATATCAGATGACTGTATATGTTAGGATCTATATCAGAACTCTCAATTCGGTTCCATTGGTCAGTAGGTATATCCTTGTGCCAATAACATGCAGTTTCGATCACTGTAGCTTTGTAGCATGTTCCAAAGTCAGGCTGTGTGACACCTCCAACTTCATTTTTTGTTTCAATGTCTTTGGCAATTCGGGGCCTCTTGCCTCTCCAAATATATTTTGTGGTTCGTTTTTCCAGTTCCTTAAAAAATACAGTGTTGACTTTTATTGGGATTGCATTAAATCTGTAGATTAGTTTGGGTAGGATAGACATCTTGATGATGTTTAGTCTTCCTATCCATGAACAGGGAATATTCTTACATTTATTTAAGTCTTCTTTGATTTCCCTTAACAGTGTTGTGAAGGTTTCTGTATATAAGTCCTTTACATCTTTACTAAAATTTATTCCTGGGTATTTGATTCTTTTAGTTACTATTGTAAATGGTATTTTTTCCTGGTTTCCTCCTCAGTTTGCTCGTTATTGGTGTATAGAAATGCTACTGATTTTCGAGCATTTATCTTATAGCCTGCAACATTACTGAACTCCTTTGTAAGTCCTAGAATCCTTGTTGTAGATTTCCAAGGTATAGGCTTTCTATGAACAGGATCATGTCATCTGCAAATAATAAAATTTTTACTTCTTCTTTTCCAATCTGGATGCCTTTTATGTCCTTTTCTTGTTTCAGTGCTCATGCAAGTACTTCTAAGACAATGTTAAATAGGAGTGGTGATAGTGGGCATCCTTGTCTAGTTCCCAGTCTCAGAGGGAAGGCTTTTAGGATTTCACCATTGAAAACGATGTTAGCTTTGGGTTTTTCATATATACCCTTTATCATATTCAGAAAGTTTCTGTCTATTCCTATTTTTGTAGTGTTTTTATGAGGAAAGAGTGCTGTATTTTGTCGAAGGCTTTTTCTGCATGTATAGAGACAATCACGTGATTTTTTTTCTTTCAATCTGTTCATGTGGTATATTAAATTGATTGATTTTCTCATATTGAACCATCCTTGCATATCCGGGATGAAACCCACTTGGTCATGGTGTATAATCCTTTTGATATGTTGTTGAATGCGATTAGCAAGTATTTTGTTGAGGATTTTAGCATCTAGGTTCATTAGAGAAATTGGTCTGTAATTTTCCTTTCTTGTGGTATCTTTATTGGGTTTTGGTATTAGGGTAATGTTGGCATCATAGAATGAGTTAGGCAATATTCCTTCTAATTCTATTTTTTGGAAGAGCTTAGGTAGAATTGGTGTTAGCTCTTTCTGGAATGTTTGGTAGAATTCAGCTGTGAAGTAGCTTGGACCTGGGCTCTTCTTAGTTGGGAGGTTTTTGATGAGTGAGTCTATCTCTTTATTTGTAATTGGACTGCTGATTTCATCTATTTCTTCTTTCATCAATGTAGGCTGTTTGTGGGTTTCTAGAAACTTGTCCATTTCCTCTAAATTATCATTCTTGTTGGCATATAATTTTTGAAAGTATCCTCTTATGATACTCTTTATTTCTGTGGGTTCAGTAGTGATATCCCCTTACTCATTCCTTATTTTATGTATTTGCATCTGTTCTCTATTTTTCTTTGTTAGTCTGGCTAAGGGTTTGTCAATTTCATTGATATTCTCGAAGAGCCAGGTTTTGTTTTGTTTATTGTTTCCAGTGCTTTCTTATTGTCTATTTCATTTAGTTCTGCTCTAATCTTTGTTATTTCCTTCTTTCTACTTCCTTATGGTTTAGTTTGTTGTTGTTTTTCCAATTCCTCCAAGTGTGCAGTTAGGTCCTTAATTTTAGCTCTTTCTTCTTTTTTAATATATGAATTTATGGCTGTGAACTTCCCTTTCAGGACTGCTTTCTCTGCATCCCATACGTTTTGATATGTTGTGTTGTCATTTTCATTAGTTTCAAGGTAGTTACTAATTTCTTTTGAGATTTCCTCTTTGACCCACTGTTTGTCTAATAGTGTGTTGTTTAACTTCCATATCCTTGTGCCTAACCTGTTTCTCTGGCCCTTAGTGATTTCCAATTTCATTCCGTTGTGGTCAGAAGAATTACTTTGTATAATCTCAATCTTCTGAATTCATTGAGAGTTGTTCTGTGGCCTAGCATGTGGTCTATTTCAGCCATAACTTCCTTCAACACTCCTTCTGTTCCCTTTCCCTTCTCTTCTCCTTCTGAGATGCCCATAATGTGTATGTTTGTGCATCTTGCATTATCGGTTAATTCCCTGAGACCATACTGGATTTTTTCTATCTTTTTGTCTATCTTTTCTACAATCTCTTTGATTTCAACTGTATTGTCTTCCATATCACTAATTCTTTCCTCTGCCTGTTCAATTCTGCTGCCATGTGAGTCCAGCATCTTTTTCATTTCTTGACTTGTGTCTTTGTTCACCATCATATCCATTACCTTTTTAGGTGTGTTAGCTATTTCTTCAGTATGTTCTCCCAGTGTCTTCTTTATATCCTTAATCTCTTCCTTCAGTTCTTTAAGTTGGTCCATGATATTTGTTTGGATAGCTTTGATTAGTTGTTCGATGTACTGCATTGCTTCCTGGTTTTTATCTTGTGCAGTGGACTGGTCCATGTTTTCTAGTTTCTCAGAGTCATTTGTATTTTTCTGTTGCCCTATGGTCATCATATTATCTTGATGGGTTTGTTCAGTTGATTAGCTTTTCTCTATGCTCTATAATTTTATTTAGCTGTTGGTTCTGCGTGTGAGTTAACTTTTCTCTTTGGCAGTTTTTCTTCTTATTTTATTTCCTTGCTTCTTTCTATGTTCTCTTGAAGGCAAAAGGTTAGGGCCAGAGGAGTCAAAAGATGTAAGGAAGGCAGAAGGATAATAGAAATATTGATAAAAGTTAGAAGAGGGGCAAAATGAGACTTAATGAGATGAATATTTAACTTGTGTAGGCAGTGTAGAGTACTAGGAAAAAATATGGAGTTCCTACAATGGACTGGGAAAACAAATGGAGGAATATATATATAGTGATTTAGAAGGCTAGAATTATGAGGAGGGAGGGAAATAGTAAAGAAAAGTCTGAAAGGAAAAAGTTAATACTAATAAAAAAAAAGAAAAAAGAAGAAGAAGAAAACAAAATAGATGGGATAGAAATTGACACCCTTAAGTTGTGGGCCTATGAAAAAATGTTGTCTCTAAGAGCCACAACAGAAAACAGAAGGCAGAAAGATGCAGGAAGGATTAGCGATAGTTTGTAATACAGAATCAATATATACAGCGAGTGGGAAATTACTGAATAAGAAGCCCAGCAAAGAAACGACAAGCTGGCAGTACCTATTTAAAAAAAAATAAATAGAAGGAAAAAGGAAGGGGGAAGAAAATTGGAAATAATAGCAATAGACCAGAAAGTAACAGAGAGAAACCAAAGATCCACACAGACAAGCAGTCAAACAGAGCTAAGGGGGGTCAATGATTCCCCTAGGGTCCACGTGGATCCTTCGTGCCTACTTGTGTTTATCACTGAATTTCCCCACAGGGTTCTATATGCAGGTCCTGAAGCAGCTTTTAGCTATTAAACTAAATTAAAAAGAATTTATTTTTCATTTGTTGACGTGACCTAACTTTTTTTTTTTAATTTTTATTTTTTTAGCCAAATGCAGGACCCAAAATAATTCCTCCTCTAGACCAACCCCCTTACGGAAGGTGGACTCCCCAGGTTAGCTGAAGCTCTGATATTAGTCAGTGAGGAGTGCTAAAGACGGCAGATTCCGCCCCTTCTGGCGCCGAGCTCCAGCGTCACTGGGCTGCTCAGTAAATCAGTTTGAGTGCAGATTCACATCTGCTCTCAGCCTAATGGTGCTTCAGGTCAGCTTATCTGCTCCCCAAAGCTATGGGGTGGTGCAGGCAGCCAGATCTATGTCTAAAAATATAAAATACCCTTCCCTGTCTTCCAACAGAACCCTCCCTTTTTTGGGAAGTGTCCCTTCCTCCTGGCTCCGTAGTAGCCCGGGTCTTATCCCTGGGTGGCTAGGGAAATCAGCTGCATTTCCCAACCTGGTTCACCGGGTGCTGATTAGCTCGTTTGCTCTGTTCACACAAGGTCCAAGGGGCGCCAGGCAGCCAGATCCCCAGAAAATAAAACTTTTTTGCCCCGCCCGTGGCTCCAAATGACCGTTTCATTTAATTTTATTTTTTTTCCCCTAACCGTGGGGCTCAGGCGCCTGTGCCAACCTCCACCGGCAGCCTCAAAACTCACGAATCTCCACCGCTCGGTCCATGCCGCCGATCCGCGCAGATAGATGTCCCAAGCTTCTCACTCCACGGGTGCACAGCAAAGAGCCCCGGGCAGGACCCCGTCC
>JAKSZT010053902.1:2783780-2794790 GCA_026826555.1 Tolypeutes matacus
ACTTATGTTTGCTAAACCAAATCTTGATTGGAGTGCAAGGTTTTTTTAATATTCAACTGATTATTTATATTGTTAGAGAACTATGAGTGTGCCTGTGACAGCAGAGATTAGGGAATATTTTTCTTTGAAGACTAGATAAGAGGCAAAAGGCCACTTCAAGAAAGGGTCAAAAAAAATAAAAAAAGCTCATGTTTACTGCCACACTTGAAGGCTTTGTTTCACTATTATCCAAGTAAACACTTGTCCTCTAAAGAGAAATATCCGAAAGAAAAATGAGGAAATTGGAATGATTTCTGAGGTTGTCAAAAGACAAAAAAAGTGATTAATCTTATTTTTAACCTTATTTTTACAGTTACAATTTAATGTTTTGGGCCTTTTAATCCCTTCTAGCTTCTCCAAAAATCTAGTAGTATTTATAAGTGCCCTTAGAGCACAGAAAGAGTGAGAACTACAGACCTAGAGTAGAGTTGTATGAATTTATTAATACAAATAAACAAGAAAAATATGATAAAGCAATTCTCTCTCAACTTTAGTGGGTATTTCTTGTGAAAACTAAAGATTCTTGGACTCCAATTTCAAAAAAAGCCCAAGAATCTCCCTATATAAGTGATCACAAAGACCAATTTGGAAAACCCAGGAGACAGGGAAATGCTTAATAGGTATGCTTTGTGTCTTTCTCTCCTGCAATCACTTTCACACTTGAAATTGTCTATAAGGACTGATTCCTAATCACTGGACTTCTACCTGGCTATATTTTTCAAAATGAAAGTTATGCTCTTTATACCCTCTTGGCCTGTAGACATTCTGCCAACCAAAATGACTACCTATCAGCTTCTAATAGAATATTTTCCCCAGGAAGAAAATGATTAAAGAATTAAACAGTTCAAAATTCCCCATCCATATAAAAATACCAAGATTTACCCAAGACTTTTCTGGTTTTAGCACTGAAATTTTGGGACTAGGAAACCTCTCAGATCTAGGTAAACCTGGGCAGGTGGTAAACTGAGTGGTAGTTCTCTGATTAAATGTTCATGCCTCATTCCCAGCTGGCTATAAAGTAACTGAAGCAATCAAAACGTGCAAACAACACCAAAAGCTTCAATCTAGATTTTTTTCCTTTGTATTCTGTTGCACTCTTGCTCCTGTTCTGCTGACATCCTTCACATACTTTTCATAAATGAAAACAAAACTTCCAACTCCCATCAAATCCATAAATGAGTTGAGGGCAAATACAGCATCATATTCGACTTTCTATCCCCTGACACTGAGAAGGCTGGTAAATGAAAGAGTTTGGGTGGCTTTGAAATACTGCTTTCCATATACAACAAAAAGTCATTTCCTTCTGTGTATATGTTCAGTGCTGATTCTCCTCACCCCACCCCCTCCACTCCCAAAAAATGCATTTTAGCAGCCTTAAGCATATTTCAGTCTTCCAAACAAGGCTTGCTTCTCCAATGTTATACATTCAATAGTTGCCCTCAAATTTATCTATCACAGAATTCCAAAAGTGCTAGAAAAGAGTTCTCTTAACTATTGTGAAGTTTGTAAAGAAATGCAAATATTTGCATAATTTAGGAATAGGACATTCAGCGCAGTCTTTTTAAAGCCTGTCAACAAGGGTGCCCTTAAAATCAAATTTAGTTCAGGTGGATTTCTCCTGATTCCTAGGGACAGCTGGGAGGCATTAGACAGCCATTCTGACAATTGAAAAAGTGTCTTTTTGTGAGGTTGATAAATGTAGGACCAAATACTATGTTCAGACACAAAAGTATTTGGCCCATATTTTTCTACCTCCAGGAAAGAAAGCTCTCCAGAAGTTATTCAATGAAGATATTTAGGAAGAATTTCTGAACTTTATTTAAAGCATGTATCTCAGAAACCTCAGCAGCACTTAAAAGTCCAGAGACAAATAAATCCACTGTCACCACCTCATGTTAACTGAAGTTTTGAGGATCCCCAAATACCCAGGAGTGTGGGTGTGTGTACACAATTACTTGGGCAGCTGTCTGTTGGCCTGTGAAGAGAGTGCAACAGGACTTTGAAGAAGATACAGGTCCCATTCCTATATAAAAACAACAGATGACTTGGTAGCTGCCAGTTTTCATTGATGTAGCTGATTTGAACACTCAAGATGTAAATGACTCTTTTCCTCAACTCTTAATCCCTGCCCTTGTACCAAACAGTCAAACTCCTTTTCACATTTCCTTCACTCACAAATGATGATGAGAAGCCCCAGGAAAGCATGCTTTGAGCCACAGCTTTTCAGCACCAGCTTTCAATATTCTATCATTCCTGACTCCAACATTCATTTTCCCTTCACCTCTGCCTGAAATATCCAGCTGTACCCCTTTTCCGTTCCTCCCACACACCCATCCCACCACTTTGATGGCTTTCTCTTCAGCATCTTAACTCCTCTTGCTAGTGCAAGACAGGAGCTAATGGCTTTGAGGAAGTCTTTTCACTTAAGTAGCCTAGGAGAATATAGTGCAGTCGATTTTTTTCCCAAAGCATTCAATAGGTGCTGAGAATATTTCTGTTATTTCTTCCATTCCACACACATCTCTCATGCAAACACTCAGCATTGACAGCATGTTCCCTTCTGACATCAACCACAGGCATGTGATGGGAGCAATATACCAGAAATGGATTGGCTTAAATGGGATTTATTTAGTTAAAGGCTTACAGTTCTAAGGCTGAGAAAAATGTCCAAGTCAAGGCAGGTTGAAATTCTCTCCCTGAAGGTCAGCTGATGGCGATCCTGGATTCCTGCCATGTGAAAAGGCACAATGGAAGCTCTGCTGGTCTCTGCCTTCTCCTCCAGGCTCACTTTCTCCTTGAGCTCAGCTGTGGATGATCAGGCATATGGCCAAGCACAATGGTAGCTGATCTTGTCCTCCTTGCTAGTTCTACTTCAGGCTGCTCTGTCTGTGGCTTTTCTCTCTCCCGGGTTTGTTAATTTCAACTTCTGGAGGCTTCTCTCTATAACTGTGGCTTTTATCCTGTCTCTGCAGCTTTTAATCATCCATTATAAAGGACTGCAGTAGAAGATTGAGATCCACCCTGGGTCACCTATGGAGCAATCTAATCAAACAGCCCTTCAGAGATCTTATCTAATAAAATGTTCACAATAGGTTCAATTTAAGAACATAATTTTCTGGGGCTCACAAAAGACTAAAACCAAGACAGAAGGGTACACTTTTTTTTCTATTCTATGCTACCGTTCATTTGATATTTCTTCCTTAAATTTTAGGAATGATTTACTGTTGAAACTACCTGTACCTAAACTTTTCTTTTATAAAATTTTAGTATTTTTTATTTTTATGGACTTAATTTCTTCCCTTGGTTTAAAACAATTCAGAATTTCTATTAATCTTTGTATCACTGATAATTTGTGTTTTATGGGCTTAAAAATTTAAGCTAAATTATCAAATGTATTGCTAAATCATTTTTATAAAACATTAAAATATTTTTTATGCCTGCAGGGGAGTGAATATTCATTTCTTCATTACCGACACTGGTAATTTAACTTTTCTCTCTCTTTTTTTAATCAGTAATATTTCACTTATATTAGTCTTTTCAAGGAAGCAACTTTTGGTATTGTTGCTTTTTTGCTTTTTCTGTATTATAAAGTTGTTTATTATTCTGTTATTTTTTATTTATTTTCTATTCCTTCTCTTTTAATTTCCTATTTTTATAACTTTTTGAATTGAATATTTAAATAATTATTTTCAACCTTGTTTCCTTTTATAAAATACACTTTAAGCCTATACATTTTACTGTAAATATACGCACTAACTACATTTTTTAGCTTCTGTAAATTGATGCTTTACAGACATCAGGTGACCAAACCCCACCTATACTTCTGTTATTCCTAGATAACTCTGACCCCAGTTGTGGGGATGACACTTTCAAATATACCCAGCCAGTCCCTTGCCAGTGTGCTCCTGCCCTACCTTGCATACTTCTCACAGAAATCACAATAAAGATACTTTCTCAGTCCCACTTGCTTTCTCTGCCTTGAGACTGATCCTCGTGTTTTCCCCATTTGGCCTTGCATGGTATGATGCCCTCTCCCTGGTGCTCTCTCCACAGGGAAATATGAGAGTAAGAAATCTTTCAAATTCTTCTGATCTTTCTCTCTTGATCTGTGTCTGGCATTACCATACCTCACAGAAAGTATCCTGAACAAAACATTGTACCTCTAGCTGCATCCCACAGATTTTAACACAGAGTGTTCTATCATTCTGCTTAAAATATTTTCTAAGTTTCTTTTTTATTTCTTCTTTGACCCATTTATTATTTAGAAGAGCATAGCTATGTTTACAAATATATCTACTTGTTACTGATCTCTTGCTTAATTCCAATCTGATTGGAGAACATCCTGTAAAACTGCAATCTTCTGAAACTTGTAAAAAAATCACTTTATAAACTCACATATAGGTTATTTCATGTGCATTTGAAATGAATGAACTCTGCAGTTACTAGCACTGTATTCCACAAATGTCAACTAGTTCATGTTGTGCAATGTTAAAATTTTCTATATCTCTATTGATTTTCTGCATTTTTTTAAACCTAAAGGTAGGTTAAAATTTTCAACAATCACTATGAATCTGACTTTTAAAAATTTTGTTTTTATTTGTTTTGCTTTATTTGTTTCTATTATTGTGCATAGAAAAATAACTTTTATATTTTCTTTGTAGATTGATCCTTCATCATTGTGAAATGTCTCTGTATGTCTAGCAATGTTTTTTGTCTTAATGTCTACTTTGCCTGATATAGTATAACTATGCCAAGCATTCTTTCAGTTAGTATTCGCCTCTTTTATTTTTATTCATTCTTTTACTTTCAACATTTTCCAGTCCATATATTTATGTCTGTGCATGTATATACTAGGGCTAACTTTTTATCCAGACTGATGATATTTTTCAATTGGGATATTTTTCCATATATATTTAATGTGATTATTGATATATTTGAGTTTATCTATTACCTTACTTTTTTTTTTTTTCAATAGTCCTTTTTATTTTTTAATGGTCCATCTGTAATTTCTCCTTTTAACATGTATTTTTTGAAGTAACCAAATATATTTTATTCCCTTTTCACCCACTCATTAAACTTTTAGTTATACCTAATTTTATTATTTTTAAAGGTTACCTTAAAGATTACACAACTATTTTGGGCCCCTATAATTCTACCATCAGCTAGTACTTCTTACATTTCCAGGACAATGCCAAGATGTTAGAACACTTTAAATCCATATGCTCCTCCCCAATCTTTTATGTAATTGTAATACATTTGATACCACTTATATTTATTGTTTTGTAAGTCAATATTCATTTAGATTTACCCACATATTTACTATTCATTGTTCTTCATTACTTACTACATTTTCATGCTTTCATTTGAGATAATTTTCTTTCTGCCTGTAGAATTTCCCTAAATTTTTTCTTTTAGCTTGGACAATTAATTCCTTCTTTATTTTTTTCTGAGAATGTCATTTTCTTCACTTTAGACATTTCAGATTGCAATATATTTACTTTCAGCATGTTAAAGATAAAGTTTTAATGCTTTCTGGCTTCCATCATTTGTGCTGAATGTTCTGAGGCACTGCTTTCCATCCTTATCACTTTTTAATTAGTGAATACCTTGTTTTGGTAATGGATAATGGTGATGACAGTACAACATGATGAATGTAATTAACACCACTGAATTTGGAAGTGGTTAAAATAGATAATTTTAGATTCTATATATTCTACTAGAATATAAATTAAAAAAAAAAAAAAACACATAGAACTGTGCAACACAGTAAACCCTAATGTAAAATATGGGTTATAGTTAATGTATAATTATAATAAGATGTTTTCATTAATTGTAACAAAGATACCACATTAATACAAAGTGTTATTAATAGAGAAAATTTTATTTCAGGGGATATATGGGAACTCTGTACTTTCTGCATGATTTTTCTGTAAATCTCAACTTCTCTAATAAATAATAATAAAAATGAATAAAAATAAAGGAAAAAAAATAGTGGAGGAGAATGTTGAATTCACTACATTCTTTAGTACACAATATTTAATCCTCAAGTCCTGGCTTTTTTGGATACTTTCACTATGTCTTGTATTTATACTCAGTTTTATGGTTATTTTCCACAGAAGGGTTAATTTAATATAAACTATTCTACCATAGCCAGAAGCAAAAATATATTATCTATTTGTAAAACTTCAACTGTACTTATCAATGTTTGAAGCAATATGATATACTGGGAGAAAAATTAGTGTATTTTTATTCACTTCTCATAATAAAAATGATATTATAGATTCAAATATATATGAAACCTAAATTGATAATCAACTTATTTATTATGAATATGGGAGGAGGAAAAATTATAGGATTTGGAAAAAAAATAAGCTACTTTTAAATCCCTGTATAAGATTAACAAGTATGGAAACAAGGCTAATCCCACACATAAATTTTTGAGTGTTAGTTTTTTAACTAAAAAGGACAATAATAATAAATGGAATTAAGTTAGACTTTTACATTAAAATACTTTACAAATTGGGTACAAATATAGGATAAAACTACTTGTGTCAAATAAATACAAAAAGTTTAAAGGATGGTCTATGAAAGAAGAAATAGAAAATCTGAAAGATATATAACAAGTAAAGAGATTGAGTTAGTAATAAAAAATTTCCTTCCAAGTAAATCCCAGACCAAGATGGCTTTCCTGGTAAACTTTACCAAAAATATATAGAAGAATTAGTACCAATTCTTCATAAACTCTTCCAAATAAAATAAGAGAGAAGGGACATTCCTCCACTCATTCTATAAGGTATTTCTTGCCTTGATGTCAAAACCAGACAAAGATACCACAAAAAAGAAAACTGCAGACTCCTATCTCTTATGAAGATAGACATCAATATCCTCAACAAAGCATTGCACTAGCAAATGATTTTATACCATGAACAAGAGGGATTTGTACCAGGGATGCAAAGCTGTTTTAAGACTAAAAAATCAAATCATGCAATATACCACATCAATTGGATTAAAAAAATAACATGATCATCTCAGTAGGTATAGAGAAAGCATTTGACAAAACTCAATATCCTTTCATAATAAAGAACACTCAACAAACTAGGAATTGAAGTGAATTTCCTCAGCCTGTTAAAGAGCTTCTATAAAACCCCACAGCTAATACCATATTTAATGGTGATAAACTGGATGCTTTCCCCTTAAGATCAGGAACAAGACAATGCCACTCAGTCTCACCATTTATATTTAGCATTGTGCTGATGGTTGTAGCCAGGGTAGTTATTCAAGAAAAAGAAATAAAAGGCACAGATTATAAATAAGACATAAAGCTAATTCAATTTGCAGATTACATGATATTGTATATACAAAGTTCTAAGGAACCCACTAAAAACCATTAAAACTAATAAACAAGTTCAGCAAGGTTTCATGATAACAGATCAATATACAAAACGTAATTGTAATTCAATACCTGCAATGATAAATCTGAAAAAGAAACTAAGAAAACAAATTCATTTACAAGAGCATGAAAAAAAAAACAACACTTCAGTTAAATTTAACAAAATAAGTACAAAATATATACTCTGAAAGCTACAAAACATTGTTGAAAATTTTTAAAAGATATAAATAAATGAAAGGACATTCTATGTTCATTGAATGAAAATTTTAATATTATTATGATGGTAACATTCCCCAAACTGATCTACAGTTTCAACACAATCCCTATCAGAATGTCATCTTACTTCTTTGTAGAAACTGATAAGTTGATTCTAAAATGTATATAGAATTGCAAGGGGCCTAGAATAGCCAAGACCATCTTGAAAAAAAGCTGAAAGACACACACTTCCTGATTTCAAACCTTACTAGAAAGCAACAGTAATCATGATAGTGTGGTACTGGTAAAGGATAGACATATAGATCAATGGAATAGAATTGAGAATTGTGGTGGTTTGAAGCTTTATATGCCCCTAGAAAAACATGTTCTTAAATTTAATTCATTCCTGTGTGTGTGAGCCCATTTTAAGTAGGACGATCTGATGTGTTGACTTCAGGTAAGGTATGCCCCACTTCAATCAGGATGAGTCTTAATCCTATTACTGCAGTCCTTTATAAGAGAATGAGATTGAGACAGAGATAAAGCCACAGGAAATAAGAAGTTGAAAGGGAAACTGGAAGAAACCAGAAGACTTCATCATGGGCCTTGACATGCTACATAGGAACCAAGGATCCCTAGAAGCCAGTCCCAGAATGCCACAGTCTTCAGGGAATAAAGCATTGCATTGTGATGCCATGATTTGGACATTTTCCCTGCCTCAAAACTATAAGTTTAATTTGACACATTTCATAGTATTTGCTTAAACACCCTAGGAAATTAAAACAAGAGTTAAGAAATAAATCCTCACATTTATGGTCAACTGATGTTTGACAAGGGTGTCAAGAACATTCAATGGAGAAATAATAGTCTTTTCAACTAATTATTCTGGGACAACTGGATAACCACATGAAAAAATATGAAATTGTACCCCTAACTTATACATATACAAATATTAATCCAAAATTGATTAAAGAACTAAATGTAACAGCTAAAAGTATAAAATGTGTTTGCTTAGAAGAAAACATATAATAGACATACATTTTTGTGATCTTGGATTAGGCAAGATTTCTTAAATATCATACCCAAAGCAAATACAACAAACTAAAATATGTAAACTGGATATTGTCACAATTAAAAAAAAAAATGTATCAAAGGACACCATCAAGAAAGCGAAAAGACAAGCAACAAAGTGGGAGAAAATTTACGAAAAACATGTATCTGATAAGAGACTTGTATCTAGAATATAGAAATAGCTCTTACAAGCCAATAATAAAAAGATGATTGACCCAATTAAAAGAATGTTCAAAGGATATGAATTAACATTTCACCAAAGAACACATACAAATGGTCAGTAAGTACACGCAAGTTGTTCAAAATTGTTAGTCATCAGGGAAATGCAAATCAAAACCACAATGAGATACCATGTCATACCAACCAACATGGCTATAAATAAATAATGAGATAATTACAAATGGTGACAAGGATGTGGGGAAATCGGAACACTTAAACACTGTTGGTAGGAATGTACAATGGTGCAGCCACTTTGGAAAACAGTCTAGCAGTTCCTCAAAAGGTTAAACAGAATTACCATTTGACTCAGTGATTTCTTTCCTAGATAAATATCCAAGAGAAATGAAATCATGTCCACAAAAAACTCGCATGCATATATTTATAGCAACATTATTCATCATAGTCAGAGAGTAGAAACATTGCAAATGTTAACTGATGAATAAACAAAATGTGTTATATATCCATGTAATGGAATATTATGCAGCAATAAAGAGGAATGAAGTACCGATACATAATATAACATGGATAAAACTTAAAAACATTAAGTGAAGGAAGTTATTAAAGACCACATATTAAATGAATCCATTTATATGAAATATCCAGTATAAGCAAATCTATAAAGATAAAATGCAGATTAGTGGTATCTTAAGGCTGAGGGATGGGGATCAATGATTTGAGGAGTGATAACTAAAGGGTACAGGGTTTCTTTCTGGGGTGAAAAGGTTCGAAAATTGATTGTACTAATGGTCATGTACTCTGAGGATATACTGAAAACAACTGAATTGTACATTTTAAATGGATGGCGCTTATGGTGTGTGGATTATATCTCAATAAAGCTGTTGCAAAAACAAAATGCAAACAAGGTACATGTGCTCAGCACTGGTGCTAAGTACTATAAGGTCTTAAAATATATTAATACTTGGCTTTTAGATGTATTATAATAGCTATAGAAGGAATACATACACTTATGCATATATATTTTAAACACCAGCAAACACATATTTCCCACATTACTTAGATTCTGAATTTCATATTTAATTTTATCTTAAAATATCTAAAATTACGATAGGTCTTATAATCAATGTATTATTTCATGTAGATTATCAGTTCTCAAAAGAATTTGTGAATTATCCTTGGAAACTTAGAACCAAAGTAATGTTAGCTGAGGATTATAATAGAAAATAATTTGCAAATTTATACAAGAAGGTCTGAAATGTTCTAAGAAGCCTTCATGGGGTTTATACATAAATAAATATTTGAAGAATGGACAATGTACAGATTGTGGAAAAAAACAATTTAGCAAATTCAGGAACATTTTGTAGAATTTCTACTAATTCTTTATACTTTCATTACCGTTGCTTCTACTCTTGTGCTATTAAATTTAACCATATTTGATATATATATATCTCTTCCAAAAAGCCACACAAATAAAGAGTGAGTTCCATGTTTTTCCTTTCATATGCCCCACATATTTCCAATACAAATGCCTGCACATAATTCAAGATAAGGCAATGAAAATAGAGCAGTTTTTAGTTACAGGGTGAGGGATTCACAAGGATTCTCTGATAGTTTTCTTACTCCTATGTGAGCAAGAATTATATTTATAGGAAATCCAAATACATAAAATGATTTTACACTTTGCATAATTTTACATCTCTAGCTACAAAGCTAGCTGATGCCACAAAACAATATAGGATAAGCTCAGTCACTATTTCCTGTAAAGCTAGACACAATGGTATAATTGTAAAAGCTCAGGCTCATTTCAAACCCCAAACTTTATCAATTACACTATGTTTAAAATTTGTGCATGTTCACTAATCTCTTTGAGTCTCAATTTTCACATCTTAAAGTAAGGATAACAATAATAATATCTAGCTGTGGGAAAATGAATTTGTTTTCATGGTCACCTTAGAACTCAGTATTAAAACCACTCCAATAAAAAAACTATTAAACCATAGCATAGGAAGACTTCAGAAAAATGGATTTTATGGAGTACAAGAAAACTGGAGGAGACAATAAATCTACTTTCTGCTGCCAGATAATAATATGGACTTGATTCTCCTAGTTTGGTTTAAGAATCAGGAGAGTCCCATGTC
>JAKSZT010053902.1:2805913-2835470 GCA_026826555.1 Tolypeutes matacus
ACCTAGTAACTAATTCATACTTTGCCAAAATTTACAGTAAGTAGTGTGATTTCTTGGATTGAGTGAATTTTTTAGCTCTTTATTTCCTCTAATTTCCCTCCCACATTAGTACCTAATTAATAGTATATTTGAAATAAATTTTTACTTTTATTTTTATTTGAAGTTGATTTATAAACTAATAATTAGACCACATGTTACAGATGTTATTTTTCCAGATTTTGTTATAAATGAATCCCAAAAATCTACCAGATAAGAGAATTGGACATTGTTAAACATTTCCTATTGCATGTAGGCTCTATGTTAGGTGATATTTTGTCAAAAGATGGAGTTGCAAGAAATAAGGAAGTATATAGACCAAACAATAAACAGCTAGGTTGCCTACTGAGGTGCTGCATTGAAACAGTATTTTATAAAACCTTACCAAGCTAGATTGCCAAAGAAAGGGGTATGATGCTTAGTTGAATTTTCTGAAAATGAATCAGAAGGACATTTTGTTTGTTTACATTTTTGTTGTTTAAGAGTTCCAAATTCAAATTTCCTGCATCTTTTTCTTAAAATGCACTCATGTAATTTTTTCACCACCCCTTCATTGTTTGCACTCACTGCCTGCTTGTCTTCATTTTTTTTTAGGAGGCACTGGGACCTGCCACATGGAAGGAGGCTCCCAATCATTTGAGCCACCTCCGCTCCTCGGTTGTTGTGTGCCTTATTGTGTTTCATTGTTGCATTGTGATCTTGTTGGGTCATCATCTTGTTGCATCAGCCCACCATACCAGCTCCTTAGATCAGCTCACTAACTTGCTCTTCTTTTTTAGGAGGTATCAGGAACCAAACCTGGGACCTACCATGTGGTAGGTGGACACCCAAGTGCTTAAGCCACATCTGCTTCACACTAAAGTAATTTTTAATCACATTCCTTGGTAAGTGAGAGTCTTCCTGAGTTAGGGTATCATAATTCGGAACAATAATTTTCATTGTACGTTAGAGAAGCAAATGGCCAAGAGTTTGGTGACAGATGTGGTCTGACCCCTGAACCACAGCATCCCAAACTGGTGGCCACACCTTCCTGAGGCATGGCTGATTCCGTAGCCTTGTTTGCAGGACATATATGCCTTATCTTGCAAGTATATATAAGTCTCTCTTTGTTAATGAATTCATCTTAAGTGCTACTGAATTCATTGTAACTTGGTCATGACATTTTCCCTTACATAACTGCTTAAAAGTATAACTCTTAATACATGGTGAGGAAAACAGTTGATAAGTGGTAATGAAAATTACCATGACTAATGTTTATTTATTGACTGTTAATTATAGGTCAGATACATTTCTATGCATTTATATGTATTATTGTATTTAAATTCTCATTAATTCTATGAGATAGCTAATTTCAACACCATTTTACAAGGGGAGAAAATGAGACACAGAGAGATTAATTTTCTTGTCCAAGTTAATCTTGTCCAAGATATTTAAAAATAGATCTTCCTACTTGAAAAGTTTGGGACCCATTGTTCCAAATGGCAGCATACATTTTTAAAAATGTCCTTGGAAGACTTTGTTTTCATCACTTAGCTATTAAAATTTGAAGAAGGATAAGCAATCTGGTTGGTAATATGGAATAATTGGGCTCAGGTTACCTGTGGTTTATTCCAAGTGGGTATGACAGAGAAGTCTATTACTGGTCTCCATAGCAATCAGGAGATGTCTGTTTATGGAAGATGTAACTGTGTCACATGGTGTGCATCTGCTTAGTATTCCTTGAGAATACCTGCCATTTATTTATTTATTTATTTATTTATTTATTTATTTATTTATTTATTCATTCATTTTAAAGAAACTTTAGATTACATAAATGCAACACAAAAAATATAGGGGATTCTCATATGCCCCGCTCCCTCCCCCTCCCATACTTTCCCACATTATCAACATCCTTCATTAGTTTGGTACATTTGTTACAATTAATGACCACATATTGAAGGGTTCATCACTGGGCTCTGTCTAATCTAGGCACTTGTTTGCCAGGCAGACCTGAAATAAATGTTATTTATTTATAAACTATAGCCCTATCTTGAAACATTCTGCAACATGACTAGGTAAACAACTGCAAGTTAATGTAAACACTCTGAAAATGAAAACAATGGTGCTGAACTGCAAACATGGCTAGGTAAAGAAGTGAAATGGGAAGGGGTCAAGGCACAGACCACACACAAACTCCAAATTCCACGAAACATTCTCTTAGGGAAAGTTTGAAAATGGTTGTTGGTGGGTGATTGATGTTAGGCACGGTGTCTTCTGTAGGCTTGTGGTTCTCATTATTTGGGCACAGATATTATAGTTGAAGGGATTAGGACTGAGAGGCAATTTCATGACATAATATTTCAATGGCCATTGCTCAATACTGTTATTAATTCACAGTAAATGCCAAAGCCCTTTTAAGGGCCTTTATGATCTGCTCTCCTGCTTCCTCTTTGAGCTTATCTACTACCACTTTACTTATGCCACATGAGTCACAAGGTTGTTGTTCTTTGAACAAGTCAAACATGCTTCCACATAGATCCTTTACTTGTTCTTCCTTCTACCTGTTATTGGCCTGGCTCACTCCCTATTTCTTTCAGATATTTGCTGCATGTTATCTTACATTAGAAGCTTTCCTGACCACCTATTCCACTTATCTATTGCTGCATATCAAACTACCCCAAAACATAATGGCTTAAAACATTAACCAATTTTATCATAGCTGAGAATTTTGTATCAGGAATTTGGGCAGGACTTGGCTGGATGAATCTTTTATTGCAAGTTACACTGACAAAGGTCAGGTCTTTCAGTCAGTGAATAGGCTCATAGGGAGGTTCCAAAATGACTTCACTCACATGCCTGACCTTTTGACAGGAATGTATGGAAGGTTGAGCTCTAGTAGGTTTGTCTTCCAGTATATTGGTTGTTTGTTGCTGTGTAACAAATGATCCTAAAACTTAGCAGCTTAAAAGAATTCAGAATAATATCTCAGTTTCTGTAGGCCAAGAATCCAGCACAACTTAGCTAGGTCCTCTGGCTTAGGGTCTCTCTTGAAGCTGCAATCAAGGTGTTTACTAGGGTTGCAATCATCTCAATTCTCAACTGAAGAGGAGTTACTTCCAAGATCACTCAAATGGTTGTTGACAGACCTTAGGTCCTTGCCTACTGTTGACCTGAGGAATTATTTTCTTATTACATCAGCTTCTTTATGACCTTACTATCAGCAACTTTGTCCCCAAGACTGAGTGTTCTGGGGAGAGACAGAACAAGACAGATCAAGAAAGACAGAAGACATAGACTTTGTAACCTCATCTTAACCATGACATCCATGCACTCTGTGATATTTCATTTGTTAGAAGCCAGTAACTAGGTCTGGCCTGTATTCAAAGAGAGGGGATTACAAAAGGATATGAACACCAGGAAGCAGAGAAGAGTGGGAGCCATGTTAGAGGATACTTACCCTAGCCACAGTGCCAATACCTGGTGTCTTTAGCATGGTTCTCTCAGGGCTCCCAGAGAGAGAGTTCCAAGAGACCTGAGAAGAAGCTGCAAGGCTTCCTATGATCTAGCTTCAGAAGTCTCATTTTGGTCAAGCATGTCACCAAGTTCAGCCCAGATTCAAGGGGAAGGGAATCAGACTCAACCTGTCACTACAAGAAGTGGCAAAAAAGCTACAGTCATGCCCTATCTACCACACTACTCTATGTAATATACTATGTCTCTGTCCCCTACACCACACTGTCTACCAACTATGTTATACCACTATATTTTTCTCCATAACAAATATATTATTATTATAATGATTATTTTGTATTACCTGTTGAAACTACAAAGTGTATGTGTTCTGCTCCCACCTCGGGAGCTCACAAGGGAAGTAGGTAGAAAAAGATTTTAGGTGGAGAGGGAAGTTTCATCATGCTCCAGACATACAGGCACTGTCTGTTCTTTATTCACAGAGTTATTAATACACTACAGTTATAACTCAAATGTTGTACAGAAGAAACTCAAAATGCAACTCCCCAGGATCATTTCTGCTGTGCCCAGGGAATATGTGTGCTGGGCCAAAGACTTTGTGAGCTAATAGCTGACTCAACACTTGGGCCACTGCCTGAGTCTTAACCCTCACAGGCGCTGCCTGAGTCTTATCCCTCATATTCCACTTCTGACGGCAACAGTATACTCCCTAAGGTCATGTAATTTTGCCCTTCTTGTTCACTGATATATCCCTAAGGTTTAGTAAAATACCTGGCATATAGTAGCTTTCCTATAAATAATTATTAAAAATACTTCAGCCTACCAGGTCTTATGGAGTCCAGGCCTTACCTAGTTCTCCGGCTTTTTCCTCCAGATCAGCATTCTCTAACCTCATTGATCTTTTCATGCAGAAGATATTAAGACCTAATAGAGAAATCCCCAGGGAGGCACTAGTAGCCTGAAGCCAAGGAAACCCAGAAGAGAATGGAGTGGGTATTGTCATGTGATGACAGGAAGCAGGCATACAAGGCAAAGAAGCCCAGGATTGCCAGCAGCCAGCAGCAGAATGTTACAAATTTTGGGGGAAAGCTTTACCATGCTGTTGCCTCAGATTTGGACTTCCTCCAACCTCAAAACCACAACCCAAAAAATTGCCATTGTTTTAAGCCAAACTCTTGTGTGGTATTTGTCAGAACAGCCCAGGGAAATTAAGATACCACTTGAAAATAAATTCTGTTAATCCAAAGACCTTGTCTGCTTTACCCACTGCTCTATCATTCAGCACCTAGACTCATTGTAGGCACTCAATATAGTTTTGTCTATTGAAAAAAATCTACCAATAATCAATGTCTACAAATGCTGATTTTCTTAAGTTATTTTCTTATAAAATTTAGCTTAAATTCAATGTCTAGTCATTTTTCTCATTATCCCCCAACTCATTATCTCATTATCCCTTTTATTGCTCTAATCATGAAATTACTGAATCACACTACTTTTCTAACGATAGTAAAATATCTACCCAAGATGGGCCTAATGACCTGAAAGTAATTGGAGTAGGGCTGCTATATCATGCACATAGCCTTGTTCCCACAGCAATAAATATGGTTTGGTACTTGATTTTAGATCCATAATGTGAATTGATAATTAAAACTTGGGAGAGCTTGGAATAACCACCTGGTGACTAAGATCCTTTTAGAAGGATCCTTTTAGAAGGATCTTCATTACAAAGTAATGAAGAAGAAATAAAGAACAACATTTAGGAAGTGCATAGGCAACATGTTGAACCTAATCAATTTTTTTTTTCAAAGTTTTGTTTTTAATTTGAAAAAATCCTCCCTCTCCTAAGGTGTGTGCTTTCTTTTAAACCTATTTTTCCTTTACGTTGTCTGCAGTATCCCTCTATTTTCCCTAGTGCAGTAAACAATGCAATCAAAGAAAGAAAAACCAGGGTCCGCTTTTGCCCCAAACACTGAAGAGGGTCAGAGAGGGAATCACAGCATATAAATGGCCCAGCTCTAAATATACAAACGAGTTTTTAAAAAGGAAATAAAACAACCCCCCTATCCCCCAAAGACATTATTGATATTTCTGGCACATTTCCTATAAGGTAATGTTGCAGACAATGTTTCTTTCCCAGGGAGCCCAGCTCGCTCAGGAGGAGACATCTAATTGGTGTCTCAGGAAAGGCTGGAGATGTGGAATTTCTCCCACCAAGCCTAAGGTTTTTTTTTTGTTTTTTTTTTTTGTTTTGTGTTACGAGCTCAATATCTCACAGAAACATCTGTGGTATAAATGAATCTAAAAGGGGATGAATGCAGGCAACAGATAGGAACACCTTCTTATTTTAAAAACCATCCTCTTGACCCTTCTTTCTTTTCATGCTACAAAGCATTTTGGTAGAACAATATAATATCATTCTCTTTGGCATCCCCAAATTTAGGGGAAGGTGATGAGCTCAGCATCAGTGCAAAGTTCTTGCTTCACTTGGTGGGATTATCCAAATGATTGTGGGGGTCCTGGCAAGATACAGGAAGAGAGGTCACTGGAATTCAGGAAAGTCAAATGTCTAGTCTTTGGCAACATGGAAGCATGGCCACTTCCATTTTGTCTCTTGGCAATTGTATGCCCTTTACTTGACCCAAATCCTCTTTTAAAGCGTACAACATTGACTAGCAAATCATAAATGTTGAGAAATAATTGCTTAAATCAGACACAATTTTCAAAAAAAAAAACACCATTAAATGATAGAAAGTGTCTGCTGGATCAGAGATGACAGCTCATGAATTCAGGATCAGGTCACTCACTTCTTTCTGCGCAGCTGACCCCTTTCTCCAGGAAGAAACACACTGCTGAAAGAGGAGAATATTTATTGACAGCTCTCTGAACTAGAAGCTTGACTAGTACTTCTTTTGTACAATGACAAATTTATATATAAGGAAGCAGGGAAATCAGTTCTATCTCTTATGAACGTAGTAAGCGATATCATAAGATTTACTAATGAGATGATGGGAGCACTGAACCAGACTGATGGGAGTACCACAAGCAAGTTGGCCACTCACAGAGGTGTAAGGTGGTGACTTAGCTTATATTTCAGTAGGTAAACAGAGCCAGAGGTTATTGACTAGAATTGTGTTTAGAATTTGGGCTTCTGGTTAGTTTTTCATCCTTTTCAAGAAGGCAGTAAATCTTTGACTCTTCTGTTCTTTCTCTTTCTAACCTTTCAAACTTCTGTCTAAATGTTTCTTCACAGCCTACCTGAAAACTGACAAGATATAGGACAGAACTTAGAAAGCAATGAGATTATGGTAAAACAAAACAAAACAAAACAAAACAAAACAAAACAAAACAAAAAAAACTGCAGCAGGAGTTGGAAGTCTTTTGTTCTAGTCTCACTGGCTCAATATTTTGGTGACTTTGGCAAATTATTTTAACAGTCTTCTCTTTCACATTCATGCATTTTGGAAATTATTGTGAGGTTAAAAGAAGAGATGCAGAAAAAGTATTTTGGAAAATGCAAAATGCTAAACACTATAGGTAGCATCATCATAATTTGGATGTATATGGATGTATGTGTATTGTCTGCTCATAGATAGGACTGATAGTGCTATTGGAGATGCAGAAAAAAACAGCCCTGGATTATATAATTGATTATGGCAAAAAAGGTGAAATTTTAGGTTGAATATATGTTACTAGAATAAAAATTAGAAAAACCAAAAAGCATAGAACTGTACAACACAAATAGAGAACCCAAATATAAACAATGGATTATAGTTAATAGTTTGATTGTAAAAATTTCCCTTCATGAATTGTAACAAACGTACCAAACTAATACAAGATGTTAATAATAGGGTGGTATATAGGAACTCTGTATTTTATGCATGATTTTTCTGTAAACTTAAAAGTTCTTTTATAGAAAATAAGCTAAATTAAAGAAATAAATAAGCCCCAAAGATAAAGACACCATGTTTTCCGTAACAGAATTTAATACATACATGACTAACTTTTTGTATGACTGAAATTCTAAATGCTACAATCAAAGTAAAAACAAAATTTTACCAGAGAAGGAGGAAAGAGGGATTCAGACTGCTTGGGTGTATTGGAAAATATTTCCTGATTGGAGATGGTAGTAGATAATTATGTTCAGATTAAGGGGGCAGTATAAACAATGGTATAATATTAATATTGGTCTTTCCCAGATTTTAATCTGTCCAAGGACAGGGTCCAAGTTGTATCATTGTTTTATTTTGGTGTCCTGGAAGATAGATGGTGCTTAAGAAAATATTTGTAAGTGATTTAGTTAGGATGTAATTAGGGATCATAATATTTCAATGCATCTATAATGTAGAAGGAGTTGAGGGCTATTTTATAGATGAAGCTAGAAAGGAAGATGGATAACATGCCATGGCTTCCTAATGATATAGGCTTTCTTTTCTTCTTTGTTTTTAATTAAGATATTTAAATAGTGATTATAATGGTGAAAATGATAATCCCTATGAAATTTATGAATTACCTTCTACTTTACCAATTTTACATGCAGTATAAGTAATTTGCCTATGACCACAGGGCTGGTAATGGCAACATAAGAGGAGACAGGCAGAAGCATGTGGTAATTCAACCCTATTTGTTACTTTCACTCTTTAGGCTTTTAGCTGTCCTATAATGATATGCCCTACAGGTGAATTGTGAGATTATTTACTATTAAGTGAACTGTTTTTTGTATGAAAAAATTGTTGGGAGACAGATGTGGCTCAAATGGTTGAGCTCCCATCTACCATATGGGAGGCCCTGGGTTCAGTTCCTGGGGCCTCCTGGTGAGGGCAAGCTGGCCTGTGCCTGCGGAGAGCTGACAGCCCACACCTATGGAGAACTGATGGCCCATGCCTGAGGAGAGCTGGCACAGCAAGATGACACAACAAAGGGAAACAAGCAGACACAGAGGAAATGCAAATGGACACAGAAAGCAGACAGCGAGCACAGGCAGCAAGGGCAGGTGGGAATAAAAAAAAATTTTTTTTAAGTACTGATCCTTTTCTTTAAAAAAATTTATTAAAAAAAATTGTTGCCAACACAGATTCTCTCTGAATGAAAAAATGAACAGATTTCTTGTTGGATGTTAAAGAGCACCAACTTCATTTAATATTCATCTCTCTATTTTTATGTTAAAGACAAAGGAAAAAATGTTCCTTGTGTAATTTCTGGACCACCAAATTAACTTTAGCTATCTTATTTTCAATTTGTCATGAAATTAGGAGAAACAATTTGCTCCAGGACTGGTTTAAATTCCTTTCCTTTCAAACCAGTGATACCTTTTAAAGGGTTAAGGGAGACTTCATCCAAATCATATCTTATTCATTATCTACCAAAATAGAACACTGTTATCATTTACATATCTGTTCTTTGCATAATCAGCATCATTGCCTTCTTCATAGTCCTATCTAGTACTTACTTAGGGATTTACTCTAAATTAGGAACTTTAAATGCATTCTATCATTATGTGCACACAGCAACCTATGAAGTTAGAGGTCTTGTGAAGAAACCAGTACTTACACAAGCATCATTTGTAGGTTAGATTTTGATTCTGAGTTAATTAGTCAAGGATGCAGAATCTTGGGGAAGTGAGATGGTTGCTGAGAAAGAATAGAACCAGATGCCAGCATGTCTTAGCTTAGTTCCCATGTGTTCAAGAACCCCTACCTGGAGTTACCCAGCTTTTATAAACAAGATAACATCCTGCCAGACCGGAGAGTCTTTGAGGCAACACAGTGGTCTTTAACATTCTGGTCTTTTGTGTCATTCAGAAAGTTACACATATACCTGAATTCTCTTTAAAAGAAATGTTCAGACATGGGACTCTCCTGATTCTTAAACCAAACTAGGAGAATCCAGTCCATATTATTATCTGGCAGCAGAAAGTAGATTTATTGTCTCCTCCAGTTTTCTTGTACTCCATAAAATCCATTTTTCTGAACTCTTCCTATGCTATGGTTTAATAGTTTTTTTTTATCGGAGTGGTTTTAATACTGAGTTCTAAGGTGACCATGAAAACAATTTCATTTTCCCACAGCTAGATATTATTATTGTTACCCTTACTTTAAGATGTGAAAATTGAGGCTCAAAGAGAATAGTGAACATGCACAAATTTTAAACATAGTGTAATTGACAGAGTTTGCGATTTGAAATGAGTCTGAGCTTTTACAATTATACCATTGTGTCTAGCTTTACAGGAAATAGTACTTGAGCTTATCCTATATTGTTTTGTGGCATCAGCTAGCTTTTTAGCTAGAGATGTAAAATTATGCAAAGTGTAAAATCATTTTATGCATTTGGATTTCCTATAAATATAATTCTTGCTCACATAGGAGTAAGAAAACTATCAGAGAATCCTTGTGAATCCCTCACCCTGTAACTAAAAAACTGCTATATTTTCATTGTCTTTATCTTGAATGATGTGCAGGAATTTATATTGGAAATATATGGGGCATATGAAAGGAAAAACATGGAACTTACTCTTTATTTGTGTGGTTTTTTGGAGGAGATATATATATATATCAAACATGGTTAAATTTAATGGCACATGAGTAGAAGCAACGGTAATGAAAGTATAAAGAATGAGTAGAAATTCTATAAAATGTTCCTGAAATTGCTAAATTGTTTTTTCCCACAATCTCTACATTGTCCATTCTTCAAATATTTATTTAAGTATAAACCTCATGAAGGCTTCTTAGAACATTTCAGACCTTCTTGTATAAATTTGCAGATTATTTTCTATTATAATCCTCAGCTAACATTACTTTGGTTCTAAGTTTCCAAGGATAATTCATAAATTCTTTTGAGAACTGATAATCTACATTAAATAATACACTGATTATAAGACCTATCGTAATTTTAGATATTTTAAGATAAAATTAAATCTGAAATTCAGAATCTAAGTAATGTGGGAAATATGTGTTTGCTGGTGTTTAAAATATATATGCATAAGTATATGTATTCCTTCTATAGCTATTAGAATACATCTAAAAGCCAAGTATTAATATATTTTAAGACCTTATAGTACTTAGCACCAGTGCTGAGCACATGTACCTTGTTTGTATTTTGTTTTTGCAACAGCTTTATTGAGATATAATCCACACACCATAAGCGTCATCCATTTAAAATATACAATTCAGTTGTTTTCAGTATATCCTCAGAGTACATGACCATTAGTACAATCAATTTTTGAAACTTTTCACCCCAGAAAGAAACCTTGTACCCTTTAGTTATCTCTCCTCAAATCATTGATCCCAATCCCTCAGCCTTAAGAAACCACTAATCTGCATTTTATCTTTATAGATTTGCCTATACTGGATATTTCATATAAATGGATTCATTTAATATGTGGTCTTTTGTAACTTGCTTCATTCACTTAATGTTTTTAAGGTTTATCCATGTTATATGATGTATCAGTACTTCATTCCTCTTTATTGCTGCATAATATTCTATTATATGGATATATAACACATTTTGTTTATTCATCAGTTAATATTTGCATTGTTTCTACTCTCTGACTATGATGAATAATACTGCTATGAATATATGCATACGAGTTTTTTTGTGGACATGATTTCATTTCTTTTGGATATTTATCTAGGAAAGAAATTACTGAGTCAAATGGTAATTCTATGTTTAACCTTTTGAGGAACTGCTAGACTGTTTTCCAAAGTGGCTGCACCATTGTACATTCCTACCAGCAGTGTTTAAGTGTTCCGATTTCCCCACATCCTTGTCACCATTTGTAATTATCTCATTATTTGTTTAAAGCCATGTTAGTTGGTATGACGTGGTATCTCATTGTGGTTTTGATTTGCATTTCCCCGATGACTAACAATTTTGAACAACTTGCGTGTACTTACTGACCATTTGTATGTGTTCTTTGTTGAAATGTTAATTCACATCCTTTGAACATTCTTTTAATTGGGTCATTCATCTTTTTATTATTGACTTGTAAGAGCTATTTCTATATTCTAGATACAAGTCCCTTATCAGATATATGTTTTTCGTAAATTTTCTCCCACTTTGTGGCTTGTCTTTTTGCTTTTTTGATGGTGTCCTTTGATACATATATATTTTTTAATTGTGACAATATACAGTTTACATATTTTAGTTTGTTGCATTTGCTTTGGGTATGATATTTAAGAAATCTTGCCTAATCCAAGATCACAAAAATTTATGTCTATTATATGTTTTCTTCTAAGCAAACACATTTTATACTTTTAGCTGTTACATTTAGTTCTTTAATCAATTTTGGGTTAATATTTGTATATGTGTAAGTTAAGGGTGCAATTTCATATTTTTTCATGTGGTTATCCAGTTGTCCCAGAATAATTAGTTGAAAAGACTATTATTTCTCCATTAAATGTTCTTGGCACCCTTATCAAACATCAGTTGAACATAAATGTTAGGATTTATTTCTTAACTCTTGTTTTAATTTCCTAGGGTGTTTAAGCAAATACTATGAAATGTGTCAAGTTAAACTCATAGTTTTGAGGCAGGGAAAATGTCCAAATCACGGTATCATCAATGCAATGCTTTATCCCTAAAGACTGTGGCATTCTGGGACTGGCTGCTAGGGATCCTTGGTTCCTATGTAGCATGTCAAGGCCCATGATGAAGTCTTCTGGTTTCTTCCAGTTTCCCTTTCAACTTCTTATTTCCTGTGGCTTTATCTCTTTCTCAATCTCATTCTCTTATAAAGGACTACAGTAATAGGATTAAGACCCATCCTGATTGAAGTGGGTCATACCTTACCTGAAGTCAACACATCAAATCGTCCTACTTAAAATGGGCTAACATACACAGGAATGAATTAAACTTAAGAACATGTTTTTCTAGGGGCATATAAAGCTTCAAACCACCACAACTCTCAATTCTATTCCATTGATTTATATGTACCAGTACCACACTATCATGATTACTGTTGCTTTCTAGTAAGGTTTGAAATCAGGAAGTGTGTGTCTTTCAGCTTTTTTTCAAGATCGTCTTGGCTATTCTAGGTCCCTTGCAATTCTATATACATTTTAGAATCAACTTATCAGTTTCTACAAAGAAGTAAGATGACATTCTGATAGGGATTGTGTTGAAACTGTAGATCAGTTTGTGGAATGTTACCATCATAATAATATGAAAACTTTCATTCAATGAACATAGAATGTCCTTTCATTTATTTATATCTTTTAAATTTTTTCAACAATATTTTGTAGCTTTCAGAGTATATATTTTGTAATTATTTTGTTAAATTTAACTTGTGTTTTTTTTTTTTTTCATGCTCTTTTAAATGAATTTGTTTTCTTAGTTTCTTTTTCAGATTTATCATTGCAGGTATTGAATTACAATTAAGTTTTGTATATTGATCTTTTATCATGAAATCTTGCTGAACTTATTTATTAGTTTTAACGGTTTTTAGTGGGTTCCTTAGAACTTTGTATATACAATATCATGTAATCTGCAAATTGAATTAGCTTTATGTCTTATTTATAATCTGTGCCTTTTATTTCTTTTTCTTGAATAACTACCCTGGCTACAACCTTCAGCACAATGCCAAATATAAACGGTGAGACTGAGTGGCATTGTCTTGTTCCTGATCTTAAGGAGAAAGCATCCAGTTTACCACCATTAAATATGGTATTAGCTGTGGGGTATTATAGAAGCTCTTTAACAGGCTGAGGAATTTCACTTCAATTCCTAGTTTGTTGAGTGTTCTTTATTATGAAAGGGTATTGAGTTTTGTCAAATGCTTTCTCTATACCTACTGAGATGATCATGTTATTTGTTTAATCCAATTGATGTGGTATATTGCATAATTTGATTTTTTAGTCTTAAAACAACTTTGCATCCCTGGTACAAATCCCTCTTGGTCATGGTATAAAATCATTTGCTAGTGCAGTGCTTTGTTGAGGATATTGATGTCTATCTTCATAAAAGATAGGAGTCTGCAGTTTTCTTTTTTGTGGTATCTTTGTCTAGTTTTGACATCAAGGCAAGAAATACCTTATAGAACGAGTGGAGGAGTATCCCTTCTCTCTTATTTTATTTGGAAAAGTTTGTGAAGAATTGGTACTAATTCTTCTATATATTTTTGGTAAAGTTTACCAGTAAAGCCATCTTGGTCTGGGATTTACTTGGAAGGAAATTTTTTATTACTAACTCAATCTCTTTACTTGTTATATGTCTTTCAGATTTTCTATTTCTTCTTTCATAGACCATCCTTTAAACTTTTTGTATTTATTTGACACAAGTAGTTTTATCCCATATTTGTACCCAATTTGTAAAGTATTTTAATGTAAAAGTCTATCTTAATTCCATTTATTATTATTGTCCTTTTTAGTTAAAAACTAACACTCAAAAATTTATGTCTGGGATTAGCCTTGTTTTCATACTTATTAATATTATACAGGGATTTAAAAGTAGCTTATTTTTTTTCCAAATCCTATAATTTCTCCTCCTCCCATATTCATAATAAATAAGTTGATTACCAATTTAGGTTTCATATATATTTGAATCTATAATATCATTTTTATCATGAGAAGTGAATAAAAATACACTAATTTTTCTCCCAGTATATCATATTGCTTCAAACTTTGATTAGTACAGTTGAAGTTTTACAAATATATAATATATTTTTCCTTCTGGCTATGATAGAATAGTTTATATTAAATTAACCCTTCTATGGAAAATAACCATAAAACTGAATATAAATACAAGACATAGTGAAAGTATCCAAAAAAGCCAGGACTTGAGGATTAAATATTGTGTACTAAAGAATGTAGTGAATTCAACATTCTCCTCCACTATTTTTGTTTTTATCCTTTATTTTTATTCATTTTTATTATTATTTATTAGAGAAGTTGAGGTTTACAGAAAAATCATGCAGAAAGTACAGAGTTCCCATATATCCCCTGAAAACAATTTTCCCTATTAATAACACTTTGTATTAATGTGATATCTTTGTTACAATTAATGAAAACATCTTCTTATAATTATACATTAACTATAACCCATATTTTACATTAGGGTTTGCTGTGTTGCACAGTTCTATGTGTTTTTCTTTTTTTAATTTATATTCTAGTAGAATATATAGAATCTAAAATTATCTATTTTAACCACTTCGAAATTCAGTGGTGTTAATTACATTCACCATGTTGTACTGTCATCACCATTATCCATTACGAAACAAGGTATTCACTAATTAAAAAGTGATAAGGATGGAAAGCAGTGCCTCAGAACATTCAGCACAAATGATGGAAGCCAGAAAGCATTAAAACTTTATCTTTAATGTGCTGAAAGGAAATACATTACAATCTGAAATGTCTAAAGTGAAGAAAATGACATTCTCAGAAAAAAATAAAGAAGTAATTAATTGTCCAAGCTAAAAGAAAAAAATTAGGGGAATTAGGCAGAAAGAAAATTATCTCAAATGAAAGCATGAAAATGCAGTAAGTAATGAAGAACAATGAATAGTAAATATGTGGGTAAATCTAAATGAATATTGACTTATAAAAAAATAAATATAAGTGGTATCAAAATGCATTACATTTACATAAAAGATTGGGGAGGACCATATGGATTTAAAGTTTTCTAAACATCTTGGCATTGTCCTGGAAATGTAAGAAGTACTAGTTGATGGTAGAATTATAGGGGCCCAAAATAGTGGTATAATCTTTAGGGTAACTTTTAAAAATAATAAAATTAGGTATAACTAAAAGTTTAATGAGTGGGTGAAAAGGGAATAAAATATATTTGGTTACTTCAAAAAATACAAATTAAAAGGAGAAATTACAGATGGACCATTAAAAAATAAAAAGGACTATTGATAAAAAATAAAAAGTAAGGTAGTAGATACACTCAAATATATCAATAATCACATTAAATATATATGGAAAAATATCCCAATTGAAAAATATCATCAGTCTGGATAAAAAGTTATCCCAAGTATATACATGCACAGACATAAATATATGGACTGGAAAATGTTGAAAGTAAAAGAATGAATAAAAATAGAAGAGGCAAATACTAACTGAATGAATGCTTGGCATAGTTATACTATATCAGGCAAAGTAGACATTAAGACAAAAAATATTTCCAGACATACAGAGACATTTCACAATGATGAAGGATCAATCTACAAAGAAAATATAAAAGTTATTTTTCTATGCACAATAATATAAACAAAGCAAAACAAAGAAAAACAAAATTTTAAAAAGTCAGATTCATAGTGATTGTTGAAAATTTTAACCTACCTTTAGGTAAAAAAACTGCAGAAAATCAATAGAGATATAGAAAATTTTAACATTGCACAACATGAACTAGTTGACATTTGTGGAACACAGTGCTAATAACTGCAGAGTTCATTCATTTAAAATGCACATGAAATAACCTATCTGTGAGTTCATAAAGTGATATTTTTACAAGTTTCAGAAGATTGCAGTTTTACAGGGTGTTCTCCAATCAGATTGGAATTAAGCCAGAGATCAGTAACAAGTAGATATATTTGAAAACATAGCTATGCTCTTCTAAATAATAAATGGGTCAAAGAAGAAATAAAAAAGAAATTTAGAAAATATTTTAAGCAGAATGTTAGAACACTCTTTGTGTTAAAATCTGTGGGATGCAGCTAGAGCTACAATGTTTTGTTCAGGTTACTTTCTGTGAGGTATGGTAAGGCCAGACACAGATCAAGAGAGAAAGATCAGAAGAATTTGAAAGATTTCTTACTCTCATATTTCCCTGTGGAGAGAGCACCAGGGAGAGGGCATCATAACATGCGGGGCCAAATGGGGAAAACACGAGGATCAGTCTCAAGGCAGAGAAAGCATGTGGGACTGAGAAAGTATCTTTATTGTGATTTCTGTGAGAAGTATGCAAGGTAGGGCAGGAGCACACTTGCAAGGGACTGGCTGGGTATATTTGAAAATGTCATCCCCACAACTGGGGTCAGAGTTATCTAGGAATAACAGAAGTATAGGTGGGATTTGGTCACCTGATGTCTGTAAAGCATCAATTTACAGAAGCTAAAAAATGTAGTTAGTGCATATATTTACAGTAAAATGTATAGGCTTAAAGTGTATTTTATCAAAGGAAACAAGGTTGAAAATAATTATTTAAATATTTAATTCAAAAAGTTACAAAAATAGAAAATTAAAAGAGAAGGAATAGAAAATAAATAAAAAATAACAGAATAAAAAACAACGTTATAATACAGAAAAAGCAACAATACTAAAAGTTGCTTCCTTGAAAAGACTAATATAACTGAAATATTACTGATTTAAAAAAGAGAGAGAAAAGATAAATTACCAGTGTCAGTAATGAAGAAATGAACATTCACTCCCCTGCAGGTATTAAAAATACTTTAATGTTTTATAAAAATGATTTAGCAATACATTTGATAATTTAGCTTAAATTTTTAAGCCCATAAAACACAAATTATCAGTGATACAAAGATTAATAGAAATTCTGAATTGTTTTATACCAAGGGAAGAAATTAAATCCATAAAAATAAAAAATACTAAAATTTTATAAAAGAAGAGTTTAGGTACAGGTAGTTTCAACAGAAAATCATTCCTAAAATTTAAGGAATAAATATCAAATGAACTCTAGCATAGAACAGAAAAAAAAGTGTACCCTTCTGTCTTGGTTTTAGTCTTTTGTGGACCCCAGAAAATTATGTTCTTAAATTGAACCTATTGTGAGCATTTTATTAGATAAGCTCTGTAAAGGGCTGTTTGATTAGATTGCTCCAGTAGGTGACCCAGGGTGGATCTCAATCTTCTACTGCAGTCCTATATAATGGATGATTAAAAGCTGCAGAGACAGGATAAAAGCCACAGTTACAGAAAGAAGCCTCCAGAAGTTGAAATCAAGAAACCCGGGAGAGAGAAAAGCCACAGAGCAGCCTGAAGTAGAACTAGCAAGGAGGACAAGATCAGCTACTATTGTGCTTGGCCATATGCCTGATCATCCACAGCTGAGCTCAAGGAGAAAGTGAGCCTGGAGGAGAAGGCAGAGACCAGCAGAGATGCCATTGTGCCTTTTAACATGGCAGGAATCCAGGATCGCCATCAGCTGACCTTCAGGGAGAGAATTTCAACCAATGCCTTGATTTGGACATTTTTCTCAGCCTCAGAACTGTAAGCCTTTAACTAAATAAATCCCATTTAAGCCAATCCATTTCTGGTATATTGCTCCCATCACATGCCTGTGGTTGATATCAGAATGGAACATGCTGTCAATGCTGGGTGTTTGCATGAGAGATGAGTGTGAAATGGAAGAAATAACAGAAATATTCTCAGCACCTATTGAATGCTTTGGGAAAAAAATTGACTGCACTATATTCTCCTAGGCTGCTTAAGTGAAAAGACTTCCTCAAAGCCATTAGCTCCTGTCTTGCACTAGCAAGAGGAGTTAAGATGCTGAAGGGAAAGTCATCAAAGTGGTGGGATGGGCGTGTGGGAGGAATAGAAAAGGGCTGCAGCTGGATATTTCAGGCAGAGGTGAAGGGAAAATGAATGTTGGAGTCACGAATGATAGAATATTGAAAGCTGGTGCTGAAAAGCTGTGGCTCAAAGGATGCTTTCCTGGGGCTTCTCATCATCATTTGTGAGTGAAGGAAATGTGTAAAGGAGTTTGACTGTTTGGTACAAGGGCAGGGATTAAGAGTTGAGGAAAAGAGTCATTTACATCTTGAGTCTTCAAATCAGCTACATCAATGAAAACTGGCAGCTACTAAGTCATCTGTTGTTTTTATACAGGAATGGGACCTGTATCTTCTTCAAAGTCCTGTTGCACTCTCTTCACAGGCCAACAGACGGCTGCCCAAGTGATTGTGTACACACTTACATCCACACTCCTGGGTATTTGGAGATCCTCAAAACCTCAGTTAACATGAGGTGGTGACAGTGGATTTATTTGTCTCTGGACTTTTAAGTGCTGCTGAGGTTTCTGAGATACATGTTTTAAATAAGGTTCAGAAATTCTTCCTAAATATCTTCATTGAATAACTTCTGGAGAGCTTTCTTTCCTGGAGGTAGAAAAATATGGGCCAAATACTTTGGTGTCTGAACATAGTATTTGGTCCTACATTTATCAACCTCACAAAAAGACACTTTTTCAATTGTCAGAATGACTGTCTAATGCCTCCCAGCTGTCCCTAGGAATTAGGAGAAATTTACCTGAACTAAATTTGATTTTAAGGGCACCCTTTTTGACAGGCTTTAAAAGGACTGTGCTGAATGTCCTATTCCTAAATTATGCAAATATTTGCATTTCTTTACAAACTTCACAATAGATAAGAGAACTCTTTTCTAGCACTTTTGGAATTCTGTGATAGATAAATTTGAGGGCAACCATTGAATGAATAACATTGGAGGAGCAAGCCTTGTTTGGAAGACTGAAATATGCTTAAGGCTGCTAAAATGCATTTTTTGGGAGTGGAGGGGGCGGGGTGAGGAGAATCAGCACTGAACATATACACAGAAGGAAATGACTTTTTGTTGTATATGGAAAGCAGTATTTCAAAGCCACCCAAACTCTTTTATATACCAGCCTTCTCAGTGTCAGGCACTGGACTATGCATTGGGGATAGAAAGTTGAATATGATGCTGTATTTGCCCTCAACTCATTTATGGATTTGATGGGAGTTGGAAGTTTTGTTTTCGTTTATGAAAAGTATGTGAAGAATGTCAGCAGAACAGGAGCAAGAGTGCAACAGAATACAAAGGAAAAAAATCTAGATTGAAGCTTTTGGTGTTGTTTGCATGTTTTGATTGCTTCAGTTACTTTATAGCCAGCTGAGAATGAGGCATGAACATTTAATCACAGAATTACCACTCAGTTTACCACCTGCCCAGGTTTACCTAGATCTGAGAGGTTTCCTAGTCCCAAAATTTCAGTGCTAAAACCAGAAAATTCTTGGGTAAATCGTGGCATTTTTATATGGATGGGGCATTTTGTACTGTTTAATTCTTTAATCATTTTCTTCCTGGGGAAAATATTCTATTTGAAGCTGATAGGTAGTCATTTTGGTTGGCAAAATGTCTACAGGCCAAGAGGGTATAAAGAGCATAACTTTCATTTTGAAAAATATAGCCAGGTAGAAGTCCAGTGATTAGGGATCAGTCCTTATGGACAATTTCAAGTGTGAAAGTGATTGCAGGAGAGAAAGACACAAAGCATACCTATTAAGCATTTCCCTGTCTCCTGGGTTTTCCAAATTGGTCCTTGTGATCACTTATACAAGGAGATTCTTGGGTTTTTTTTGAAATTGGAGTCCAAGAATCTTTAGTTTTCACAAGAAATACCCACTAAAGTTGAGAGAGAATTGCTTTATCCTGTTTTTCTTGTTTATTTGTATTAATAAATTTATACAACTCTACTCTAGGTCTGTAGTTCTCACTCTTTCTGCACTCTAAGGGCACTTGTAAATACTACTAGATTTTGGGAGAAGCTAGAAGGGATTAAAAGGCAGTTACATTAAATTGTAACTGTAAAAATAAGGTTAAAAATAAGGTTAATCACTTCTTTTGTCTTTTGACAACCTCAGAAATCATTCCAATTTCCTCATTTTTCTTTCTGACATTTCTCTTTAGAGGAAAAGTGTTTACTTGGATAATAGTGAAACAAAGCCTTCAAGTGTGGCAGTAAACATGAGCTTTTTTTTTTTTTTTTTTTGACCCTTACTTGAAGTGGCCTTTTGCCTCTTATCTAGTCTTCAAAGAAAAATATTCCCTAATCTCTGCTGTTACGGGCACACTCATAGTTCTCTAACAATATAAATACTCAGTTGAATATAAAAAAAACCTTGCACTCCAATCAAGATTTGGTTTAGCAAACATAAGTTGTACACACTAACTGAATTTGGCATGGAGATAGAAAATCATTACACTACTGTGGGTAGAAGTCATCAGCAAATGCATCCCCTTAACAATGAATGACACAGTTGTAATATTTTAGGCCATGAATCTAAAGTGTACAGGAAGACATAATTTACTTTTCCATGACTGACATACTTTGTATGTATTTTGTAGCATACTCATATTTTCATAGTTTTAAAATATATTGCCTGCTGACTAGTTTTGTTATAGATGTGGTATAGCTTTTGCTCTGTTTTATACTGCATGTTTACAGTTCAAGTAGGTTTGGAAATCCCTTGCACCGACAATGAAGCAATACTTTAAGAAACTAATGCTGGTGACTAAAGAATTCACCTTGTGTGTGGGTATGTGTGTGTGTGTGTGTGTGGGGGCTTTGGCCAGTGATTTTCAGTGTGGTACCCAGGTAAGCAGCAATCTGGGAAATTGTTAGAAATGCAAATTCTCAGGCCCTATACAAAATCTGAATCAGAATCTCTGGGGTAGGGCTGAAGTTTGAGTACCTCTGTCTTAGGCAATAAAATAGTTAATATATTGTGCTATGGTGATATAATGTTCTTAGCAATTTTTCATGAGTACTTTCTCTCTTGAAAGATCCAGAATGGAATAAAGAGAGGGGAAACATGGTCAAGAACACATTGCCATCCACACTGGAATAACATAATCTCTCTCCTCTTCGAAATATTCTGAATGTTTTCTAAAGTTGTAAATTGGGGAAGGCAGAGTGGGCCAGCCTAAGAGAAAATGTACCCAGTGTAAGAACTTTGAATGCTAGATATAAAACAGTTAACCATTTATTAAAAAAAAAAATTTTGTTTCAACTAACACATTCTTTTTTCCAATGCGATTACTGGAGGATCAAATTAGCTTAAGGGACAAGAGAAGATAAATTGCTGTTTTAAAATATGTTTTTGAAGAGTTATTTTAGACAGTGATAAGGTGAGATATCATCAGCACACAGTGACCAAATCTAGATAAATGATTTACCATTTCCAAAAAGGTGGATGTGGAGGAAAGGCTGGTGTGGGGGAGACTGACCTCAGATTTTACCTTTTATTTTCAAAAAGATTTCTGCTTTCCATTCCATTCCACAACTGTGAGTTGTACCCCAACAAGCTCTTTAAAAGGAACATCAATAAAGTTGCTTTGTTTTGCATCTGTAAGCCACGCTGAAATTAATGTTCTGCTTTCTCTCACTTTCTAACTCTTCTAATTAGGCTTGGCATCAGCAAAAGGAAAGCAGCTGATAAAAATCAAAGAAGCAATTAAGTGGAAAAGACTTTTTCTCCTCTTCTACTTACTAGATAAGGTAATTTAGGCATAGTAAAAATAATGTCCTGGGTGCTGGGGTAAAATAAAATGCTTCCTGGCAGCCCTCTCCTCCAAATCCTTAATTGATACTCAGAAACGTGGAGGCTCATCAAGTTTTTTTAAAGCATAGTGAGAGTAATAGGATGGTCTTTTACAACACTGTAAATAGAAGAATGTATAGTGAATTACTATATATATATATATATATATATATATATATATATATATATATGTATGTATAGGTATATACACACACATAAAGTACATTTCCAAATGTCAGAAAATGAAGGATAAACAAGATTTAATATACTAGTTTATTGCACTGCTTGACAATGGTGTACTAAAAGAGTAATGAATGGTATTACTTCCCACACAAAATAATACATATGTAGATTTTTTTGTCCACACAATTTCAGATCAAACAAGAATTCTCCCCAAAATTTAAATCGAGTGTTTGCTCCAAGCAAACCTGTGAAGTTGTAATGATTACCCCATTTATGAATGATCACACTCAAGCTCAGAGAAGTACAGCAAGTTAACAAAGTCTACAGTCAGCAACTGATGGGTGTGAAGATTCATATTCAGGTCTGACTGACTCCAAATTTCATGCTTTATCCACCCGACCCCTCCATACTGGGATGGCATTATTATTTAGAGGAGGTTTCCCCACAAGAGATAATACTACCTTTTTCTTTTCTCTCCTTTTGGTCAACCTGATGTCTCCCTAATGAGAATTATCCAGGTAATTGTGGAGCTCCTCAGATCTTGGTGGAGATTACAGTGTACTGTGACCTCTAACATTAAAACAGATTTGGAGTTGGCACTGACACTTCTTTTTAGCAGCTCAGCAAGTTGTTGTAAAGCTAACATAGCCCATTGGCTTATTGAAGATACAGTGTGATTTTCACTTTTTTCTTCTTGACTTGGGGTAGGAAAAGAAGTAATACTTGAAGACCTTTGCATATTTTCCTCTTTTCTTCTGACCCTAAATGTGAGAACTGAAGTACTTTACTGAGCTCTACATATTTTATTAACTCAATACCACATTTCTGGAAGTTTGGTCTCTGAGCCTTTGGGATTCAAACTGTCAGCATTTCAATATAAGTGGAAAGTGAATGTTGGCTATTTACTTGACACTAATGACCCCTACTAAGGACTTCCTTTGTCAGATGTGATTTCTTCAGCTTCCTTCTATTGTGCGTTATCATTTCTGTAACTTACAACCACGCCAGTGATATTGAATATAAGAAACATTTTCATTTAGTTTAATTTTCCTCATCACTTCCAGCAGAATTCAAATTGATTTTTGGATTATATCCTTAGTCTTTGACTGCACATACCATATTTATATAGTTGTTATTTCTTATGGATTACATGGCCTATCTAATGTATTTTTAATTATACCAATCCTGTGCTTTTTCCAATACAATTTCATGAATGTAAAGTGATTGCGGGGAGAGGGGCCAAGATGGCGTTAGTGTAGGAGGGCGCACACTGCAAGCTCCCAGAGCAAGGCAGATTGTGGACGGGGTCCTGCCCGGGGGTCTGTGCTGTGCACGCGTGGAGTGAGAAGCTTGGGACATCTATCTGCGCAGATCAGCGGCGTGGACCGAACGGTGGAGATTGGTGAGTTTTGAGTCTGCCGGTGGAGGTTGGCACAGGCGGCTGAGCCCCGCGGTTAGGGAAAAAAAAATAAAACGGCCATTTGGAGTCCTGGGCGGTGCGAAAAAGTTTTATTTTCTGGGGATCTGGCTGCCTGGTGCCCCTTGGACCTTGTGTGAACAGAGCAAACGAGCTAATCAGCACCCGGTGAACCGGAGGGGGGATTTTGGTTGGGGAACTGAGCTGATTTCCCTAGCCACCCAGGGATAAGACCCAGGCTGCTGCGGAGCCACGAGGAAGGGACACTTCCCAAAAAAGGGAGAGTTCGGTTGGAAGACAGGGAAGGGTATTTTATATTTTTAGACATTGATCTGGCTGCCTGCACTGCCCCATAGGTTTGGGGAGCAGATAAGCCGACCTGAATCACCATTAGGCTGAGAGCAGATGCGAATCTGCACTCAAACTGATTTACTGAGCAGCCCGGTGACGCTGGAGCTCTGCGCCAGAAGGGGCGGAATCCGCCATCTTTAGCACTCCTCACTGACTAACATCAGAGTTTCAGCTAACCTGGGGAGTCTGGAAAGTGGGACGTGCTTGATTAATTTCCACGGGCCCAGCTAGGGTCCCTTCCATAAGGGGGTTGGTCTAGAGGAGGAATTATTTTGGGTCCTGCATTTGGCGAAAAAAAAAAAAAAAAGTGAGGTCACCTCAACAAATGAAAAATAAGTTCTTTTTAATTTAGTTTAATAGCTAAAAGCTGCTTCAGGATCTGCATATAGAACCCTGTGGGGAAATTCATTGATAAACACAAGTAGGCAGGAAGGATCCACATGGACCCTAGGGGAATCATTGACCCCCCTTAGCTCTGCTTGACTGCTTGCCTGTGTGGATCTTTGGTTTCTCTCTGTTACTTTCTGGTCTATTGCTATTATTCCCGTTTTCCTCCCCCCTTCCTTTTTCCTTCTATTTTTTTTTTTTTTTATATAGGTGCTGCCAGCTGGTATTCGTATTCAGTAATTTCCCACTCGCTGTATATATTGATTCTGTATTACAAACCATCGCTTATCCTTCCTGCATCTTTCTGCCTTCTGTTTTCTGTTGTGGCTCTTAGAGACAACATTTTTTCATAGACTCACAACTTAAGGGTGTCAATTTCTATCCCATCTATTTTGTTTTCTTCTTCTTCTTTTTTCTTTCTTTTTTTATTAGTATTAACTTTTTCCTTTCAGAACTTTCTCTACTATTTCTCTCCCTCCTCATAATTCTAACTTTCTAAATCACTGTATATATATATTCTTCCATTTGTTTACCCAGTCCATTGTAGGAACTCCATATTTTTTCCTTAGTACTCTACACTGCCTACACAAGTTAAATATTCTCTCATTAAGTCTCATTTTGCCCCTCTTCTAACTTTTATCAATATTTCTATTATCCTTCTGCCTTCCTTACATCTTTTGATTCCTCTGGCCCTAACCTTTTGCCTTCAAGGGAACATAGAAAGAAGCAAGGAAATAAAATAAGAAGAAAACCTGCCAAAGAGAAAACTTAACTCACACGCAGAACCAACAACTAAATAAAATTCTAGAGCATAGAGAAAAGCTAATCAACTGAACAAACCCATCAAGATAATATGATGACCAGAGGGCAACAGAAAAATACAAATGACTCTGAGAAACTGGAAAACATGGACCAGTCCAGTGCACAAAATAAAAACCAGGAATCAATGCAGTACATCGAACAACTAATCAAAGCTATCCAAACAAATATCATGGACCAACTTAAAGAACTGAAGGAAGAGATTAAGGATATAAAGAAGACACGGGGAGAACATACTGAAGAAATAACTAACACACCTAAAAAGGTAATGGATATGATGGCGAACAAAGACAAAAGTCAAGAAATGAAAAAGACGCTGGACTCACATGGCAGCAGAATTGAACAGGTAGAGGAAAGAATTAGTGATATGGAAGACAATACAGTTGAAATCAAAGAGATTATAGAAAAGATAGACAAAAAGATAGAAAAAATCCAGTATGGTCTCAGGGAATTAACCGATAATGCAAGACACACAAACATACGCATTATGGGCATCCAAGAAGGAGAAGAGAAGGGAAAGGGAACAGAAGGAGTGTTGAAGGAAGTTATGGCTGAAAACTTCCCAACTCTATTGAGAGAGATGGATGTGCAGATCCAGGAAGCACAGCACACCCCAAATAGTATAAATCCCAACAGGCCAACTCCAAGACATATACTTGTCAAATTGTCCAATGCTCAAGACAAAGAGAAAATACTCAAGGCAGCAAGAGACAAGAGAACCATCACATGCAAGGGAAGCACAATAAGATTAAGTGCTGATTTCTCAGCTGAAACCATGGAGGCAAGAAGACAGTGGTATGACATAGTCAAAACACTAAAAGAAAAAAACTTCCAGCCACGAATTCTCTATCCAGCAAAATTGGCATTCAAAAATGATGGAGAGTTCAAAATATTCACAGATAAACAGCAATTAAGAGAGTATGTCAAGAAGAAACCAGCGCTTCAAGAAATACTAAAGGAATCTCTACAAGTTGAAAGGAAAAAACAAAGGAGAGAGAGTTGGAGGAGAGTTTAAAAACAACTGAAAACTCAAAAAGAGAAACAAAACAACATATGACATACATTAACCCAAAGAAAAAATGACTGAAGTAAGAAATTCGTTACGACTAATAACACTGAATGTTAATGGATTAAATTCACCAATCAAAAGACACAGATTGGCAGAATGGATAAGAAAATATGATCCATCTATATGCTGTCTACAGAAACCCACCTTCGGCCCAGGGATTCAATGAGGCTGAAAGGGAATGGCTGGAAAACCATTTTACAAGCTAACAATAGCCAAAAAAGGCAGGAGTAGCTATTCTAATATCAGACAAAATAGACTTTAAATGGAAAACTATTGTAAGAGACAAAGATGGACGCTACGTATTAGTAAAGGAGTAATCTCTCAAGAAGAGAGAACAATCATCAACATTTACGCACCTAATCGAAGTGCCTCAAAATACGTGCAGCAAACTCTGGAAAAACTAAGAGGAGAAATAAATTCCTCTACAATTATAGCAGGGGACTTCAACACACCACTATCATCATTAGACAGAACATCTAGGCAGAGAATCAATAAAGAAACTAAGGCACTCAACAATACATTAGAAGATTTGGACTTAATAAATATATACAGAACACTACACCCAAATACAGCAGGGTTTACATTCTTTTCCAGTGCACATGGAATATACTCCAAAATATACCAAATGCTAGGCCACAAAACAACACTCAATGAATTCAGAAAGATTGAGATTATACAAAGTAATCTCTGACCACAACGGAATGAATTTGGAAATCAATAAGGGCCAGAGAAACAGGTTAGGCACAAGAATATGGAAGCTAAACAAGACACTCTTAGACAAACAGTGGGTCAAAGAGGAAATTTCAAAAGAAATCAATAACTACCTTGAAACTAATGAAAACAACAACACAACATATCAAAATCTATGGGATGCAGCGAAAGCAGTCCTGAGGGGAAGTTCATAGCCATAAATTCATATATTAAAAAAGAAGAAAGAGCTAAAATTGAAGACCTAACTGCACACTTGGAGGAATTAGAAAAACAACAACAATCTAAGCCTAACGGAAGTATAAAACAGGAAATAACCAAGATTTGAGCAGAACTAAATGAATTAGAGAATAAGAAAGCACTGGAAACAATAAACAAAACCAAAAGCTGGTTCTTCGAGAATATCACCAAAATTGACAAACCCTTAGCCAGACTAACAAAGAAAAAGGGAGAACAGATGCAAATACATAAAATAAGGAATGAGCAAGATGATATCACTACTGACCCACAGAAATAGAGTATCATAAGAGGATACTTTGAAAAATTATATGCCTACAAAAATGACAATTTAGAGGAAATGAACAAGTTTCTAGAAACCCACAAACAGCCGACATTGATGAAAGAAGAAATAGATGAACTCAACAGCCCAATTACAAGTAAAGAGATAGACTCAGTCATTAAAAACCTCCCAACTAAGAAGAGTCCAGGACCAGATGGCTTCACAGCTGAATTCTACCAAACATTCCGGAAAGAGCTAACACCAATTCTACTTAAGCTCTTCCAAAAAATAGAAGTAGAAGGAATATTACCTAACTCATTCTATGATGCTAACTTTACCCTAATACCAAAACCAAATAAAGATACCACAAGAAAGGAAAATTACAGACCAATTTCTCTATTGAACCTAGATGCTAAAATCCTTAACAAAATACTTGCCAATCGCATTCAACAACATATCAAAAGGATTATACACCATAACCAAGTGGGTTTCATCCCAGGTATGCAAGGATGTTTCAATATAAGAAAATCAATCAATGTAATACACCACATAAACAAACTGAAAGAAAAAAATCACATGATCATTTCTATAGATGCAGAAAAAGCATTCGACAAAATACAGCACTCTTTCCTCATAAAAACACTACAAAAGATAGGAATAGATGGAAACTTTCTGAAAATGATAAAGGGTGTATATGAAAAACCCAAAGCTAACATCATTTTCAATGGTGAAACCCTAAAAGCCTTCCCTATTAGATCGGGAACAAGACAAGGATGCTCACTATCACCACTCCTATTTAACATTGTCTCAGAAGTACTTGCACGAGCACTGAGAGAAGAAAAGGACATAAAAGGCATCCAGATTGGAAAAGAAGAAGTAAAAATTTCATTATTTGCAGATGACATAATTCTATACATAGAAAGCCCTGAGAAATCGACAACCAGTCTTCTAGAACTTATAAAGGAGTTCAGTAATGTTGCAGGCTATAAGATCAATGCTCAAAAATCAGTAGCATTTCTGTACACCAATAACCAGCAAACTGAGGAGGAAATCAGGAAAAAAATACCATTTACAATAGCAAACAAAAGAATCAAATACCTAGGAATAAATTTAACTAAAGATGTAAAGGACTTATATACAGAAAACTACACAACACTGTTAAAGGAAATCAAAGAAGACTTAAATAAATGGAAAAATATTCCCTGTTCATGGGTGGGAAGACTAAACATCATCAAGATGTCTATCCTACCCAAACTAATCTACAGATTTAATGCAATCCCAATAAAAGTCAACACTATATTTTTTAAGGAACTGGAAAAACTAACCACAAAATATATTTGGAGAGGCAAGAGGCCCCGAATTGCCAAAGATATATTGAAAAAGAAAAATGAAGTTGGAGGTATCACACTACCTGACTTTAAAACGTACTACAAAGCTACAGTGATCAAAACTGTGTGGTATTGGCAGAAGGTTAGACGTACTGACCAATGGAACCGAATTGAGAGTTTTGATATAGATCCTCGCATATACGGTTATCTGATATTTGACAAGGCCATGAAGCCCATTCAGTTGGGAAAGAATGGCCTCTTTACAAGTGGTGCTTGGAGAACTGGATATCCATATCCAAAAGAATGAGAGAAGAATACCATCTCACACCTTATACAAAAATCAACTCAAGATGGATCAAAGATCTAAATATAAGAGCCAAAAGCATAAAGACCTTGGAAGATAATATACGGAAGCATCTACAGGACTTTGTAATAGGAAATGGTTTCATGAACTTCACAGCCAAAGCATGAGCAGCAAGAGAAAAAATAGATTAATGGGATCTCATCAAAATTAAAAACTTCTGTACCTCAAAGGATATTATTAAGAAAATAAAAAGGCAGCCTACCCAATGGGAGAAAATATTTGGCAACCATATATCTGATAGGAGCCTAATATCCTGCATATATAAAGAAATCCAACAACTTGAAAATAAAAAGACAAACAACCCATTTAAAAAATGGGCAAGTGACCTGAAAAGACACTTCTCCAAGGAAGAAATTTTAATGGCTAATTAGCACATGAAAAAATGCTCAACATCGCTTGCTATCAGGGAGATGCACATCAAAACTATAATGAGATACCATCTTATACCCATCAGAATGGCAGCTATTAAAAAAACAGGGGACAGTAAATGTTGGAGAGGATGTGGAGGAATAGGAACCCTCATCCACTGCTGGTGGGACTGCGGTATGGTCCAGCCACTGTGGAGGACAGTTTGGCGGTTCCTCAGAAAACTGACAATAGATCTTCCGTATGATCCAGCAATCCCACTGCTGGGTATATACCCAGAAGAACTGAAAGCAAAGACACAAACAGATATATGCACACCAATGTTCATAG
>JAKSZT010053902.1:2871620-2883019 GCA_026826555.1 Tolypeutes matacus
GACTTGCATCAATAACAGAATTCTAGTCAAAATAATAAAAAATTAAATATCAAATGAGCAAACATACATTTTTCAACTATAAGCAAAATAAATATTTGTATTGGGAATATTAGGAATCTATCCAGCAGTTTGAGTTATTATTTCAACAATGTTGAATATACAAAATCTCTAGGGTATAAGAATTCTGAAATGTGGGAGAAAAAAAGACCAGGACCATAGCAAAAATTGCCACAAAAACTCACTTTTCCTCCTGGCCTTTGCCTATTTATTTAACACTTACATTAGTTAAAAATAAGAATATCATAGAGATTGATCAAGTGCAAGAAAACAAAGCTACAGATTTTGAAACAGAGTGAACCTTCATAAAAAGATTTGCAGTAAAAGCCATAGAACTCCAGAAATCATTGAAAAGAAGGAGTAAGACACAGAGACTTGCAAGTATGAGCAACTACTAGGTCACTGTTGTTACAAATGGAAAAGAAATGAAGTGGAACATACTCTGAATTCATGAAATGGTTTCAGTAAGTTTGATGTAGAAATTCATTTTGACCATCTCCTGGATCTAGACATTCACATGGCACCATTATTCATGGAAAAGAGAACATTTGTCTTTAAATTCAACGTGATTTGAATTCACTTACACTTGGCAGGAAGTGAAAATTGCAGTAAAAATGTTTTCCTTTCATATTTTACCAGGTGGCTATGACTTGGATGGCTGTGGGCAATGGCAGCTGAGAATTCAGCCTATCTAAAAAGTTGTAGTTTTTATTGGTCCATAATGAGTAAAAAGAAAATCTATAGAACATAAATGTTTTATAATTAGACATTGTTTACATGATACAGATTATGAAAATCAAGTAAAAATATAAATTCATGACTTTAGAAATTGAAGAATCTTAAAATACCTAGACAATAATGGAAAAATATAGTAACTAGTTTGGAAGTGAAGAAATTATCTGAGCTAATTATATTATCACTTATAGCAGCAACATTTGGAAAGATTTGAAGATGGAGGTATGTATGTAACTGAATGCTTGCTTCCCATGTACAAGATTTCAGGTTCAATCTCCAGTTCACCCTAAAAACAAGACAAACAAAGAAACAAATGAAAACAACAACAACAACAACAATTCTCATTAGGGAGCAGATGTATTTCAGTGGTTGACCACCTGCTTCCCATGTACAAGGTCCTGGGTTCATTCCCCCCTACCTCCTGAAAAAAAAAAGAAGATTGGTTAGATAACATGAGAGGTTTAGGAGAGGATGGTGTGATTTTAATTCTCAAACATAATTAAATCTATGCAACTACAGCCAGGCTTGGAGTCAGGCAAGAACACTCCAAAGGAAGATATTCATATTCTCAAAAATATAACAAAAAATGGAGAAAGCCAGAGAAGAGTATACTCACAACTTCCCAAAAGCTAAACCTCAGAAAAAAACAGCAGAAACTATGCTTTGGGTAAGAGGATCAATCTCAGAACAAAAGGTGTGTAGAAAGCAGAACTTGTAAGTGATGAACCTAGACATTGAGATGACATTTTCAAGAAAGATGCAGACTATAGAATATACAGTCTGTTTTCCCCTTACCACACACTTTAAATGACAAATGAAGAAGATAAATTGAGGAATGAGTGGTTAAGCAAAAAAACAAAACAAAACAAAAAACCCCAACAAAACAAACAACAACAAAACACAAAAACAAACAAACAAAAAACACATCATGAATGATGATCTGAGAGGATCTTAGCTTATCCAAACTGCAAGGGATGCTAACTTAGGAAAAGCATGCTCTGGAAAGAGTGCAAAAGGTATGGCTGAACAACTTTTGTTGAAGAGATTAAGTTTATATATGGATCCAATCACCTATAACAGCAGAACAGCAGAAATCAGGAATAAAGATGGAACTATCCATGAAAAAACCCATGAGGAACCTTCCTTTCTAATGGCAAGAATCACAGGGTCTTTGAGAATGCTATAGCCACAAAAATACTGTCAGTGGGACATCGATGGGAAACAATTATTTTTCTTAAAAAAAGTCTGTCAAAATTCTGGGATTTTCCAGCCAGCAAACAGGCTAATAGAGTAAGTCATTTCCAATTATATATTACTCTTCAAGAAAAAATGAAGAATGACTCCGAAGGCAGAGCTATAAACAAAAGAGACACAGAGAGACAGCATGTGAATATGGAGGCAGAGATTGGAGTTATGCAGTCCCAAATCAAGGAATGCCAAGGGTTGCAGGCAGCCATCAGAAACTAGAAGAGATGCTTGGAAAATATTCTCCCTCAGAGCCTCCATCAGGCACCAACTCAGCTGAAATCTTGATTCTGGACTTCTGGACTCCAGATCTGTGAAGTAAAATATGTGTTGTTTTAAGCTGACAAATTTTGATATTTTTTTACAAAAACCATAAGAAACAAATTCGGCAATAATATATCACACAGTTTTAATTTACATTTTCCTTTGGGTAAAGGAGTGGACTATCTTTTCATGTGCTTATTTGCCATCTGTGTGTTCTGTTTAGTGAAATGTCCGTCCAAGTCTTTTGCTAATTTTCTGATTGTATATTTTGTTTGTCCAATACAAGATTTGTAAATATTTTCTTCCACCCTAGATGTACTTTGTCTTTACATTCTCTTTATAGAATTGTTTCATGGTAAAATATTTTAATTTGGATGATGTCATATTTATCAATATTCCCTTTTATGGATTGTGCATTTATTGTCAAGCCTAAGAATATTTTTACTACATCTAAGCCTTAAAGATTGACTCCTATTTTTCATAAATATATTAGAGTTTTACAGTTTATATTTCAGACTGTGATCCATCCATTTATCCACTGAGTTAATTTTTTGTATACAAAGTGAAATTAAGATTGAGATAATTTCCTCCCTCCCTCCCTTCCTCCCTCCCTTCCTTCCTTCCTTCTGTCCTGTCTTCCTTCCTTTCCTCCTTTCTTTTTGTGTCTATGGTTTTTCTATATAGATTTATTTTTCAATGTATCTATCTGAGATAAAGGCATCATGGACTCCTAATAATGTCCACATACAAACAACCAAAAACTGTGAATATGTTCTATCATATGGAAAGAAAGTCATTGAGGTTACAAATGGAATTAAGAAAGTCATTATCCTGGATTACCTGAATGGATCCCATGTAATTTCTAGAATTATTAAATGAAAGGATGTCAACAATATGGTGATGTAAACATTCCTTTAAAAAGCATACCTGTATATTTATCAAAGAAATGGATAAATTACACTTGCTTTGAACTCTGGAGAATGGTAGAGACTGGAGAATGACTCCACAAATGATGAATCAAAGAAATAGAAAAATTTCAGGTAGAAGTGAAGCATTTGTACAAAATGTACAATCTTTAAAATTGCACTGCATATACAGTGCAAGAATCAGATGAAGAAGAGCTAAGAAAATCGAAGAGTTAATTGCAACTTATTCTTAAAGGTCAAGAACTATCATCAAAAAGGAACTTTAACACAATCCAGTCAATAATAAAACCCTAAACAAGAAGTAATGAACCTTCAGAGTTAACACATCAAGAGATTCAGATGCCTAGAAATCAATAAAAAAAAAACACAAGCCATACTAAAAAAAAAAACAGGAAAATATGGTCCAGTCAAAGGAGCAAATTAAAATTTCAGAGAAGACTCAAAAGTTTGAACAACAAATCAAAGATATCTGTTCAAAGAAATTGTTTAAATCAATTCAAGGAGATGAAGGAAAATATGGCTAAAGAGATAAAAGATTAAGAAGCATTACTTTTACCTTGTTAGCACTAAAGAGCTAAAGAAAAATTTGAATGTATAAAAAGAAGCAAAACATAACTTAAGGGGATGAAAAGCAAAATGTAGAATTAAAAATACAGTTGAGGCATATAGCAGCAGAAGTGAAGAGGTAGAATAAGGAATCATCAGTCTAGAAGACAGGACAATTGAAATTGTACAGTCAGCAAACAGAGAAAAGAATAGGAAAAAAAAAAAGCACAGCAGTGTAACAGGATTTGAGTGACAGCAAAAAGCACTCAAACATAAACATCATGAGTGTCCAAGAAGGGGAAGAGAATGGAAAAAGGAAAGAAAGAATATTTGAGGAAATAATGGCAAAAAATGTCTCAACTCTTATAAAAGACATATTCATTTCCAAGAAGCACAACATACTCGAGAATAAATCTGAAGATACTTACTCAAGGACATTAATCTGAATGTCAAATGATAAAGATAATGAGATAGCTTTTATAGCAGCAAGAGAATAGTGATTCATCACATGCAAGTGATCCACAATAAGATTAAGTGCCTATTTCACATCAGAAAAATGGAGGCAAGAAGACAAGGGTATAATGTATCTGGCACTGAAAGAGAAAAACTGCAGGCAAAAATTCTCAGACCTTCAAAACTGAGGGAGAGTTTAAAGTATTCAGAGATAAACAGAAACTGAGAAAGCAACAAAAGTAGAACTGCCCTACCAGAATTACTAAAGGGATTTCTGCAGGATGAAAGGAAAAGACAGGAGAATGTGCCATGGAATTATGTGATTAAATGTAGGTCATCAGTAAGGGTAACTAAAATGGTAAATGCAAAACTCAATAATACAGTATCCTCAATATACAACTAGACAATTTCATTCATATAAGAATTTGAATATAATTGAGAAAGAAAAAGCAAGTTTCCTAATAATGGATATGTAAAATATAAAGCAGTAAAGTGGGATAGAAAAAACATTAAGAGGAGAAACAGAGTATATGGGAGCAGAGTAGGTGTATGTTATTGAATGTAAGTTGGTATCCTTTCAAATTGCTAGATTATAGATGTAGGTTGTGTTATATAAACCCCAGGGTAATCACAAAAAAAAAGTATTTTTAAAATATATAGAAATTAATCAGTGAGATACATAAAAAAGATCAACTATATAGAAAAGAGGTTGCAGCATGCAAGAGAGAGATATGTGACATATAAAAAGCAAAAGATAAAATGGCTGAAATAAGTACTGACTTTATAATAATAGCATTAACTATTAATGGATTAAACTCTCCATTCAAAAGCTACAAGTTGGCAGAATAGGTATAAAAACCTGATCCAACCAAATTTTACTTACAAGGAACTCACCTAGATTCAAGGATACATATGGATTGAAAGTGTAAGGCTGGAAAACGTTATTCCATTCAAATAGTAACCAAAACAGGGCTGGGGGTTTAAACTAATATCAGACAAAATAGACTTTAAATCAAAATCTGTTATAAGAGACAAAGAAGGACACTATATATTAATAAAAGGTGATATCCACCAAGAAAAATTGACAATCCTAAATTTGTATGCAGCAAATCTGGATGCCTCAACATACATGAAGCAAACATGGATAAAACTGAAGGGATAATTAGTTACCTATACAATAATAGTTGGAGACTTCAATCAACCACTCTCATCAATAGGTAAAACATGTACACAGAGAATCAATAAGGAAACAGAGATCATGAAGAATATGATAAATGAACCAGAAAAAAGTCTATAAATTTAGAAATATTGGAATCATGCAAAGAATCTTCTCTGACCGTGATGGAATGAAAATGGAAATCATTAACAAACAGAGAACTGCAAAATAAACAAATATATGGAACATAAATAATACTTTCTTATACATTCAGAGGGTCAAGAAAGAAAATGCAAAGGAAATCAATAACTATTTTGAGAGGATTGAAAATGAGAACACAACATATCAAAACTTATGGGATGCAGTGAAGGCAGTACTGATAGGAAAACATATAGCCAAAAACACTTAACATTAAAAAAGAAGAAACATCTAAAATAAAACATAACTGCACACCTAGACAAAATAGAAAAAGAACAGAAAATTAACCCCAAATAAACAGAATAAAAGGAATAACAAAGATAAGAACAGAAATAAATGAAATTGAAATTGATAAAAAAACAATAGGGAATTAACAAAACTAAATTTTTTCTTTGAAAAGATCAATAAAATAAATAAACCCTTAGCTAGACTGGCAAAGAAAATAGAGAGAAGATTCAAATAAATAAAATCAGAAATGAAAAGAGGTTATTACTATTACCCCCAAAGAAAAAAAAAGATCATAGGATACTATGAAGAATTATTTGTCAGAAAATCAGAAAATTTAGTTAAAATGGGCAAATTTCTAGGCACAAAAATCAACTTACACTGACTCTAAAATAAATAGACCTTCTCAGACCAATTACAAATAATAAGATTGAATCCATCATCAAAAACCTCCCAACAAAAACAAACAAACAAACAAAAAACACACAAAAGAAACCAAGCAGAACCAAATGATTTCACAGGTGGATTCTATAAATCAATCTAAGAAGAATAAATACCAATTCTCCTCAAACTCTTCCAAAATATTGAAGAGGAGGGAACATTACCTAACTTATTCTATAAAGCCAACATTACCTTAATGCCAAAACCAGATGAACATACTACCAAAAATTATAGAACTCTAATTAATTCAAAATCCTCAACAAAATACTTCCAAATTGAATCCAACAACACATCAAAAGAATTATACACCATGACCATCATGGCAGGTCATCATAAAATCAATTAATGTTATATACCATATCAACAAATTGAAGGGGAAAAACCAAATGATCATCTCAATTGATGCAGAAAAGGCATTTGATGAAATCCAGCATCCTTTATTCAGAAAAACAAAACACTTAGAAAAATAGGAATAGAAGGAAACATATTCAACATGATTAATGGCATGTATGAAGAACTCACAGCTAATATCATGCTTGATGGTGAAAGACTGAAACTTTCCTTCTAAGATCTGGAGCAAGGGAAGGAACACCACTGTCTCCATTATTATTTAACACATTACTGTAAGTTCTACATAGAGCACTTAGGGAAGAAAAAGAAATAAAAGGCATCCAAATTGGAAGGCATGAAGGAAAATCTCATGGTTTGCAGATGACATGATAAATATATAGTCCCCCAAAAAACTACAACATAGCTACCAGAGCTATAAAAATTATTCAACAATGTGGGAGGATACCAGATCAACACACAAAAATCAATAGTGTTTCTATGCACCAGTAATGAGAAATCTGAGGAGGAAGTCAAGAATAAAATTCCACTTAAAATAGCAACTGAAAAACTCAAATATTTAGGAATAAATTTAATCAAGCATGTAAAAGACCTATACACAGGAAACTACAAAACATTGCTTAAAGAAATAAAAAAAAAAACTACTGGTCAATTTTTATATGTTTTTAGAGGTGTTGAAAATTTAAAAATAGTATGCTCTCCTTCCTAGTGTAATGTTAATTCAAAACCATAGAAAATACAATTATATTGGGGTTGCATGATTTAATGATATATTTTAATGTAAAAAAGTTATATCTATAATCTGAAATAAAACTGAATATTTTTTGAATCACCAGTGACTATGAAACTTTTTGAAAACTTCTCTTTTGTGAACAAAAAATCCTTGAAAATTTGCTTGCTAATAAGCACAATTACAAATTCATCTAATCTCAGCAGTGTAGCCAAAGAATCCTTATCAAACAGGAGTTGAAGAAAAACTTGCCTCTCTATAGGATGAAATGATTAGTTCCCAGGATGTCTGATAGTTACAACCCATATGTTTTCTTCCTAAAAAAAGTTCATATTTATAAAGAATCTGAAAGCACAATTGTTCTTATGATTACAGGTGTATATGAATGTCCCTGAGAAGTCACTCCTTGAATTTTGTTCAAAGAATGAGGCAAAATCACAAATTGTATAAAGTCTTTATAACTGGGAATGTTCGTGTTACAGAAGGTAAAAGTGTTTCTTCATTTCCCAGTTACATTTATGTTTTAAGTCATGTGTTTCTTTAAAATAGCTAATGACAAATTCACTGACATAGATGTGATACCTTTCAAGAATTTTAGCATATTTATTTTTGCTCCATATTATGAATCGATACTTATATTGAGTTTGAATATCTGATTCTGGTTTTGTTACAGTTGATTAGTTTTAATCAACGGATGATATGTATGTGATACTTAGACTGTATTCCAAATACTGAAAATAAAATGGTACAGAAATTACCAAAATATTGCATTAGCACAAGCACTATGAATTAAATGTTACTTGAAGTAGATTGTAACATGTAGCTAAGAAATTCAGAGGCAACAGTGAGCCACCATAGCATGTCATGGAAATCATTCCTCATAATCAAAAATTTTCCTTAATATAAGAATGGATAGGTTGAGATATCCAGTGAAGATTTTATTTATGAACAACTTATATTTATTTGTAGGATATCAGGAATAGATATGATCTATAAAGATTTTTAATACATATTGTATTTCATGTATTTAAAACTTGATGAGGGATAGGTACCCTACTCAATTTTTCCCACAGTTTACAATTGTGAAGTAAATAATTTCTAAATATCCTTTATGTAATAAGGAGCAGGGATAAATCCCTGAAATCTTCTCCCTCTTTTGCCCAAGGCTATGCATTTAACTGTTGTGGCAGACAAAACTTAGAGAGATGGAGAAACAAAGTTTTATTATGCGCGGACCCAGAGGAGAGTCAAGTTTCCAAAAAATCTGAGCCCTGGGCATTGGCTTTCGGGGGTTATATAAATTTCTGTTTATTGGATAGTGGGTTGCTGGGCAAGTGGGCAAATTCCTGACACAAGTGGGCAGGCAGGGGTTACAGAAGCAAAGGTGTGAGTTTAGCTTATCTTCCTAAAGAAAAGGGCTTAACTTTGTGGATTCCAGACAAAAGGAGGAGGAGGGCACTTGTCTCCCTAAATTGTGGATTCCTTGGGAGAAACAGAGGAGGGTCAGTTATCTTCTCAAAGCTGTGGGTTTCTGCTAAGGAGGAGGAGAGAATGCTGTTAAAGAGGCAGCAGCAATTTTTTTTATCATTCCCCCTTTTGATGCCCTTACAATTTTTTATGGGGCATCGTCTGCTAACATGGAGAAGTTGGGACCCCCTTCCAGGGAGTGGTGGTACCTACTAGCAAGCTCCAAGAGTGGCAGAACTGTCTGCCCTTGCAGGGGTTTTGGCAGAGGTAAGTTAAGGGCTCTCCTATTTTGTAAGGCTACACTGGCTAGCGAGTTGATCTGGTTCTGGAGAGAAATTAAAGAATCTGCCACTTGCTTTATGTTTTCATTAAGTTCTCAGGAAAGCTTATAGTAAAATTTAACAGAAGAGCCCAGTCTTCTTAGCCCTGTTTTTATTCCCGTAGCTACTCCTGTCCTTATGAGGCCAATCAGGAGGGGCCAGGGTGCCCGAGTAGGTTTTTTTTCCTGAGGGACAGACACAACCAACAGTACCTATGCTCTCCTTCACAATATCAGACCCAGGACCACCTGGGTCTGATATTGTGAAGGAGAGCATAGGTAGTGTTAATCAATCTCCTCACCTGCTGTTGCACAGGGGCTATGAATTGAGTGAGCTGATAAAGTCCTGTTAAATTTGTTCACTTATACTTGGGACCCTCAGATAGCTGGATGAGGCTGGTCTGGAATTGTTTTAAGCTTTCTTTCTGGGCTATATCTTATACCCCCTCCCATCCGACATGCCTGCATGCGTATAAGTCCAACAACTGATCTCCCCTGGTGTGCCATACGTTTTGCAGCTGCCCCTAAATTTCAGTCTGGCCATCCAGAACTTTTGTCCCCTTTCCTCACAAACTGAGGCTTCAGATAACGTATAACATTCTGCTGGCATATAGATATGGTATTTAAAGGAAGAGGAGGGTTGGTACTTTCCTGCTAGCTGTCTTAACCTATTTGCTGCTAGAGGGGGGTTGGATTTGTAACCACTGGAGCAGGGCTGAGAACTGACACCAACCCTGAGGCAGAATAGGAGAAGCAACCTAAGGCACAGAAACATCCTACAAAGCACAAGTATTTCACTGTGATTAAGGCTCTATTTACTATTGTCCAGTCTGTAGAAACTATAGCAGCCAGTCCAATTCTGAGCAACAGGGTGAGTAGTCCTTCCAGGTGTAGAAACCACCTGGAGCAGGGGTCCATTCAGCAGGTGTTAGATAAGGGTGGTGTTAGGGGGTGTTTCTGGGCAACTCATACTCTTAAGGAGTGGTCAGGTATGGGTAGGGCCGTCCAGCTGTCCTGTTCTTTTTCAGGGTGTGCTCTCTTGACCCTGGAATGATGGATCCAAGGAAAGATGCCTGCAACTTTAAGAGCAGTGGGAGTTACAAAAATTACAGTGTGTAGGTCTGTCCAGGATGGCTGAAGGGGCTCTTTTTACCAGTCTTTAACCCAGACTAGGTCCCCTGGCCGGTGGGGGTGCACTGGGTGTTCCAGTGGGATAAAGTTAGGGACAAGACAGTTTTATGTATTTAGGTTTGCGTTACCCAGCTGCTGGAGGATGGAATCTTGGCTAGCCTCCCATAGGAACTTGAGATTTCCTTTGAAAGCCTGGATAACTGGGGATGGCCAGCTGAACAAAATTTCTAAGTGTGACTAGCTCATGGGTTCTGGGGTGCACCTAACTTGGAGAAGGTTTAAGGGAAGTAAGTTTACCCAGAGGAGACTAGTTTCTTGGCAGAATTTGGCTATTGTGGCTTTAAGGATTCGATTTATGTGTTCACCTTTCCCTGAACTCTGAGGCCTGTAAGCAGTATGGAGTTTTCACTTGATCCCTAACATTTTCACCAGTCCTTAGACTATGATGGCCATGAAGTCCATTGTTGCTTCCGATGGACAGAGGCAGCCCGTATCGGGGAATGGTTTCCCTGAGTAAAGCTTTAGTCACTTCTTTGCTTTTTCCGTGTGAGGTAGGGAAACCTTTGACCCAGCCTGAAAAATGTGCATATCATCACTAACAGATATTTGTACCCCCAACTTGGTTTCACTTTTGTGTAGTCTACTGTGAGATCTTCAAAAGGGGCTGATCCATGTGCTGGATGTCAGCCGGAGCTCGGGGGCTCTGCGGATGGTTGTTTTTGGCACAAACTTGGCACTTGCTGTTGATGGTGGCGCAGAGGGAAGCCAGTCATGCTATGTAGTAGTATCTCCTGAGTAAGGCTTCTAACACAGTTTTCCTAGGTGTTTGAGTTGGTGGTATTGCTGGATGAGGGCATGAGCAGTTCCTTTTGGGATGAAAATCTGGTTATCTGGGAGCAGCCAAGTTCCTTTGGGGGTTTGGCTTCCTTGACAAGGGTTACGGTTGCCACTAGAGCTTTTAGACAAGATGACCACCTAACAGCTATGGGGTCCATTTGCTTGGAGAGGTAGGTGATGGGCCTCTGTCAGGGGCCAACTGTTTGGGTGAGGACTCCCAAAGCTATTTTGTTCTTTTCATGCACGAACAGGTTGAAGCTGCGAATTACACCTGGGAGCCCCAAGGCAGGGGCTCGGCTGAGTTGTCTTTTTTTTTTTTTT
>JAKSZT010053902.1:2883119-2893426 GCA_026826555.1 Tolypeutes matacus
ATTTTTATTTATTTATTCATTTATCCCCCCCGTGCTGCTTGTGCTCTTTGGGTCAGCTAACCACGCCATGCAGGCGGGCTTGCCTTCACCAGGAGGCCCCGGGAACCGAACCCGGGGCCTCCCATATGGTAAATGGGAGCCCTACTGATTGAGCCACAGCCGCTTCCCTGAGTTGTCTTTTGATGTCTTGGGAAAGCCCTCTGTTGGCTTCTCCCCAGACAAGGGACTCTTTTTCTGGGCCCATAAGCATTTTATAAAGGGGTCTGGCCATAGCTGCAAACCCGGGAATCCAGATGCGACAGAACTCTGTATCCCCGAGGAACTTACAAAGTTTTCTTTTTGTGGTGGGGGTAGGGATGGTGCAGATTATTTCCTTCAATTCTGGCCTGAACATCTGGTACACCTGTGTGATGCTGAACTCTAGGTACTTGACCTGTTGTTTTTACAGATTTGGGGTTTTCTACAAGACATTTTGCACCCAGTCTGTGTTAGAAGGAGTATGAGAGTCTGGGTCCCTTTTCAACAGTCTTTTTTGGTCTTACTGACAAGTAGGAGGTCATCTACATATTGCAAAAGGGCGCACCTGCAATCTTCCCAGCTGTAGGTGGTGAGATCTGCTGCCAAGTCTTCCCCAAAAAGGGTAGGGGAGTTTTTGAAGACTTACAGGAGCCTAGTCCAAGTTAACTGAGTTTTACGTCAGGTTCTGGGAACTTCCCACTCAAATGCAAACAGAGGCTGGCTGGGGGGGACAGCCGCAAGCAGAAGAAGGTGTCTTTCAGGTCCAAGCAAATGAACCAGGTGGCTTCAGGTGGTAGCTGTCATAGCAAAGTGTATAGATTGGGAACAACCTGATGTAAGGTGAGAGTGGTGTTGTTGATGGCTTATAGATCCTGGACTGGTTGATATCCTGTCCCATCTGGCTTCTTTACTGGTAATAATGGGGTGTTCCAGGGTGACTGGCACTCAATCAGGATTCCCTTTTTCCTCGGGCGATCTATGTGTTTGACCATGCCCAAATGTGCTTTGCAGGGGATTGGATACTGCCTCTGCCAGACCAGGACCGCCCCAGGGTTCAGGTTGATGATGATGAGTGAAGGGTTCCTTGCCATTCCCGGCAAGTTTTTTTTCCTTTTCTGCCCAAACCTGGGGAAAAAGTTCCAGCTTTTTTTCCAGATTCTGACTTGAATTTTTTCCACATGAAGTCTCCATTCCTTGTTTTGGGGTACAGTGATGAGGAGAGTGAGGCCATTCCCAAGGCTTAAGCTTGCTGGCCCCTGAGGTTTGGAGGTAATCTGAGCTCCCAGTTTGGTTAAGAGGTCCCTACCAAGTAGGGGAACCAGATATTCAGGCAGGTACAGAAATTCATGTGTTACTTCATGACCACCAAGCTGACAAGTTCTCGACTGGCAAAAAGGTCACTGGCTTGACTGTTCTCCAGTTGCTCCTATGATGTTAGTGGTTTTTCCTGCTAAAGGGGGTGACAGGGCCTGTGACCATAGAATATTCAGCACCAGTGTTTACCATGAAAGTCATTGACTGGCCCCTGACTTGTAGTTTGACCATGGGCTCATGGGGGCCAAGTTTCAGCGAGCCCATTGCCCCTATTTGGAGTTGAGTCCCGCCTGCCTGATCAGATGGTCCTGGGGCTCAGGTCAGTAGGTTTCTTTGGGGATGTTCCTTCATGTGTCTTATTTTTTGGTGGGCACTCATTTTTTCCAGTGTCTACTTTCTTTGCAGTAGGCACATTGATCTCTGGCCAGGGGCACACTTTTGGTGATTGTCCCCCTTTTTGAGGTGGCCCTCCTCATCTGGTGGGGTCAGGATTTCCCAAGACTGTTGCCAGTAGAGAGCCTAGAGTGGCTGGAGTATATGGCCAGGGTGATGGGTCTTCTTCTGAGGATCTGTGATAAATGACTGGCTTCCAGGTCCCCATTCCTTGTGCAACCAAGACCCTGCTCTGCCTCTTTTTCCAACACAAAATTGAACCCAAGGGGGGCAGAGTCCAGGCTATTTCTAACCAAGAGTAGATGTAGGGAAACTGATCAGGGTGATCAAGAGTTCCTGTGACTACAAGCCACACTGTGCAGACCCTGGCTGCATCCAGGGTCCCTTCCAAGGGCCAGTCAACACCAAAAGTGGGCCACTCTCTCACATAAGGTTTGGAGGGTGCCGGGGTTCATCTGGATGCCATAATCTCTGAAAAAGCTTTTCTTAAAATTCTTGTGGATGCAGTTTAAGATGGTAGGTTTTGACTGTGATGAGCCTATACCCTGCATTGATGGCGCAAGACAGACAAAGGTAGGGGTTGCCTCTTCCGAGGCCCCTCAGATACCCACCTGTCTGTGTCTCTCATGAGAACTTTGGGTCATCTTTGCTAAGGAGCCCAGGCAGAGTTTGGATTGGCCATTATTCCATATGATGTAGCTGCAGAAAACAGGTTAGGGTCCACTCAGACTCTGTAGCACAGCCCATGGAGTCACAGACTGGAATAACAGAGGCAAGCTTCTGTCATCCTCACTCACACACACAATCATTCAAAACTTACACAGTCCCTCCCACAGTGATAAGCCTATACCCTCAATTGGTGGCATAAGAAAGACAAAGGAAGGGGTTGCCTCTTCTGAGGTCACTCAGATGCCTGCCTGTCTGAGTCTCTCCAAGAACTTCAGCTCATCTTAACTAAGGTGCCCAGGCAGAGTTTGGGTTGGCCATTATGCCGTATGATGTAGTCACAGAAAACAGATTACAGCCCACTTGAACTCCATAGCACAGTCTGTGGAGCCACAGACTGGCATGACAGAGGCAAGCCTCTGCCATTCTCATTCACACACAATTGCTCAGAGATTATGCAGTCCCTTTTGCAGGGTCTGCCCTATCTTGGGATCTCGATACTTGAGATCTTGGGAGGTGATCATTCTCCTCTTCCATCCGGAGACAGGCCTGACTGAGGACTTGGAACCCAGGGCCTTAACTTTCTGGAGTCTTCTGGAACTGTTCAGTTCACCTCCCCACTGATTCAGGCTAGGGTGTGGGGACACAACCCATGGAGACCACCTCAGAAGGAAGCTCTGTTAAGAGGACAGGTGGCACCTACCTCATTCGCTTAGAGATCATTGCTGGCTGCACCCGTCAGTCCCAAACCAGAGGCACAATGGGCCTGCTCGGTAGGGTTTCCTGGTTAGGGAACCAAATATTGCAGCACACAAAACTTAGACAATGAGAAACCCAAGCATCTCAGAGAGATAGAGGAACAAAGTTTTATTACGTGCAGGCCCAGAGGAGAGTCAAGTATCCAAATTCTGAGCCCTGGGCATCGGCTTTTGTGAGGTTATATAGGTTTCTGTTTATTGACTAGTGGGTTGCTGGGCAAGCAGGCAAATTCCTGAAGCAAGGGGATAGGCAGGGTTTACAAAAGCAAAAAAGAAAGGCGAGTTTAGCTTATTTTCCTAAAGCAGAGGGCCTTGGGAGAAGGGCGAGGAGAGGAGCCAGGGAGCTGTTATCTTTTCAAAACTGTGGGTTTCTGATGAGGGGGCAAGGAGCAGGGCTGGAGCGGAGAAGGGCTGTTATCTTCCTGAAGCTGTGGGCCTTAGGAGAAGGGGGAGTAGAGCTGCAGCAATTTCTTCATCAGTCTAGTTACCATTTAGCTACATAATATCAAAAACTAATAAAAAAAATCCACAGCTTTCTCCTTTTTTTTGTGTTTTCTCAACACATATATGGGCTTGGTTCACATCAGACTTGAGGAAAATGATAGCTGTGCACTGGTTTTAAAACAGCTAATGAAAATTTGTAATTCATTCAGTAAATAGTTTAATATAAAATGCATATAGGTAAACATTTTATTATTTGGTTTGAACACTGAATTTTTATTGCTTTATGGTTTGTTTTTTATTACATTGGCAATTAACATCTGTTAAAAGCAAAACAAGGTGCAGCAATGTCATTGTAAAAATAAACTCCAGAACTTTATTTCCCTTCCCCACCACTCATCCTCCACAGGTACACACCCACTGTGTACATGCTTGGAACCAACACACTCATCACACATAAATGTACTCATATATACACTTACTCAAATAGTTTTGTAAGTTCAAGTGTATATGTGCATGCACTCATCTATAACTTTTGATATATATATATATTACATTGTAAGATTTTTTGTTCAATTACTCTATTGCAACTAGATTTCCATCAAAATAAATTCCACAGTTAAAACTCTTTTAAATATTTATTTACTTCTGCCCCCTTGTTGTTTTGTACTCACTGTCTGCTCTGTGTCCATTCATTCCATATCTGCTTGTCTTTTCTTCCCGTATTTTTCTTTAGGAGGGACTGGGAACCAATCCCAGGTGGGAGAGAGGCACTCAATTGCTTGAGTCACCTCAGCTCTCTTGTTTGCTGCATCTCTCACTGTCTCTCCTCTGCATCTCCTTTTGTTGCATCATCTTGCTACAACAGCTCTCTGTGGTGTGGTCCATCTGCTCTCCGTGGCGTGGGCTGTCAGCTCTCCACATCATGGGCCAGCTTGCATTCACCAAAAGTCCCCAGGAATCAAACCTGGGGACTTCCATATGGTAGATAGGAACTCAATTGCTTGAGCCACATCTCCTTCCCTACAGTTCAATTTTAATTTATATTATTCCATTGTTAATTTAACTAGTTTCCTGATTTGAGACACCTCAATTGTTTCAATTATTTACTATTATGCACATGCTTCAGGAAATATCTCAAAATTAATTAAATTTTGCACATCTTCCTAATTTATTTCCTCTGGGATTTCTAGAAGTAGACTTTATGGAAAAAAGATATCCATATATCTATACTTAATTCAAGTTTTATTGCTGAGTAATATTCCATTGTGTGGCTAAACCATGATGTGCTTATCCACTGATTTATTCCTGGACATTTGGGCTATTTCTAGTATTTGGCTATTGTAAATAATACTGCTACTATCTTCTAAAAGTCTTTGAACATGTATTTTCATTTATCTTGAGTAAATGCCTTGAACTGCAAGTACAGGGTCATAAGGTAGAAGTATGTTTAAATTATCAAAACCTGACAAACCATCCTCCAAAATGGTTATATCATTTATGCCCCCACAAGCAAAGAAAGAGAGTTTCAATTTCTTCACACCTAATCTACATTCTATTTTTCAGCCATTCTATCATGTTTTAAAAAATAGCTCATTGTGGTTTTTAATTTGCTTTTCCTTGGTGACAAATGATATTGAGCATGTTGTTTGTTTCTGGCTATTTAAATGTAATCTTTTTCTTTATCCTGTGTCTTTTTAAGTCTCTTGCTCATTTTTTAAAAAATTGGACAAGTCTGTGGCTTATTCATTTTCATAAAAGGTGTCTTTTGATAGGCAGATACTTCTAATTCTATCAAAGTCAAATTTGTCATTTTCTTTTGGTATCATTTATGCTTTTCTGTCCTGACCAAATATTCTCCCATAAGTTTTTCAAGAAGCTTTCAGTTTCTAGTTTTTATATTTTGGCTCTATGATCCATCTAAATTTCTGCCTATGGAGAGATATAGGGGTTGAGTATAAATATTCTACCAAGCTGCTCAGCCTTTTAGGCTCTTGGCTACTGTTTAGGCATCAACAAATGCTGCACAGAGAAATGCCACAGAATGTTGGGCTAATCTTTCTGCATCCTCCTTCTTTCTGGTGTATTAACTCCTCAAGTCCTTGATGCATTTTCAGCTGCCTCATGCCTTCAAATAATTTTTTAAATTTTTTAAAATCAAGATTTCTACTTGTTCTTTGGAGGAGGGTTTATTAAATGCAAGCTCATTAAGTAGGATAGAGAAGTAATTTCCCTCATTTTAAATTTCTAATTGCATTCATATGCCCAGAAATATTCTCTGTTTCTTACCCTTGCAATGTCATATTAATATTTGTGTCCAGCAATTGAAATCAAGTTAAACTCAGAGTGGTTTTTGTGGCTTTTATTTTATTTTATTTTATTTTTGAGTACCTATACATATTATTCAGGGATATTTTTTTTTTTAAATGAAAGAATGAAAAATGAAAGAGAAACATAGATGCTCTTTATCTTTCTTAGTTTGAAGATCAAGAGGAATGGATTAGGTATTGTAGCTGGAAATAATGGCTGAGAGAGTGATATTAAGATATTTTAAAAAATTGTAGTTTGCTGAGGTCAGCTAGGACTAATTCCTTCTCTTATTGGTACAATGACACTTTTTATAAAAGGCTAATCTCAGCAGCCTCCCCCATATTACTTAGTTCATTTAACAGATGTCAGTCATAATTCTCATAGTGGGATTCCTGGTGCATGGCCTAAAGTGCACAGTGTGTACTCTAGGAGCTTTAGTAAGTGTTCCATTTATCTGTGACTGCACAACAAATAACCTTAAAATGACAAACATTTTATTATATCTAATACTTTCTGAGTTTAGAATTCAGGCAGGGCTCAGCTTCATGACTCTTCTTTTCTATGTGGTATTGATGGAAGTTATTCATCATATTCAGGTGGTGGAAGATTGATCTGGCACATCCAAGATGGCTTCACTGACACATTTGGTGCCTTGATGGGAATGACTGGGTGACTGGGCTCAGCTGCAACTGTCAACCAGGTGCTTACAGAATATCTCTCCAGCATGGCAGCCAGACTGCTCACATTCTCCTTTAACAAGGTAGATGATGCATGGTCATTTACAAGGTAACTTTCAAAATCACTTAGCACCACTTCTGTCATATTCTACTTGTTGAAGCATTTGCTAACCCACCTCAATTCTAGTGCAGGATACATAGACCCCACCCCTTGATCAGAGAAGAGTCAACTGTTTTACAGCCATGTTTAAAACTACTGTAGTCTGCCTTCTGGATACATATATTTACATTTATCCCACATGGAAATTATAATCACCCCCTCCTAAGACTCTATCACAGAAGTCTCACCATATTATAACATTGGGCTCAGGGTTGAGGTCCAGGACCGTATAATAAATCATGTCCCAGGTGCAGATAAAGCTCTTTGGATTCAATTCACATTCATTGGGCAAACTTCCTCTAGATATGAAGAAGTGCAAACTAAATAAGCAAGCATTGCCTCCCTCCTTGCCCCTTCACACATTCTCAAGATACAGTGATGGAAACTAGACACAATATTTCTTTTCAAAAACATGGGAAATATAACACAGTGAACAATGTGGTGGAAGATGCACTGTGGTTAACAGTACAAATATAGGAGTGTTCTTTCATGAAGTATAACAAATGTACAAAGCTAATAAATAGTGTTAATAATAGGGGGTGAAGAGAAAAAAATACTACGTGTACACTATGGACCATAATTAATTACTATGGTGGTAATAGCCTGATCATGTTCTTTCATAATCTGCAACTAATGTTTCACAAGAAAGTAAGGTGTTGGTAGAGGGATCATGTATGGGAATCCAGCACATTATACATGATTGTTTTGTAAACTCACAACTTCTCTAATAAAATTTTAAAAAGAGGGAAAATAGGAGGCATATGACAGTCACTAGTGGAATAAAATCTGAAAAACATCCGTGTGTATTGTTGGTTTTGTAAATAAGACTTAGCCTTTCTTCATGGGAATGATATTCTACAACTTGTGGTTCTGTCCTCTGAGTAATCCTATATTTCCATCATTTGCAAAATGGTTCACTGTTCGTGTTGTCTAGTCCTATGTGCTTTTTAAAAATTTTATTCTAGTAATACATGCACAACATAAAATTTTCCCTTTTAACCACATTCAAATATATAATTCAGTGCTGTTTATTAAATTCACAATATTGTGCTGTCATCACCACCATCCATAACCAAAACTTCTATATCAACACGAATAGAACATTGGTCCTCTTCATTGATAGTTTCTCGATATTTATCTTGTTCCTTTGGGTGGGCAATGATTTCCTCTTTTTTGTTTGTCTTGCAATCTTTTGTTTCATCACCCTGTACATTTTTTTAAAAGAATTATAACATATGATTTTTTTTTATAATGGATACATATAAAAATTTTTTTTTAATCAAACAATATGTTACACAATATATTTGGTTCATAGTAACACCTTCATACAGTATTTGTCCTTTTGTGTCTGGCTTGCTTTGCTCAACATAATTTCCTCCAGGTTCATCCATGTTGTCATATGCTTTATGACTTCATTTCTTCTTACAGCTGCATAACATTCCATCATGTGAATAGACCATAGTTTGTTTATCCATTCGTCTGTTGATGGACACCTGGGTTGTTTTCAACTTTTGGCAATGGTGAATAATGTTGCTATGAACATCGGTGTGCAGATGTCTGCTCGTGTCACTGCTCTCAGTTCTTCTGGGTATATACCCAGTAGTGGTATTGCAGGGTCACATGGCAAGTCTATATTCAACTTCTTTAGGAACTGCCAAACAGTCCTCCATAGTGGCTGTACCATCCTGCATTCCCACCAACAGTGAAGAAGTGTTCCTATCTCTCCACATCCTCTCCAACACTTGTAGTTCTCTGTCTTTTTAATAGTGGCCATTCTGATAGGTGTGAAATGATATCTCAATGTAGTTTTGATTTGCATTTCCCTAATCATGAGTGATGTTGAGCATTCTTCATGTGTTTGTGTTTTTTTTTGCCATTTGTATTTGTTCTTTGGAGAAATGTCTATTCAAGTCTTTTGCCCATTTTTTAAATTGGGTCACTTGTCTTTTTATTGTTGAGTTGTAACATCTCTTTACATATCCTGGATATTAAACCCTTATCATAAATGTGAGTTCAAATTTTTTTTCCCATTGAATTGGCTGCATTTTCACACTTTTGATAACGTCCTGTGAGGTGCAAAAGTGTTTAATTTTGAAGAGGTCTCATTTATCTAATTTTTCCTTTTGTTGCATGTGCTTTGGATGTGAGGTCCAAGAAACCACCACCTACTACAAGGTCTTGAAGATGTTTCCCTACATTTTCTTCTAGTAGTTTTATGGTTCTGGCTTTTATATTTAGATATTTGATCTATTTTGAGTTGATTCTTGTATAGAGGGTGAGATAGGGGTCCTCTTTCATTCTTTTCGTTATAGATATCCAGTTCTCCCAACACCATTTGCTGAAGAGACTGTTTTTTTCCATTAACGTGGGCTTGGTACGTTTGTCAAAAATCAGTTGACTGTATAGGTGAGGGTTTATTTCTGGGTTCTCAATTCCACTGATAGATGTATCTATCTTTATGCCAGTACCATGCTGTTTTGACCACTGTAGCTTTGTAATATGTTTCAAGTTCAGGTAGTGAAATTCCTCCCACATTGCTCTTCTTTTTTAGAATGCTTTTGGCTATTCAGGTAATTGGTAATTGCCTTATTTAATTCTGTAAAATAAGCTGTTGGGATTTTGATTGGTATTGCATTGAATCTATAAATCACTTTGGGCAAGATTGACACCTTCATGATATTTATTCTTCTAATCCGTGAACACGGAATCTCTTTCCATTTGTTTAGGTCTTTTAAAATTTCTTTTAGCATTGTTTTATAGTTTTCTCCATATAGGTCCTGTACTTCTTTGGTTAAATTAACTCCTAGGTATTTGAGTCTTTTTGTTGCTATTGAAAATGGAATTTTCCCCTTGATTTCCCCCTCAGGTTGTTCAGTACTAGTGTACAAAGACATTACTGATTTTTGCGTGTTGATCTTGTATCCTGCCACTTTGCTAAACTCATTTATTAGTTCAAGTATCTTTGTCATGGATAATTTAGGATTTTCTAAGTACAGAATCATGTCACCCACAAACAGTGAGAGTTTTACTTCTACTTTTCCTATTTTGATGCCTTTAATTTTTTTCTTGTCTAATTGCCCTAACTAGAACTTCTAGTACAATGCTGAATAACAATGGTAACAGTGGGCATCCTTGTCTTGTTCCTGATCATAGAGAGAAACATTTCAACCTTTCCCCATTGAGTATGATGTTGGTTGTGGGTTTTTCATATATGCCTTTTATCATAGTGAGGAATTTTCCTTTTATTCCTATCTTTTCAAGTGTTTTTATCAAAAAAGGATGCTGGATTTTGTCAAATGCCTTTTCTGCATCTATTGAGATGATCATGTGTTTTTTTTTCCCTTCAATTTGTTAATGTGTTGTATTACATTGATTGATTTTCTTATGTTGAACCAGCCTTGCATACCAGGAATAAATCTCACTTGGTCATGATGTATAAGTCTTTTGATATGCTGCTGGATTCGATTTGTAAGTATTTTGTGGAGAAATTTGCATCTATGTTCATTAGAGAGATTGGTCTATGATTTTCTTTTCTTGTAGAATTTTTATCTGGCTTTGGTATTAGGGTGA
>JAKSZT010053902.1:2914306-2927315 GCA_026826555.1 Tolypeutes matacus
AGGGAGGGAGGGAGGGAGGGAGGGAGGGAGGAAATGATCTCAACCTTAATTTCACTTTGTATACAAAAAATTAACTTAGTGGATAAATGGATGGATCACAGTCTGAAATATAAACTGTAAAACTCTAATATGTTTATGAAAAATAGAAGTCAATCTTTAAGGCTTAGATGTAGTCAAAATATTCTTAGGCTTGACAATAAATGCACAATCCATAAAAGGGAATATTGATAAATATGACATCATCCAAATTAAAATATTTTGCCATGAAACAATTCTATAAAGAGAATGTAAAGACAAAGTACATCTAGGAAGGAAGAAAATATTTACAAATCTTGTATTGGACAAACAAAATATACAATCAGAAAGTTAGCAAAAGACTTGGACAGACATTTCACTAAACAGAACACACAGATGACAAATAAGCACATGAAAAGATAGTCCACTCCTTTACCCAAAGGAAAATGTAAATTAAAACTGTGTGATATATTATTGCTGAATTAGTTTCTTATGGTTTCTGTAAAAAATTATCAAAATTTGGCAGCTTAAAACAACACATATTTTTACCTCACAGATCTGGAGTCCAGAAGTCCAGAATCAAGATTTCAGATGAGTTGGTGCCTGCTGGAGGCTCTGAGGGAGAATATTTTCTAAGCATCTCTTCTAGTTTCTGGTGGCTGCCTGCAACCCTTGGCATTCCTTGATTTGGGACTGCTTAACTCCAATCTCTGCCTCCATATTCACATGATGTCTCTCTGTGTCTCTTTTGTTTATAGCTCTGCCTTCGGAGTCATTCTTCATTTTTTCTTGAAGAGTAATATATAATTGGAAATGATTTAATCTATTAGCCTGTTTTTTGGCTGGAAAATCCCAGAATTTTGACAGACTTTTTTAAGAAAAATAATTGTTTCCCATCAATGTCCCACTGACAGTATTTTTGTGGCTATAGCATTCTCAAAGACCCTGTGATTCTTGCCATTAGAAAGGTAGGTTCTTCATGGGTTTTTTCATGGATAGCTCCACCTTTATTCCTGATTTCTGCTGTTCTGCTGTTATGGTTGATTAGATCCATATATAAACTTAATCTCTTCAACAAAAGTTGTTCAGCCATACCTTTTGCACTCTTTCCAGAGCATGATTTTCCAAAGGTGAGTTTCCTAAGTTAGCATGCCTTGCAGTCTGGATAAGCTAAGATCCTCTCAGATCATCATTCATGATGTGTTTTTTTGTTTGTTTATTTGTTTTTGTGTTTTTTTGTTGTTGTTTGTTTTGTTGGGCTTTTTTGTTTTGTTTTGTTTTGTTTTGCTTAACCACTCATTCCTCAATTTATCTTCTTCATTTGTCATTTAAAGTGTGTGGTAAGGGGAAAACAGACTGTATATTCTATAGTCTGCATCTTTCTTGAAAATGTCATCTCAATGTCTAGGTTCATCACTTACAAGTTCTGCTTTCTACACACCTTTTGTTCTGAGATTGATCCTTTTACCCAAAGCATAGTTTCTGCTGTTTTTTCTGAGGTTTAGCTTTTGGGAAGTTGTGAGTATACTCTTCTCTGGATTTCTCCATTTTTTGTTATATTTTTGAGAATATGATTATCTTCCTTTGGAGTGTTCTTGCCTGACTCTAAGCCTGGTTGTAGTTGCATAGATTTAATTATGTTTGAGAATTAAAATCACACCATCCTCTCCTAAACCTCTCATGTTATCTAACCAATCTTCTTTTTTTCCTTCAGGAGGTAGTGGGGAATGAACCCAGGACCTTGTACATGGGAAGCGGGTGGTCAACCACTGAAATACATCTGCTCCCTAATGAGAATTGTTGTTGTTGTTGTTGTTTTTCATTTGTTTCCTTGTTTGTCTTGTTTTTAGGGGTAACTGGAGATTGAACCTGAAATCTTGTACATGGGAAGCTAGCATTCAGTTACATACATACCTCCATCTTCAAATCTTTCCAAACGTTGCTGCTATAAGTGATAATATAATTAGCTCAGATAATTTCTTCACTTCCAAACTAGTTACTATATTTTTCCATTACTGTCTAGGTATTTTAAGATTCTTCAATTTCTAAAGTCATGAATTTATATTTTTACTTGATTTTCATAATCTGTATCATGTAAAAAATGTCTAATTATAAAACATTTATGTTCTGTAGATTTTCTTTTTACTCATCATGGACCAATAAAAGCTACAACTTTTTAGATAGACTGAATTCTCAGCTGCCATTGTCCACAGCCATCCAAGTCATAGCCACCTGGTAAAATATGAAAGGAAAACATTTTTCCTCCAATTTTCACTTCATGCCAAGTGTAAGTGAATACAAATCACATTGAATTTAAAGACAAATGTTCTCCTTTCCATGAATAATGGTGCCATGTGAATGTCTAGATCCATGAGATGGTCCAAATGAATTTCTACATCAAACTTACTGAAACCATTTCATGAATTCAGAGTATGTTCCACTTCATTTCTTTTCCATTTGTAACAACAGTGATCTAGTAGTTGTTCATACTTGCAAGTCTCTTTGTCTTACTCCTTCTTTTTAATGATTTCTGGAGTTCTATGGCTTTTACTGGAAATCTTTTTATTAAGGTTCACTCTGTTTCAAAATCTGTAGCTTTGTTTTCTTGCACTTGATCAATCTCTATGATATTCTTATTTTTAACTAATGTAAGTGTTAAATAAATAGGCAAAGGCCTGGAGGAAAAGTGAGTTTTTGTGCCAGTTTTTGCTATGGTCCTGGCCTTTTTTTCTCCCACATTTCAGAATTCTTATACCCTAGAGATTTTATATATTCAACATTGTTGAAATAATAACTCAAACTGCTGGATAGATTCCTAATATTCCCAATACAAATATTTATTTTGCTTATAGTTGAAAAATGTATCTTTGCTCATTTGATTTTTAATTTTTTATTATTTTGACTAGAATTCTGTCATTGATGCAAGTCTAGTGGAGAATGGAATCATGTTGCCAGCTTTCCATGTCACTAGATATAATAAATTCTATTGAAAGAAATTATCACCATAAAATTGAAAACTCAGGGTGGAAAGCACAGCTGTAATCAAAATAGCATAATGACTGTCTTTCTCAATCTTATACCCAGGCTGTGATATTGCTGCATCAGCTAGTGTGTCTTTCTTCTTTCTTTTATTTCTTTGTTTCTTTCCTTCTTTCCTTCCTTCCTTCCTTCCTTCTTTCCTTCCCTTCCTTCTTTCCTTCTTCCTTTCTTCTTCCCTCCTTCCTTTCCCCATCCCTTGCTTTCTCCATCCCCCTTTTCCTAAATTCCTTTCTCTCATGCATTCTCATACCTGGCTCATTTATTCATTCTTCCTTCTTTCTCTGGAGCCCCTGGATGTCACTCTTTTTGTGTTCAACTTGCTGAAACACTTCTGGCTCAGGGAGCTGAGTGGGAAGTTGCATTAATTGCCTGGTTAACACAATAGTTAGTCTACAAACAAAGTCAAAGATGGACAGGCAGTAGTCATTTATAATGCATTTAATTTTCAAAGTTAAACCACTCAGTGATGGCACAATACATGGTCCATTATTATGAACTACAAATCATGATTATCAATAGAAGTTGAACAAGGAAATATCAATTATAGTGACAAAAATTATATAATCTTTGCTGTAGTTTGAATTTTACATTACTAAGACTGTTGCTTTCAGCCCTTGTATTATGGGTCACAATATTGGCCTTACACTTTTTCTCCCACCCTTACACACCCAATACTGAAATATGGCATTTTTTCATCACAGAGAAGCCATGTGGCTATCATTGCTAAAACCTGACTGTCTCAGACAAACCAACCAGGTTGGGAAGAATAGGTGGAATAGGAGCATTTTGGGGACATTGAAATTGTTCTGTATGATAATGCAATGATGAATACAAGCCATTAAACATTTTTTCAAAACCTATAAAATGTTGTAGTACAAAGTGTAAACCATAATGTAAACTACAGACCATGGTTAATAACAATTCTTCAATATATGTTCATCAATTATAACAAATGTACCACACTAATGAAAGATGTTGTTAATACGGGAAAGTGTGGGAGGTGGAGGCAGTGGAGTATATGGGAATCCCCTATATTTTCACTGTAACATGTATGAAACCTAAAACTTCCTTAAAAATAAAGAGAATTAAATCTTTAAAAAAGTAAAGCACATGGAGATAAGACTACATGCTTAACAGAATGTTAAATTAAAAGAAAGTGTTTATCTTAAGGATTGAGTAACAGCTGAGTCATTGGGAAACTCATACATTGTTGTTTGAAAATGCAAAATACTGAATGCACACTTATCATGTAACTCACCAAATTTTAGTACAGGGAAATTAAAACATATATCTATACAAAGACCAGTACCCAAGAGTTTATAGCAACTTTATCGAAAATAGCCACTATGTAGAAGCAACTCAAATGATTGAGTTGGTAAAAGTATTAACAATTTGCAGAATATCCATATAATGGAATTCTATTCACAATAAAAAGAAATGATCAATCAAACTACCATGTGAAACAACATGGGAGTAATATGAAAAACATTATGTTAAATGAAAGAAAGCAATTCCCAAAGGCCACTTACTATATGATTCTATCAGGAATCATTGTGGGCTGTTAGTGAGTGAGCTGAGGAATTTTTGTGATGGGAACTTTTTATAAATTGTGGTTACATTTATAATGCAAAATTTCCCATTTTAATCATTTTTACAGGTACACTTCAGTTGTATTAATTGCATTCACACCTCCTTTATAGATTGTATGCCCCAAACCATAAATTTATCATTATTTTTATGCATTTACTTTGTAGACTTGAAAAAGTAAAAAAGTTGAGTTAACAAAAATATGCAATACAATAGTACTGGCATTTATAATTACCCATACAATTACTTCCACCAGAGAACTTCATTTCTTTATGCCTTTGATCCACTCTCTAGTGTCCTTTCTTTTCAGTTTGAAGAGCTCTTTTTATCATTGCTTTTAGGAAAAGTCTGTTGTTGATAAATACCTCAGCTTTTGTTTATGTGGTAATGTCTTAATATCTCCCTCATATTAGAAAGTCAGCTGCAGGGTTTATTAAATAATGGATTGGCAATTATTTTCTTTCATAACTTAAAATATTTCATTCCATTGCCTTCTTGTCTCCACAATGAGAAATAGACAAAATCAAATTGGAATTCCCTTGTAAATAACATGTTGCTTCTCTCTTGCTTTCATTACAATCCCCTTTTCACTGGCATTCAAGTTTCCCTACTGATGTGCCTCGGTATGATTCTTTTTGAGTTTATCCTGTCTATAGTTCTTTGGGATCCTTGAATATACTTATTCATGTCTTTCACTAAATTTGGGGATTTTGCCATTATTTATTTGATTATTCCTTCTGCCTGTTTTTCCCTTTACTCATCTTTATTGGCTAAGAAATTATGTGTATTGTTATGCTTGATGGTTTCCCACAGGTCTCAGAGTCTTTGATCACTTTTTTCACTTTATTATTTTTATTAACTTTTTTTTTGCATTAAAAAGACAGCACTTTTATGATATAGTTAGATATGCGAATTCAACAATAAGCGCCATTTCAACTTCTAAAAACTTAGCATCCTTTAACGACAAGGCATAAAACTCCAACTCAAACTAATTTAGGCACAAGGAGCCTTTATCAGGAGGCTACTAAAGTATTTCATGTAATTGAAGGGTTGCAAGACTTGGGCTTTTATACAGCTCAATCCCAGGAACAAGGTAGACCAGCACTCTTCCTTTCATTCTGTGCATTTGGTGATTCAGTTTCAACACTCTTCATTAAAGCTTGTGCTTTCTCACACGGTAGCCACTGGCAGCTTTCAAACCTCCCATCCCACAGCTTCTACCATCAGGGAATTCTCATCTCTTCCTTCAGTTCAGTTCAAAAAGTCCTGAGAACAAACTCTGATCTGCCTACCTTGATTTGCATGATTTTATCCAGGGCGGTGGAGAACCCTGAATGGCAGACTCTTCTTAAAGGGCATGATTGGAATCCAGGCAGAAGTAATTCTCCAAAAAATAGAAATACTAGACAGGAACTGGACAGACACACCAAGAATAAGTAAATCAACCAGAGATTCTAAAGGTCGAGTAATGCCAGAAAGTTTAGCTGGCATCACAGAATGCTAGAAATTGGCATTAAGGCATCATTCGGTACATTTTGTTTGTTTGTTTTTACATCTATTTCCCGGACAAAGCAATGAATAAATTTAAAACTTGATTACACACTATTTTCTCTCTTCCCTTTCTTAAATGTTTTCTGTCACTTCCCCAAGGCATCTAAATTTTCAGCATGCAAGGCATCCATAATGTTACTGTCAGAATTGTCTATACTATTTTCAGAGTTCAGATCTTTAAACGTGCATTTCCTTATTCCGGGTTCACAGCATTATCTTCCAGGCTTTGCGATTCTAATGTAATTTCCAGTTCATACTCCTTTTTCAATTGCTGCATTTTCGTGTTTAAATCCAGTAATGTTCTGGCCAGCTGGCTGTCTTGGAAACCCATTTCCAGCAGTTCTGCGCGCAGCCCGGCCAGGGCGCCCGCCGTGAGCCTTGCCCTGCTCCTCCTGTCCCATCGCTGCGACCGCCCCCGTCTGTTCCACCGCGCCGCCGCAGTTGTCACCACCACCTCCCAAGCCTTCCTGGAACCCCCGTGGGGAACCGTCCCCTGAAAGACGCTTGATGTCTTCTAGCAGCCGTCTCGTGGGGGGTCCCTCCTCATGTGCATTGGTGCTCATGCCACCCCGGAGAAGCCGTCCACGGGACAGGAAACTGGGGACTAAAGCCTTACTAAGTTGGGTGAGAGACCTGGTAAGTTCCTCTTCGAGGGGCCTGGAGTCTCTCAGCCATCGCGGAGAAGTCTGTGACCTCCTCCAGCCGGTTCCTCAGGGTCTGTTTCCAAGTTTGGGAATTAAAGCAGGTCAGGGAGAGTAAATAAGGAAATCAGTCAGACCGTAGCCCAGTGGGACGCTATTATTTCTCCAATGCTCCTTATCACTTTTTATTATTTTATCTTTCTGCTCCTCACCCTGAAACTTTTCATTTGTCTTTTTTTTGAGTTCACTAATCTTTCTTCTCCCAGCTTTAAGAGGATTGTGAAACCATCTAGGGAATTTTCATTTTAGTTATTGTGGTTTACAACTCCAGTATTTCTGTTTCTTTTTGCTTCCTTTTTAAATATTTCTATCCTGTATTAAGATTCTCATATTCATTTTTCCCCTGATATCCTTTAGTTCCATTTTTATACTTATGTCTTTTGAACTTCTTTATTTAAAAAAAAATCTTTATATGGATTTTTATCCTGTTCCTTTTGATCAGGCATCCTTTGTTGTTTCTTTGTTTGCCTTGTAATCTTTTATCACACAATGCACATTTTGATATTTTAATGTGCTATCTCTGGGATTTAGTCCACAAGCTGCCTACTCCTTAAGTTTGTATCTAGTTTGTGATATGACAGAGATATCCTTGAATGCCAGGTGGTAACTAAAGGTTTTTTAAAATGAAAAAAAATTTTCACAGTATTTGTAAATTCGCTTTTCTTTTGGCAGATGCTTTCTTTCATAGTTTAGCCTTCTATCAAAGAAATCATCCATATAGAACTGTGAATTGCAGGGTCAACTTCGTGTTTTCTGAGCCTGCCTCTTGTCCTGGCCTTGTGCTTTCCTGTGGCCTTAGAAATCCCCCCATTTACAGGAATTCAAATACCTCCTCTAGTCCTTATGAAATAGACATTCTCACCTTTCTGGGTGCTCAATTTTATGATGTAAAACAGCTTAATTCTTTGCTCCAGGCTGCTTTGAGTTAATTGTTTCTCATAAGGTGTTTATGCTTGCAGAGCAAGTTCTGGGATGGTGAGTATAGGGTCTGGATAATAAGGAATGCCATTTCCATGAACTGAAGGTATAGAAGCAGCAGGGGGGAGGCCAAACTGGCCAGTGACCCAACCCCCTACTTGAGAAGAAAAGCTGACATCAAGATAAGAATCAGAGCCTGTATATTGTAAACATATTAATTGCCTAAAACTATGTTCATGGTGTTCCAGACACCAACTTTACTCCCCCATAGAAGCGCATAACATTGTATGAGCTGTTAATAATTTACTGAGCTACGAGCATTGCTTCACTGTTCTATGAAGTACAGCAGACCCTTACACTGCTGCTGAGCCCTATATAATCTTTGTTTCCCTGCTGAGTGGTATAGTAACTGCTCAACCAGCTGTCATCTGGATCTGTGAGTAATAAATGGCATGACTGCTGCTGGCCTCCCATGCTGTTTCTTTGGAATATCAAAGTATTCAGTCAGCCTTCCTGGGCTCTACCTCCTGCATTACAGTGAGCCAAAGAAACTTTTCCTACTTCAGATTTTTAGGGTACCACCACTATCTATGTCAGCTTGGCCCTGACATACAGTGCATGGGTGTCACACTGCTCCCTCTGGAATAGAACCAGGGAACCATAATAGGAGCAGAAAACGGCAAGGGATGGGTTGGGTGAGGGGTCAGTAAGAGCACCATAAGCCTCTACCATTTTTAAATGCTGCATTTTCTTGATTGGCACTCATTCAGTTACTGCAACACATTAACAAATTTTTTGGAATTCTGAGGAAGATGGTTATACCAGATTTTATTGTTTCATCAAAAGTTCTGTGGGTGAACAGCACATTGGAGCATCTTATACAACCATCTTGTCTGACCAGAAGCTCCCATATATGCTTTTTGTAGGCTGCCCTAGTCAAGGGCATGGTACTGTTTCGATATCAGATTTTATGTACATTTTGCAATTGAATAAGAGAAACAAATTGAATAAGAGAATAGCATTCAAGAGAAAAAAAATATACCAGTAGAAAGAAATAATGCTAGCAATGATACTTACAAATGAAAAGGATGCAAATTCAGAGTAGGTACTAAAGTAAGGTAGAAATAAAATCCAGATGTTTTGGTGAGTAATAATTGTTGCTTCCTGAAACCTTAAAATTACTTCTAATTTAGACCACAAATTTGAAAGACATCAAAATTCGTGTTGCTTCTAAGCATTCACTAATGAATTGAATATGTACTTGATTATAGTCTACAAAAAAAGTATTAATTATTAGTTTGATATCTCTCATATAGATGTGCTCACACACATGAACCTGCACACACAAAATAGACACATAAACACACAAGTAGACACAAACATGTACACCCAAGCTGCCCTTTTTCCATGTTAGAGGGGAGCAATTTATTTAAACAGTTAACTCATCTGAAGAGTCACCTGTAATTGAAGTCTAGGACTCAAGTTTAAACCTCTAAAAATGTTGCCTTCATTTGTACATGTGAGAATGCATTGAGCCAAAATGAAGAAACATCTTTGCTATTATGATCTCATTAAACTGCTGGGAGGACTATGCTGTAATTAGATGAGCAGGAACTTTCCCATAATTAATCTTTCAGGAAATTAACTCCTTTCTATTTTGTCTTCCCCTAATTGCACTTTCATGGCCATTTGTATTCTTTCTTATGGTTTCCAGTAGTAGACATGTTTGCAAAATTATTTAATCTATATCCATATATTGTCAACAATCAGTGAACAGTAATTTTTAGTATGAGGCAAAAAATTGTTCAACTAAAAGTGAGATTGAATTAATCAGATATTTACTCAATTGAGTTAGACTCTTAAATCAAAGTCATGTTTGATTCCCAAAGGTATTTAAAAGATAATATAATAAAATGAATTAAACCCATATATTTTATCTTATCTATATGAATCTGGAAATGTAACAAAAAATGGGGATTGCTAGAAAATAGACAATTTTTCTTTTACTTTAGGGAGTTATCATTTAGAGGTGGCTAAACATTGAAAATGGGATGTAATGGAGGAGGGTGACACCCTGGAATAATGTTATTCAGTAGTACTATTCAATTTGCATTTAACTATAGATACTGGTTTATAATTAATTTGCTTGATAATATTTAAAGGTCTTTTGTGTAAATATCTCATTGATTTTAAACAATAACAAAAAATATGTTGGTTTTATGGCATGTATGTTGCTTCTAGATTCACTTAATTGCTACTGTAGTCTCCACAGTTTTATTAAATTGCTTTTTGACTGTTGGGCAATAGAGAAAGATTAATTACAGGCACAGAAAATTAATTTACAGCGATTAAGGAAGTCTAATCCTAGTTTCATGGTAAATCAAATGAGTGACAAATGTTTACAAATTGGGGTTTAAGTTCCAATTTGATTTAGGCCTTCTGATTTCCCACACAATGCTGTTTCCCCTACAAACCACTGCTTCAGGATATTTAGATATCTGGAGCAGTAATTACAAAAGAAACTGTATACCATTGATAAAATTGTACTTGTAAGATTTTAAAAATTTGGATTAAAATGTTAGTGTACCTTTAAGAAAAGCTGCAAGATAGAACCAATGAAAAATTAATACACAAATTGAGGTATAGAAGGTCATTCCCGCATGTTTGCACTAGGTTGCAATGGAGACCTAGATTTAGCAGATATATTTCAAATTAGGCATCTATTGCCTCACTCCATACTAAAAGAATGTTACATTATTTATTTTTTTCTAATATGAAATCACATATCAGAATATAATAAAATTATAAGACAGAGGAACACATTGAGATCCTTGGATATTTTGACATTACATTTTTTGAATGATATCATCGGTTTCTAAAAATAATCTGATTTCATCCATCCAGGCACTGGTAGACAATGGTTGGGTGGAGATATTAAGTGAGAGTTATTTAGAGGGTTTACCCCATATTTAGGAAATATGACTTCCTCTAAATTATTCTAAGAGCATACCAATGAGCATGGAAAGAGGAATTATGTTTTCCATGGGCAAATCTATCAACAGAAAGTAGCAAAGACAGTTCTTAAAAAGATAGTAGAATTGCTACATAGTTTTTCTTTCTATAAAAATGTAAAAACTATCACAAAATTAATTATTCTCACTTAAATAGCATTTGGAATATGATATCATCTAGCACGTATTAAGCCTTTGCTATATTCCAGTCCTATTACATGTGTTTCATCTTTTCAACAGCTATGTATTAAATTTCTGATTGTTTTCAGATTGAAAATGGAGTACAGTAGTGAAGTTATTTGCTTAATACACTTACTAATTGGTTTAATCAAGAATTAACTCTGTGTCTTGTCTCCAAATTCATCAATATTAAACTCATTACTATATGAATACCTTGATAAACCTCAGCTACCCATACATAATAACCAGTATATTTAAATAAGAGTTAATTATATGAAATAATTATTAATATTCACTTATGTAATCTATCTTCCATATGGTCATAGGTGAAGATTATATAATTAAGATTTTATTTAAATTAAAAAAATCATTTTATACAAACTAATCACCATAAAAGGGGAAATAAAATAAATTATGTCAAATGAAAAAAATGAGACCTGATTTCCATACCCTTACTTAACTCCATTAGTAACTTCAATATTTTTTTTTTCCTGTAAGGTGTATGTATTTCAAAATTCCCATTGCCTTCTTGTCCTTTTAGCCCTTAAAAATGCTGAGACTAACATTTTCAGGTTGAAATCCCCTATAAGTCAGAGCTGATTAGTGGACTAGGGATTGAGACCTTATTAAAATTTGAGGGCTTTAAAAAGACTTAAAAATAAATATTGAAGTATTGGAAAGAGAATGCAGAACGTAATATTAGCATGGTTGAGTTATCAAAGTATTTGAATGAGCTGACATGGCAATAATTTAACACTTTGTCAACTGATATACATAAATTTTCATTTGTAGAGAGGAGAAACCTGAATGGGAAACACAGAGACATTAATAAAAATGTTATTACTATCTTTTTCTGAAAGTCTACTGAATACAAAATTCTAGTCACAAGGTAAGAAACATTGTGTTTAATTTCTCATGTTTTTACTATGGAATATTTTGGCTTTTTGGATTTTCCCCATGACTCTTCCTACAGCTCCTTTCACTTCCTTCTTTCTCAGGCTGTAAATAAATGGATTCAGCAATGGGAAGATGACTGCATAGCATAAGGAGATAAGTTTGTCTCCCTCTGCTGAGTAGAGTGACTTGGGTCTCATGTCCCTGACTAATCCTGTCCCATAATATATGGTCACAACAATCAAGTGGGACGTAGAAGTGCAAAAAGCTTTTTTCCTGCCCTCCACAGAGTCTATTCTCGTTACAGCCACCAGGATGCAAATATAGGAGAGGATAATTAAAAGGAAGGGAATTAAGACCATTCCAGTACCTCCTGCCATCATCATAGCCTCCTGCAGGGAAGGATCATCACAGAACATGTGAAGAGTGATGGGAAATTCACAGAAAATGTACATAAGGACCACAGAGTGGAAGGATTGCAAAATAAAGAGGCATCACTGAGGCAAAGAAGCCAATGGTCCAGGCTGCCCAGAGCCAGGGCCAGACACACAAATGAACTCATAATAAGCAGATATCATAGTGAGTAGCAGATGGCCACATAGCAATCCACAGCCATCACTGCAAGCAAAAAGCATTCAGTTGACCCAAGGAATAAGATGATGTAGGTTTGGGCAAGGCAGAAGTTGTGTGATATAACTTTCCTGGTTGCAAGGAAGTTAAAGAGCATCTTGGGGACCACTTTGTGCTAAAAAATATGTTGAGAAAGGCCAGATGGCAGAGGAAGTAATACATGGGTGTCTGTAGAGAGGAATCAAAACCACTAGAGAGATGACGCCTGTGTTGCCAAGGAGATTTGCCATGTAGACCAGTAAGAAGAGGAAGAAAAGGGGAATCTCAGTCAGAGGGAGATTGGAAAATCACACCAGGACCAGCTGGGTGATAGTGCTGGAATTCTCACATCCCATTTTGGCCACTGAATTTTGCCTGTTTAAATAAGAGGAAAGAGAAAATAAAAATGGTTTTACATGAAAATTTTGAGATTGCATCAATTCTTTTACAAATGAAGGGCAATTCTGAGGACAAGTATATATTGCATTTAAATAATTATTTGTG
>JAKSZT010053902.1:2941987-2963947 GCA_026826555.1 Tolypeutes matacus
CCTTTCAAGAATTTTAGCATATTTATTTTTGCTCCATATTATGAATTAATACTTATATTGAGTTTGAATAGCTCTGATTCTGGTTTTGTTACAGTTGATTAGTTTTAATCAACAGATGATATGTATGTGATATTTAGACTGTATTCCAAATACTGAAAATAAAATGGTCCAGAAATGAGCAAAATATTGAATTAGCACAAGCACTATGAATTAAATATTACTTGAAGTAGATTGTAATATGTAGCTAAGAAATTCAGAGGCAACAATGAGTTACCATAGTATTTCATCGAAATCATTCCTCATAAGCAAAAATTTTACTTAATATAACAATGGATAGGTTGAGATATCCAGTGAACATTTTATTTATGAACAACTTATATTTATTTGTAGGATATCAGGAACTAGATATGTTCTATAAAGATTTTTAATACATATTGTATTTCATGTATTTAAAACTTGATGAGGGATAGATACCCTACTCAATTTTTTCCCACAGTTTACAATTGTGAAGTAAATAATTTCTAAATATCCCTTATGTAATAAGGAGCGGGGATAAATCCCTGAAATCTCCCTCTTTTGCCCAAGGCTATGCATTTAACTGTTGCGGCAAACAAAACTTTGAGAGATGGAGAAACGAAGTTTTATTACGTGCAGACCCAGAGGAGAGTCAAGTTTCCAAAAAATCTGAGCCTTGGGCATTGGCTTTCATGGGATTATATAGGTTTCTGTTTATTGGCTAGTGGGTTGCTGGGCAAGTGGGCAAATTCCTGACACAAGTGGACAGGCAGGGGTTACAGAAGCAAAGGTGTGAGTTTAGCTTATCTTCCTAAAGCAGAGGGCTTAACTTTGTGGATTCCAGATAAAAGGGGGAGGAGGGCACTTGTCTCCCTAAATTGTGGATTCATTGGGAGAAACAGAGGAGGGTCAGTTATCTTCTCAAAGCTGTGGGTTTCTGCTAAGGAGGAGGAAAGAATGCTGTTAAAGAGGCAGCAGCAATTTTTTTCATCATTCCCCCTTCGGATGCCTTTATAATTTTTTATGGGGCATCATCTGCTAACATGGAGAAGTTGGGACCCTCTTCAGGGAGTGGTGGTACCTTCTAGCAAGCTCCAAGAGTGGCAGAACTTTCCGCCCTTGCCGGGGTTTTGGCAGAGGTAAATTAAGGTCTCTCCTATTTTGTAGGGCTATACTGGCTAGCAAGTTGATCTGGTTCTGGAGAGAAATTAAAGAATCTGCCACTTGCTTTATGTTTTCATTCAGTTCTCAGGAAAGCTTATAGTAAAATTTAACAGAAGAGCCCAGTCTTCTTAGCCCTGTTTTTATTCTCGTAGCTACTCTTGTCCGTATGAGGCTAATCAGGAGGGGCCAGGGTGCCCGGGTAGGTTTTTTTCTGTGGGACAGACAAAACCCTCAGATGGTCCTGGGTCTGATATTGTGGAGGAGAGCATAGGTGGTGTTAATCAATCCCCTCACCTGTTGTTGCACAGGGGCTATGAATTGAGTGAGCTGATAAAGTCCTGTTAAATTTGCTCACTTATATTTGGGACCCTCAGATAGCTGGATGAGGCTGGTCTGGACTTGTTTTAAGCTTTCTTTCTGGGTTATATCTTATACCCCCTCCCAACGACATGCCTGCATGCGTATAATAAGTCCAACAACTGACCTCCCCTGGTGTGCTGTACGTTTTGCAGCTACCCCTAAATTTCAGTCTGGCCATCCAGAACTTTTGTCCCCTTTCCTCACAAACTGAGGCTTCAGATAACCTATAACATTCTGCTGGCATATAGATATGGTAGATAAAGGAAGAAGAAGGTTGGTACTTTCCTGCTAGCTGTCTTAACCTATTTGCTGCTAGAGGGGGGTTGGATTTGTAACAACTGGAGCAGGGTTGAGAACTGACGCCAGCCCTGAGGCAGAATAGGAGAAGCAACCTAAGGCACAGAAACATCCTACAAGGCACAAATATTTCACTGTGATTAAGGCTCTATTTACTATTGTCCAGTCTGTAGAAACTACAGCAGCCAGTCCAATTCTGAGCAACAGGGTGAGTAGTCCTTCCAGGTGTAGAAACCACCTGGAGCAGGGGTCCATTCAGCAGGCATTAGATAAGGGTAGTGTTCGGTGGTGGTTCTGGGCAACTTGTACTCTTAAGGAGTGTTCAGGTATGGGTAGGGCCGTCCAGCTGTCCTGTTCTTTGTCAGGGTGTGCTCTCTTGACCCTGGAATGATGGATCCAAGGAAAGATGCCTGCAACTTTAAGAGCAGTGGGAGTTACAAAAATTACAGTGTGTAGGTCTGTCCAGGATGGCTGAAAGGGCTCTTTTTACCAGTCTTTAACCCAGACTAGGTCCCCTGGCCGGTGGGGGTACACTGGGTGTTCCAGTGGGATAAAGTTAGGGACAAGACAGTTTTATGAATTTGGGCTTGAGTTACCCAGCTGCTGGAGGATGGACTCTTGGCTAGCCTCCCCCAGGAACTTGAGATTTCCTTTGAAAGCCCAGATAATTGGGGATGGCCAGCTGAACAAAATTTCTAAGTGTGACTAGCCCGTGGGTTCTGGGGTGCACCTAACTTGGAGAAGGTTTAAGGGAAGTAAGTTTACCCAGAGGAGACCAGTTTCTTGGCAGAATTTGGCTATTGTGGCTTTAAGGATTCGATTTATGTGTTCACCTTTCCCTGAACTCTGAGGCCTGTAAGAAGTATGGAGTTTTCACTTGATCCCTAACATTTTCACCAGTTCTTAGACTATGATGGCCATGAAGTCCATTGTCACTTCCGATGGACAGAGGCAGCCTGAATCGGGGAATGGTTTCCCTGAGTAAAGCTTTAGTCACTTCTTTGCTTTTTCCGTGTGAGGTGGGGAAACCTTCGACCCAGCCTGAAAAGGTGCATATCATCACTAAGAGATATTTATACCCCCAACTTGGTTTCACTTTTGTGTAGTCTACTGTGAGATCTTCAAAAGGGGCTGATCCATGTGCTGGATGTCAGCCAGAGCTCCGGGGCTCTGCAGATGGTTGTTTTTGGCACAGACTTGGCACTTGCTGTTGATGGTGGCACAGAGGGAAGCCAGTCATGCTATGGAGTAGTAGCTCCTGAGTAAGCCTTCTAACACAGTTTTCCTAGGTGTTTGAGTTGGTGGTATGGCTGGATGAGGGCATGAGCAGTTCCTTTTGGGATGAAAATCTGGTTATCTGGGAGCAGCCAAGTTCCTTTGGGGGTTTGGCTTCCTTGACAAGGGTTACGGTTGCCACCAGAGCTTTTAGACAAGATGGCCACCTAACAGCTATGGGGTCCATTTGCTTGGAGAGGTAGGTGATGGGCCTCTGTCAGGGGCCAACTGTTTGGGTGAGGACTCCCAAAGCTATTTTGTTCTTTTCATGCACGAACAGGTTGAAGCTGCGAGTTACACCTGGGAGCCCCAATGCAGGGGCTCAGCTGAGTTGTCTTTTGATGTCTTGGGAAAGCCCTCTGTTGGGTTTCTCCCCAGACAAGGGACTCTTTTTCTGGCCCCATAAGCATTTTATAAAGGGGTCTGGCCATGGCTGCAAACCCGAGAATCCAGATGCGACAGAACCCTGCATCCCTGAGGAACTTATGAAGTTTTCTTTTTGTGGTGGGGGTAGGGATGGTGCAGATTATTTCCTTCCATTCTGGCCTGAACATCTGGTATGCCCTGTGTGATGCTGAACTCTAGGTACTTGACCTGCTGTTTTTACAGATTTGGGCTTTTCTCCAAGACATTTTGCACCCAGTCTGTGTTAGAAGCAGTATGAGAGTCTGGGTTTCTTTTCAGCAGTCTTTTTTGGTCTTACTGGCAAGTAGGAGGTCATCTACATATTGCAAAAGGGCGCACCTGCAGTCTTCCCAGTGATAGGTGGTGAGATCTGCTGCCAAGTCTTCCCCGAAAAGGGTAGGGGAGTTTTTGATGACTTACAGGAGCCGAGTCCAGGTTAACTGAGTTTTATGTCAGGTTCTGGGAACTTCCCACTCAAAGGCAAACAGAGGCTGGCTGGGGGGGACAGCTGCAAGCAGAAGAAGTTGTCTTTCAGGTCCAAGCAAGTGAACCAGGTGGCTTCAGGTGGTAGCTGTCCTAGCAAAGTGTATAGATTGGGAACAACTTGATGTAAGGTGAGAGTGGCGTTGTTGATGGCCCATAGATCCTGGACTGATAGATATCCTGTTCCATCTGGCTTCTTTACTGGTAATAATGGGGTGTTCCAGGGTGACTGACACTCAATCAGGATTCCTTTTTTCCTCAGGCAATCTATGTGTTTGACCATGCCCAAATGTGCTTTGCATGGGATTGGATACTGCCTCTGCCATACCAGGACCGCCCCAGGGTTCAGGTTGATGATGATGAATGAAGGGTTCCTTGTCATTCCCGGCAAGTTTTTTTTTCCTTTTCTGCCCAAACCTGGGGGAAAAGTTCCAGCTTTTTTTCCAGATTCTGACTTGAATTTTTTCCACATGAAGTCTCCATTCCTTGTTTTGGGGTACAGTGATGAGGAGAGTGAGGCCAGTCCCAAGGCTTAAGCTTGCTGGCCCCTGAGGTTTGGAGGTAATCCGAGCTCCCAGTTCGGTTAAGAGGTCCTTACCAAGTAGGGGAACCAGATATTTAGGCAGGTACAGAAATTCATGTGTTACTTCATGACCACCAAGCTGACAAGTTCTCGACTGGCAAAAAGGCCACTGGCTTGACTGTTCTCCAGGTGCTCCTATGATGTTAGTGGTTTTTCCTGCTAAGGGGGGTGACAGGGCCTGTGACACAGAATATTCAGCACCAGTGTTTACCATGAAAGTCATTGACTGGCCTCTGACTGGTAGTTTGACCATGGGCTCATGGGGGCCAAGTTCCAGTGAGCCCAGGTGCCCCTATTTGGAGTTGAGTCCCGCCTGCCCGATCAGATGGTCCTGGGGCTCAGGTCAATATGTTTCTTTGGGGATGCTCCTTCCATATGTCTGATTTTTTGGTGGGCACTCATTTTTCCAGTGTCCACTTTCTTTGCAGTAGGCACATTGGTCTCTGGCCAGGGGCACACTTTTGGTGATTTCCCCCCTTTTTGAGGTGGCCCTCCTCATCTGGTGGGGTCAGGATTTCCCAAGACTGCTGCCAGTAGAGAGCCTAGAGTGGCTGGAGTATATGGCCAGGGCGATGGGTCTTCTTCTGAGGATCTGTGATAAATGACTGGCTTCCAGGTCCCCATTCCTTGTGCAACCAAGACCCTGCTCTGCCCCTTTTTCCAACACAAAATTGAACCCAAGGGGGCCAGAGTCCAGGCTATTTCTAACCAAGAGTAGATGTAGGGAAACTGATCAGGGTGACCAAGAGTTCCTGTTACTACAAGCCACACTGTGCAGACCCTGGCTGCATCCATTGTCCCTTCCAAGGGCCAGTCAACACCAAAAGTAGGCCACTCTCTCACATAAGGTTCGGAGGGTGCTGGGGTTCATCCAGATGCCATAATCTCTGAAAAGAGTTTTTCTTAAAATTCTTGTGCATGCAGTTTAAGATGGTAGATTTTGACTGTGATGAGCCTATACCCTGCATTGATGGTGCAAGACAGACAAAGGTAGGGGTTGCCTCTTCCGAGGCCCCTCAGATACCCACCTCTCCGTGTCTCTCATGAGAACTTCGGGTCATCTTAGCTAAGGAGCCCAGGCAGAGTTTGGATTGGCCATTATTCCATATGATGTAGCTGCAGAAAACAGGTTAGGGCCCACTCAGACTCTGTAGCACAGCCCGTGGAGTCACAGACTGGAATAACAGAGGCAAGCTTCTGTCATCCTCACTCACACACACAATCATTCAAAACTTACACAGTCCCTCCCACAGGGATTAATGGTGATAAGCCTATACCCTGAATTGGTGGCATAAGAAAGACAAAGGAAGGGGTTGCCTATTCTGAGGCCACTCAGATGCCTGCCTGTCTGTGTCTCTCCAAGAACTTCGTCTCATCTTAACTAAGGTGCCCAGGCAGAGTTTGGGTTGGCTGTTATGCCGTATGATGTAGCCACAGAAAACAGATTAGAGCCCACTTGGACTCCATAGTACAGTCTGTGGAGCCACAGACTGGCATGACAGAGGCAAGCCTCTGCCATTCTCATTCACACACAATTGCTCAGAGATTATGCAGTCTCTTTTGCAGGGTCTGCCCTATCTTGAGATCTCGATACTCGAGATCTTGGGAGGTGATCATTCTCCCCTTCCATCCGGAGACAGGCCTGACTGAGGACTTGGAACCCAGGGCCTTAACTTTCTGGAGTCTTCTGGCACTGTTCAGTTCACCTCCCCACTGATTCAGGCTAGGGTGTGGGGACACAACCCATGGAGACTACCTCAGAAGGAGGTTCTGTTAAGAGTACAGGTGGCACCTACCTTCTTCGCTTGGAGATCATTGCCAGCTGCACCAGTCAGTCCCAAACCAGAGGCACAACGGGCCTGCTCGGTAGGGTTTCCTGGTTAGAGAACCAAGTGTTGCAGCACACAAAACTTAGACAACGAGAAACACAAGCATCTCAGAGAGACAGAGGAACAAAGTTCTATTACGTGCAGGCCCAGAGGAGAGTCAAGTATCCAAATTCTAAGCCCTGGGGATCAGCTTTTGTGAGGATATATAGGTTTCTGTTTATTGACTAGTGGGTTGCTGGGCAAGCAGGCAAATTCCTGAAGCAAGGGGGTAGGCAGGGTCTACAAAAGCAAAAAAAAAAGGTGAGTTTAGCTTATTTTCCTAAAACAGAGGGCCTTGGGAGAAGGGTGAGGAGAGGAGCCAGGGAGCTGTTATCTTTTCAAAACTGTGGGTTTCTGCTGAGGGGGCAAAGAGTAGGGCTGCAGTGGAGAAGGGCTGTTATCTTCCTGAAACTGTGGGCCTTAGGGAAAGGGGGAGTAGGGCTGCAGCAATTTCTTCATCAGTCTAGTTACCATTTAGCTACATAATATCAAAAACTAATAAAAAATTCCACAGCTTTCTCCTTTTTTTTGTGTTTTCTCAACACATATATGGGCTTGGTTCACATCAGACTTGAGGAAAATGATAGTTGTGCACTGATTTTAAAACAGCTAATGAAAATTTGTAATTCATTCAGTAAATAGTTTAATATAAAATGCATATAGTTAAACATTTTATTATTTGATTTGAACACTGAATTTTTATTGCTTTATGGTTTTATTACATTGGCAATTAACATCTGTTAAAAGCAAAACAAGGTTCAGCAATGTCATTGTAAAAATAAACTCCAGAACTTTATTTCCCTTCCCCACCACTCATCCTCCACAGGTACACACTCACTGTGTCCATGCTTGGAACCAACACACTCATCACACACAAACGTACTCATATATACACTTACTCAAATAGTTTTGTAAGTTCAAGTGTATATGTGCATGCACCCGTTGTCTATAACTTTTGGTATATATATATTACTTTGTAAGATTTTTTGTTCAATTACTCTATTGCAACTAAATTTCCATCAAAATAAATTCCACAGTTCAACTCTTTTAAATATTTATTTACTCCTTCCCCCTTGGTGTTTTGTACTCACTGTCTGCTCTGTGGCCATTCATTCCATATCTGCTTGTCTTTTCTTCCCGTATTTCTCTTTAGGAGGGACTGGGAACCAATCCCAGGTGGGAGAGAGGCACTCAATTGCTTGAGTCACCTCAGCTCTCTTGTTTGCTGCATCTCTCACTGTCTCTCCTCTGCATCTCCCTTTGTTGCATCATCTTGCTACAACAGGTCTCTGTGGTGCGGTCCATCAGCTCTCCGTGGCGTGGGCTGTCAGCTCTCCACATCATGGGCCAGCTTGCATTCACCAAAAGTCCCCAGGAATCAAACCTGGGGACTTCCATATGGTAGATGGGAACCCAATTGCTTGAGCCACATCTGCTTCCCTACAGTTCAATTTTAATTTATATTATTCCATTGTTAATTTAACTAGTTTCCTGATTTGAGACACCTCAATTGTTTCAATTATTTACTATTATGCACATGCTTCAGGAAATATCTCAAAATTAATTAAATTTTGCACATCTTCCTAATTTATTTCCTCTGGGATTTCTAGAACAAAAGATATCCATATATCTATACTTAATTCAAGTTTTATTGCTGAGTAATATTCCATTGTCTGGCTAAACCACGATGTGCTTATCCATTGATTTGTTCCTGAACATTTGGGCTATTTCTAGTATTTGGCTATTGTAAATTAGACTGCTGCTATCTTCTAAAAGTCTTTGAACATGTATTTTCATTTATCTTGAGTAAATGCCTTGAACTGCAAGTACAGGGTCATAAGCTAGAAGTATGTTTAAATTATCAAAACCTGGCAAACCATCCTCCAAAATGGTGATATCATTTATGTTCCCACAAGCAAAGAAAGAGAGTTTCAATTTCTTCACACCTAACCTACATTCCATTTTTCAGCCATTATTTCATGTTTTAAAAAATAGCTCATTGTGGTTTTAATTTGCTTTTCCTTGGTGACAAATGATATTGAGCATGTTGGTTTGTTTGTTTCTGGCTATTTAAATGTAATTTTTTTCTTTATTCTGTGTCTTTTTAAGTCTCTTGCTCATTGTTTTTTAATTGGACAAGTCTGTGGCTTATTCATTTTCATAAAAGGTGTCTTTTGATACACAGATATTTCTAATTCTATCAAAGTCAAATTTGTCATTTTCTTTTGGTATCATTTATGCTTTTCTGTCCTGACCAAATATTCTCCCATAAGTTTTTCAAGAAGCTTTCAGTTTCTAGTTTTTATATTTTGGCTCTATGATCCATCTAAATTTCTGCCTATGGAGAGATATAGGGGTTGAGTATAAGAATTCTACCAAGCTGCTCAGCCTTTTAGGCTCTTAGCCTCTGTTTAGGCATCAACAAATGCTGCACAGAGATGTGGCACTGAATGTTGGGCTAATCTTTCTGCATCCTCCTTCTTTCTGATGTATTAACTCCCCAAGTCCTTGATGCATTTTCAGCTGCCTCATGCCTTCAAATAATTTTTTAAATTTTTTAAAATCAAGATTTCTACTAGTTCTTTGGAGGAGGGTTTATTAAATGCAAGCTCATCAAGTAGGATTAGAGAAGTAATTTACCTCATTTTAAATTTCTAATTGCATTCATATGCCCAGAAATATTCTCTGTTTCTTACCCTTGCAATGTCATATTAATATTTGTGTCCAGCAATTGAAATCAAGTTCAACTCTGAGTGTTTTTAGTGGCTTTTATTTTATTTTATTTTTGAGTACCTATACATATTATTCAGGGATAATTTTTTTTAAAAATGAAAGAAAGAAAAAGGAAAGAGAAATATAGATGCTCTTTATCTTTCTTAGTTTGAAGATCAAGAGGAATGGATGAGGTATTGTAGCTGGAAATAACTGCTGGGAGAGTGATATTAAGATATTTTTAAAAATTGTAGTTTGCTGAGGTCAGCTAGGACTAATTCCTTCTCTTATTGGCACAATGACACTTTTTATAAAAGGCTAATCTCAGCAGCCTCCCCCATATTACTTAGTTCATTTAGCAGAAGTCAGTCATAATTCTCATAGTGGGATTCCTGGTGCATGGCCTAAAGTGCACAGTGTGTACTCTAGGAGCTTTAGTAAGTGTTCCATTTATCTGTGACTACATGACAAATAACCTTAAAATGTGGTGATTTAAAATGACAAACATTTTATTATATCTAATACTTTCTGAGTTTAGAATTCAGGCAGGGCTCAGCTTCATGACTCTTCTTTTCTATGTGGTATTGATGGAAGTTATTCATCATATTCAGGTGGTGGAAGATTGATCTGGCACATCCAAGATGGCTTCATTGACACATTTAGTGCCTTGATGAGAATGACTGGGTGACTGGGCTCAGCTGCAACTGTCAACCAGGTGCTTACAGAATATCTCTCCAGCATGGCAGCCAGACTGCTCAGACACTCCTTTAACAAGGTACATGATGCATGGTCATTTACAAGCTAACTTTCAAAATCACTTAGCACCACTTCTGTCATATTCTACTTGTTGAAACATTTGCTAACCCACCTCAATTCTAGTGCAGGATATATAGGCCCCACCCCTTGATCAGAGAAGAGTCAACTATTTTACAGCCATGTTTAAAACTACTGTAGTCTGCCTTCTGGACACATATATTTACATTTATCCCACATGGAAATTATAATCACCCCCTCCTAAGACTCTATCACAGAAGTCTCACCATATTATAACATTGGGCTCAGGGTTGAGATCCAGGACCGTATAATAAATCATGTCCCAGGTGCAGATAAAGCTCTTTGGATTCAATTCACCTTCATTGGGCACAATTCCTCAAGATATGAAGAACTGCAAACTAAATAAGCAAGCATTGTCTCCCTCCTTGCCCCTTCACACATTCTCAAGATACAGTGATGGAAACTAGACACAATAGTTCTTTTCAAAAACAGGGGAAATATAACACAGTGAACCATGTGGTGGAAGATGCACTGTGGTTAACAGTACAAATATAAGAGTGTTCTTTCATGAACTATAACAAATGTTCAAAGCTAATACATAGTGTTAATAATAGGGGGGTGAATAGAAAAAAAAATACTATGTGTACACTATGGACCATAGTTACTTACTATGGTGGTAATAGCCTGATCATGTTCTTTCATAATCTGCAACTAATGTTTCACAAGAATGTAAGGTGTTGGTAGAGGGATCATGTATGGGAATCCAGCACATTATACATGATTGTTTTGTAAACTCACAACTTCTCTAATAAAATTTTAAAAAGAGGGAAAATAGGAGGCATATGACAGTCACTAGTGGAATAAAATCTGAAAAACATCCGTGTGTATTGTTGGTTTTGTAAATAAGACTTAGCCTTTCTTTGTGGGAATGATATTCTACAACATGTGGTTCTGTCCTCTGAGTAATCCTATATTTCCATCATTTACAAAATGGTTCACTGTTCATGTTGTCCAGTCCTATGTACTTTTAAAAAAATTTTATTCTAGTAATATATGCACAACATAAAATTTTCCCTTTTAACCACATTCAAATATATAATTCAGTGCTGTTAATTAAATTCACAGTATTGTGCTGTCATCACCACCATCCATAACCAAAACTTCTATATCAACCCGAATAGAACATTGGTCCTCTTCATTAATAGTTTCTGGATATTTATCTTTCCTTTGGGTGGGCAATGATTTCCTCTTTTTTGTTTGTCTTGCAATCTTTTGTTGCACCCTGTACATTTTTTAAAAAGAATTATATTATATGTTTTTTTTAATGGATGCATATAAAATTTTTTTTTTTAATCAAACAATATGTTACACAATATATTTGGTTCATAGTAACACATTCATACAGTATTTGTCCTTTTGTGTCTGGCTTGCTTTGCTCAACATAATGTCGTCCAGGTTCATCTATGTTGTCATATGCTTTATGACTTCATTTCTTCTTACAGCTGCATACTATTCCATCGTGTGAATGGACCACAGTTTGTTTATCCATTCATCTGTTCATGGACACCTGGGTTCTTTCCAACTTTTGGAAATGGTGAATAATGTTGCTATGAACATCAGTGTGCAGATGTCTGTTCATGTCACTGCTCTCGGTTCTTCTGGGTACATACCCAGTAGTGGTATTGCAGGGTCACATGGCAAGTCTATATTCAACTTCTTTAGGAACTGCCAAACAGTACTCCATAGTGGTTGTACCATTCTGCATTCCCACCAACAGTGAAGAAGTGTTCCTATCTCTCCACATCCTCTCCAACACTTGTAGTTCTCTGTCTTTTTAATAGTGGCCATTCTGATAGGTGTGAAATGATATCTCAATGTAGTTTTGATTTGCATTTCCCTAATCATGAGTGATTTTGAGCATTCTTCATGTTTTTTTTTTTCCCATTTGTATTTCTTCTTTGGAGAAATGTCTATTCAAGTCTTTTGCCCATTTTTTAAATTGGGTCACTTGTCTTTTTATTGTTGAGTTGTAACATCTCTTTACATATTCTGGATATTAAACCCTTATCATATATGTGAGTTCCAAATATTTTTTCCCATTGACTTGGCTGCATTTTCACACTTCTGATAATGTCCTGTGAGGTGCAAAAGTGTTTAATTTTGAAGAGGTCCCACTTATCTATTTTTCCTTTTGTTTGCATGTGCTTTGGATGTGAGGTCCAAGAAACCACCACCTACTACAAGGTCGTGAAGATGTTTCCCTACATTTTCTTCTAGTAGTTTTATGGTCTTGGCTTTTATATTTAGATCTTTGATCCATTTTGAGTTGATTCTTGTATAGGGGGTGAGATAAGGGTCCTCTTTCATTCTTTTGGTTATAGATATCCAGTTCTCCCAACACCATTTGTTGAAGAGACTGTTTTTTTTCATTAGCGTGGGCTTGGTAGGTCTGTCAAAAATCAGTTGACTGTATAGGTAAGGGTTTATTTCTGGGTTCTCAATGCCACTGATAGAAGTATCTATCTTTATGCCAGTACCATGCTGTTTTGACCACTGTAGCTTTGTAATATGTTTCAAGATCAGACAGTGAAATTCCTCCCACGTTGCTCTTATTTTTTAGAATGCTTTTGGCTATTCAGGTAATTGGTAATTGCCTCATTTAATTCTGTAAAGTAAGCTGTTGGGATTTTGATTGGTATTGCATTGAATCTATAAATCACTTTGGGCAAGATTGACACCTTCATGATATTTATTCTTCTAATCCATGAACACGGAATCTCTTTCCATTTGTTTAAGTCTTTTAAAATTTCTTTTAGCATTGTTTTATAGTTTTCTCCTTTTAGGTCCTGTACTTCTTTGGTTAAATTAACTCCTAGGTATTTGAGTCTTTTTGTTGCTATTGAAAATGGAATTTTCCCCTTGATTTCCTCCTCAGGTTGTTCAGTACTAGTGTACAAAGACATTACTGATTTTTGCGTGTTGATCTTGTATCCTGCCACTTTGCTAAACTCATTTATTAGTTCAAGGAGCTTTGTTATGGATAATTCAGGATTTTCTAAGTACAGAATCATGTCACCCGCAAACAGTGAGAGTTTTACTTCTACTTTTCCTATTTTGATGCCTTTAATTTTTTTCTTGTCTAATTTCCCTAACTAGAACTTCTAGTACAATGCTGAATAGCAATGGTAGCAGTGGGCATCCTTGTCTTGTTCCTGATCATAGAGAGAAAGCATTCAACCTTTCCCCATTGAGTATGATATTGGCTGTGGGTTTTTCATAGATGCCTTTTATCATATTGCGGAATTTTCCTTTTATTCCTATCTTTTCAAGTGTTTTTATCAAAAAAGGATGCTGGATTTTGTCAAATGATTTTTCTGCATCTATTGAGATGATCATGTGTTTTTTTTCCCTTCAGTTTGTTAATGTGTTGTATTACATCGATTGATTTTCTTATGTTGAACCAGCCTTGCATACCAGGAATAAGTCCCACTTGGTCATGATGTATAAGTCTTTTGATATGCTGCTGGATTCGATTTGCAAGTATTTTGTGGAGAAATTTGCATCTATGTTCATTAGAGAGATTGGTGTATAATTTTCTTTTCTTGTAGAATTTTTATCTGGCTTTGGTATTAGGGTGATGTTGGCTTCATAAAATGTGTTGGGTAATTTTCCCTCCACTTCAATTTTTTTGGAAGTGTTTAAACAGAATTGGTGTTAATTCTTTTTGAAATGCTTGGTAGAATTCACCTGTGAAGCCATCTGGTCCTGGACTTTTCTTTCCTGAGAGATTTTTGATGATGAATTCAATCTCCTTAAATGTGATTGGTTTGTTAAGTTCTTGTGTTTCTTGTAGCGTCAGTGTTGGTTGGTTGTTCTTTTCTAGAAATTTGTCCACCCTGTACATTTTAATATTTTAAGTGTTAATTCTGGGATTTGGTCCCTGAGATTTTTGTTCCTCAAGTTTCAGCGCAGCTAGTGATATGACAAAGATTTTCTTGATTGCCAAAAGCAAATCAAAACAAACAAACCAAGGCAAAAATACCTTTCACTGTCCTTGAAAACTGGCTTTGTTTTGGCTGCTGGTCTCCTTTGGAGCACTTACCAAGAAGATCAGCTCCAGGTAAATGAGAAGTGCAGGGCCCTCTCCATCTTATCTGAGCATTCATGGGGCCTGAGCCATGGAGCTGGCTTCTTTTCCTGGTGTTGTGCTTGGTAGAGGCCTTAGGAATTCCCTGTTTACAGTTTACGCAGTTCCAGTGAATGTCCACTCTTCTCACTTTGAAATAGACCTCCTCCTTCTCCTGGGTGCCCCCTTGAGTAGTTAATGCTGGTAGTCCTATCCTTAGGCCATTTCAACTTAATCCTTTAAAACACTCTCCCAGCTGTCTGCAAGCTGCTTCCCTGCCCTCAGTACAAACTCTGGGAGTGCGAGCCCATGACAAGTTCCATGGCTCAGTTTCTCAGACTTCCATCCTACAGACATACATGAACACTGGTGTATACTCTGAAACAGACCCAGGAGCCACAATTGAACAGAGTCACAAAGGGAGCACAAAGTAGTTCCATCGGGAATTTTGGAGGGATTGGGGACAGGCCAGCAAGGGTGCCAGGAGCTTCTATAGCTTTTGAAGCTGAGCTATCTTCATTCAGCACTTTCCCTCTTAATACAGCCCTTTAACTGTTTTCCATTATTTTGAGGAATGTTACTGTCCTTGAGATTCCTCTGCCACTTTGGCTAGTGTGGGCTGGAACAATGGCTGTTGGTCTTCATTGATCGGAAGTAGCTAATCAAATGTAGAGATCTGTGATCAGACCACACCCACCCAGAGTTTGAAAGAACAGGTCTTTATGTCCCACCTTTGCAACAGCAACTTGAACCTGCAGCTGATGCTGCAGGTCCACTCCTGCCTGCCATAAGGTTGGCAGTCTTGGGAGGCAGGATGTACAGTAAGAGAAAGCTTCCCGAACACTTACGTTTATAATTAAAGGATTAAAATAATTGAAAGCTAGCCAATGGTAGGGGGGTTGTATACAAGTGTTCTGTGCTGCCAGAACATCATGAGTGAAGTTTCAGGGGAAATAGAATAACTCATTTGGGGGCCTGTGCGATGTTCAGAGAGAATAGTTCACTAGCAGGATGACAAACACTAGGCCTGGAGAGGTATCAGATCATGGAAGGCATTGTATGCTATGCTAGGAAGCTTCTACTTTATCTTCAGGGAACAGGGGATGGAGCCTTTGAGGAGAAGGTCAGGGGAGTAATTATGTTTGATACTTGGAAAAATTACCCCAGGCTTTTCAGTGGAGAACAGATTTAAATGCGCAGAGTTAGAGGTAGGAGAGGAGTTAGGTGGGTGTCCCAGGGAAAAGGGATGGAGAGAAAAGGTCCGGGTACATTACTTACGTTAGAAGTTCAAATATTTTTTTTAGAAGAGTTAAAACATATTTTCTTAGTAAAATTGAACTCAACATTAGGGTATTCTGGGTATATTTAATTTTTGTTTCATATCATATTTTTCAAGTTCCCTATTGAGTTAGTTTAATGGAAACATTTGCGTTTCCTTTCACCAATTTTTAGTAGCTTTCTATGCTGCAGTTAGTTAAATTTACTAATGTGACTGCTGCTGACCCATATACAATACTATTGGGCACTGTTTCAGAGCAGAGAATTCCCTAAAAGAGAATAATGCACTCTCATTCAGCCCTGATCAACTTTAAAATGTTCAAAAATGTTTTCTCTTCCTTGCTTCTCAATTATATTTATAAGCCTTTAACACTTAAGGAAGCATATTCTCTAAATCCTATTTTTTAATAAGCAGTGCTAATGATGGCAGAAAGTTCAATCTGCAAACTTTATATTTCATGATGTTAAAATATTATGTAATCTGCCTTTTGCACCTGTGTTGCCCAGTTATAACCACCAAATATTTAAAAAATATTCTAATATAAATTCAATATTAGAAGATAATATATAGGAAAGTCCACAGTACACAAATAGAATGCTCATCATTTTTATTTTGTTAACTGCTAGTTTAAATAGATAACACAATTACCTAGTCCTTTGAGGCTTAGTGGACACATAATAGTAAGTTCTTAAACCATCCCTCGCGCCAATAATCCACACTGTTTTTCTAGGCATAAGAAGGACTCAGGAAAAAAATTTTGAATTGTTGTTTATTTTAAATATACAGAAAGTTTTGTTGAAATGGTATGTCTCTCAAATATCACCTCTTCAGTGAGTACCTCCAGTTTAGTTTTGGTCACTTAGCTGTTAAACTTGAAGAAGGATAAGCAATCTGCTTGACAATATGGAATAATTGGGCTCAGCTTAAAGCTATGGTTTATTCCAAGTAGGTATGACAAAGAAGTCTATTTACTGGTCTCCAGAGCAATCAGGAGCCGTCTGTTGATGGAGACATAACTATGTCACATGGAGTGCGTCTGCTTAGTATTTTTTGAGAATACCTGTTTTTAGCCCTATTTGAGGTGTTCAGTACAGCAGCAGCCAGTCTCTGGGGGGTCAACAGAATCCAGGCAATTGTTTGCCAGGCAGACCTGAAATTGTTGTTTATTTGTAACCTCTGGCCCTGATTTGAAACCTTCTGCAACACAACTAGGTTAACAACTTCAAGTTAATGTAAGCACTGAAATGAAAGCTCTAGTGCTGAACTGCAAACATGGCTAGGCAAAGAAGAGACATGGGAAAGGGTCAATGCATAGACCATACTCAGACTCCAAAGTCCATGAAACATTCTTTAAGGGAAATTTTGAAAATGGTTGTTGGTTGGTGCTTGATGCTATGAAGGGTGTCTTCGGTAGGCTTGTGGCTCTCATTATGTGGACACATAGCTTCTCAAGATGTAACTGGATTTTAAATGGCCTACATCCGTTGCCACAACGGTACTCAGGACAACCTCCAAATCCCAAAGAAGCCCCTCTATTTCAACTGCTCGTCCCCTCCCTGCCCCAAAAGTGTCAAGTGGCCACTGGCTCCACCTCATTGTTATAATTTCTTCCATTGCTAGAATCACCATATGTGTACAACAGAATACCATCAAATCCACTCTCGTCCATAGTTCGTTTGTGTGGGATGTGGTGGGAGGTGTGGGAGGTGGGCAACATGGGAATCCCAGTGGGTTCCGTGTAATATTTTGGGTAATCTAAGCACCTCTTAAAATATATTTATATATATATATATAAATAACATTTTTGTAAGCAAAAAAAAAAAAAATCTTTAAATAAATAAATATATATATATATCCATTATATATATTTACTAACAAGCCACTCTTATATGCTATAGTTTTCATTTATTTTTTAATGAATACATTATATTGATACATATTAATAAAGCAAAAATCCATCCAAAAAAAAAAAAGATGTAACTGGAAATTTCATTTGTTAATCACTGTGTGAAATGGAGGTATCATAACATCACACCATGTTTTCTAAGGAGTTTTCTAAGTAGCATGCTTTATTGATAAATAGATTTTTTAAATTACCAACTTTTTCCAGTATTTTTTCTTCTACTCCACGTAAGTAAACTCTCAAGAAATTAATTTGAATCAAATTATTTCTGAATCTGGCCCAAGAAAGCTGAGGAAAGATATGCACTAACTGTTTTATTTTGCATAATACATTGCAAATTGCTAAGAGAAAAGCAAATGCTTTAATTAAAAGAGATAACATTCTTAGGAAAACAACTGCTATGCTTGCTAACGGAATCTAATGTGTTGCATATCCAAACTGGGGCTTTAATATATGCCATCTTCTTTAATGCCAAATTAACAAGAAGTGTCTGTGACTGTATATTTACTCAGTATAATTGATAGAAATGTTTAATGAAATATTATGAAGGGTAATTATCTCACTTTCTCTATCAGACAAATTGAAACCACAAGCTTCTGAGATTAGTCTTGTTTAATTAGATTAAAACACCCAGAGAGGGAAGCAGATGTGTCTCAGGCAACTGAGCTCCTACCTACCAAATGGGAGATCTGGGTTTGGTTCCTGGAGCCTCCTAAAGAAGACAGGCTGGTACAGCAAGATGATGCAGTGAGATGATGCAACCAAGAGACACAGTGAAGAAGCAATGAGAGATACAACAAAGCAGCAAGTGGAAGTGGCTCAAGTGATTAGGTTCCTCCTTCCCATGTGGGACTTCCTAGGTTCAGTTCCCCATGTTTCCTAAAAAGAAGACCAGCACACAATGAACAGACACAGCACATACAAACCATGAAGGGGTGGGAAGAAATAAATAAATAAAATAAATCTTAAAAAAAAAAAAAAACACCCAAAGATGTTTGAAAGCAAGGCTGTCAAACTCAAGATAGCTTTAAAATATGTTTGTTTATTAAAAAAAAACTCTGCACAAGAATTTCCTCAGTTGTTTTCTCTAACCTCCTTTCATCCTTCATCATGCATCTACAGTGTGAAAAATCATTATAGGGGATAAGAACTGAAGAAAATATGGACCTTTCATCAAAGAGTTTATGGATTAGTAATAAAGGAATAATTGCCAAGTAATTATTAAACACAGGGAAAAAGTGCCATAGGAAAGAAGAATGTACATTAAATTTTCAATTAAAGGGGAAAACCCCATTTGATGTATTTTGCCTGTAATTTTTTTCCTGACTAAAGAAATAGGCTTTCTTGATTGATTTAATTTTAAGCTCTCTATATTGCGTGGTAAATAGAGGGTGGATATTCATTAATAGTCTAATTATAAATAGGCCCCTGTCACAATGTTAGCCATAAATTATAGCCATATAATGCTCAGGCTACATATTCATATCTGCACTTTCATATTTTGGCAACTGAGCAAAGGAAGCAAGAGCTGATAGTCAACGGAAGCCAGAAGAGAAAGAGAGGCCAGGAGAGATCACCCTGTGCATTGTCATGTAAGATAGAAGTCCAGGGCCAAGAATCACTGGCAGTCAGCCCCAGAAAGCTAATCTTCAGAAAGAAACCATCACCTTGATGACACCTTGATTTGGACCTTTTCCTCAAAAACTGTGAGCTAATGAATTCCTATTGTTTAAGCCAACCCATTGCATGGTGTTTGCTTGGGCAGCAAAGGTAAATGAAACATCATGAAAGACTTTCCTAGACTTTTGCTGAAGCAGGTCTGATTAGGAAAGGGGGATTTTTATATATTCTAAGACATCTTAAAATATACAAGTTTAGATATACAGGAAATTATTGTCTGGGTCTCTTTGATGATTTTTTTTTTTTTATTTATAGTCATTGGACCTTATATAGGAAAAAAAAAGAATAGTCCAAGAATACTGACATGTCATGAAGATGATTTAAAGAATTTTGAGTGGAAAAAGGTCTTCATTCTAATGAAAGACAAAGGAAGAGAATTGTAATCTTAAAATATTCTGTGGCTTGGGGATATATTTTATCCATGTCTTTTTTTTATCGTCAGCCTTAATTAATATGTTTTTTTTATTGCAATAATTCAGCAATTTTTATAATCTAATCAATATTAGTGATACCATAATTGAAAGTGGCCAAATGAATGGTTAAAGTTGAAGCACCAAAATTCAGATGTCTCATTGTATTATCAGGAGATCTGGAAAAATACAGTCTCTGAGATCTGACAGATTTAAGGGTAGTTTTTGTCTCTTTATTTCTTCTTCTATTACACAAACTTGCCCATGAATTATAGCTATTTTTGTAAATTTCTTTTTAATGGTGAATTCATCATTTTTAATGAAATGTACTATGAGACACCTTAACCATAGTTGCTGTCACCATGGCAACTAGTTTTTGCCATTAACAGTGCAAGCACCATGGCTTTTATTCCCATAACTGACTCCTTAATGTTATACCATTTCATGATTCCAAGTACACTCCAGCCAATGTATCCCAGGTGTATGTTTCTACAGAAACTATGAGAGGTATTATAAATGGATTCATCCACTCCAGCCTTGGGATTTAGTGTACAGCACGCCAAAGTGTGGTCAGCAGACCTCTGCTTATAAATCCTATAAGTGCTGTTAAAAAGGCAGATGTAGGAGCCACAAAGACAACCTGCTGAATAAGAATTTTTGGGAGTCCTAAAAATTGCATATCAAGCAAACATGTCAAATATAGTCTGCTCACTGTGGGGGAAGAAACATAATTCAATCTTTTCTTATGGAATCCATCATATTATTATTAAATCTATTAGTGATAAATGGCTGACCATTCAAATGCTTCCTTCAAATCCCAATGGTTTCCTAATTACCCATGGAGTAAAGAGTTTCCCAGACTTTTAATGGAGCACTTCTGCTTGGTACAAGGGGATACCCTTCTATGGTCCAGTCAAATAGGCAAAAAAAATGTAAATGAAATGGCTTGTTCAATTAATAGTCCAATCAAATAGGCATAATTAGGCATATTTGTACTTTACTTTCCCTGAAACTGTTATTTTTCACCAATATCACCCAATTGAAAGTGGTGTTGTATGTGGAAAAAAATCAGAATTAGTGAGAGAATCTACAATTTAGAGTCAGTCCAGGAATCAGAAGTAAAGCTCATGAATTATGAATTACTATTTCTTTTGTATAGCAGGCTAGAAAAATGCCAAAGAAATCTAAACAAGTAAAAATATCTGATATTTAAATGTGCTTTCATATTTCTTTGAGGATGTATTTTCATTGTTTCCTTATGCCTGGAAGGTGTATGGTTGTTATCTGTTGAAGGGTAGTGTCTGCAACAATTAATAAACATACATAGTTAATGTCATTTCTGAGCTGCCTTTTACAAAGGAACCAAATGATATGACAACATACAAGTATTTAGTGTTTTTCTATTAAGCATATCCTAGACACTGACAGTAACTTAGTGGGTTGCAAAATATACTTTACACTAAAGAAATTAATAATATTGAAAGAAAGGTGGAAGTTGGCCCAGGTCATTTGATCTTCTTAGGTTTAGCATCAAAACTCAGATTTTTCTGAAGCCAAACAACACTAAGGTATTATTTTCTGAGAGAAAACGTGCCCATTAAGCAGTGCTTTCTAGAACTGAATTTCAGAAACTTAACAAGAACTTGACCTTTCCCCCCATTTTTAAGCAAAGGGGAGCAGTGGGCAATGAACAAATTATAAATCCAACAAGTGCACAATATGAACATAGATTTCAGAACCTTTTTGAAATTCAAGACTAGGTGGGGTCATGGCTTTGGCACTTTCAGTCACATAAAATAATCTGTTCTTTTTATTTTCATCTCCTTAGAACACTTGGTTTTGTACAAATGTGCAGAGGATTCTATTAAATTATAAGAGTGACTCATTTTAAAGGTTAAAAGTTGAGAAGCAATTAGCCTTTAAATTCAGGCCTAATTATTGAAGTCAGTTTATCCTTTGGCTTAGAACAATGTAACTAGACATTCTAATGCATGAATGTGTCCACTAGTGGATAATTAGAGCTGTCAGTTTAAGTAGTCAATTGAAGAGGCAGGTTAAACTGAAATTTGTAGTGTCTCTGTGACATTGTGCTTAGAAACATTTTTCTAGAAATACAATTGCAAGCTTTGAGTTAGTGAGGAAATTTACAGAATCTAATTATGACTAAACTACTAATAACTATGTGCTTTTATATACATCACAAATGACTGACCCATGAAAGGATGGATATTGCATGAATATTCTAGAAAGGCAGTAATAAATGGTATTCAGGTAATCAAGAAAAGCAAGCAAATTTCATTGATTATAATATGATTTTGAAATAGAGTCTTAATCAGTGCTAGAAAGAACAACAAAAGAAAATACTATTCCGAGGCTTTTTGTAGAAACTTTCACCTCATTTTCCTCTTTTCAATTTATTCCTCTTTTCAATTTTAGGTGCATGTATATTAGATCTGGAAGAAGAATTGTGGTTCTCACCTGAACATGAAAATAGCAGCTTCCTATTTGATGGTTAATTAGTCATTTTTAATGATATTTACTGATTCTGAGGTTCTTTGTCCAAAGTGCCTGCCACCATGGCTAACAGTCATTTGGAAAGTACATTAGCCTAAAAGCAAACATTTGT
>JAKSZT010053902.1:3028691-3067679 GCA_026826555.1 Tolypeutes matacus
ATTATTTCCTTATTTGTCCTGGGTGAGTCCAATGGACTGGAGAGTAGGTATGCAAAACTGTTGAATTTCAGGGCCCAACTGGTACATGGACAGCACAAAGAATTCAGTTTCTTGGACATACACCTATCAATTCTAGTTCTAAATGTAAGTTCAAATAGAAGGGGCAGTTGATTCTTGTATAGGAAGTGGGATAGGGGTTCTCTTTCATTCTTTTGGGTATGGATATCCAGTTTTTCCAGCACTATATGTTGAAGAAACTGTTTTGTCCTAGTAAAATGGACTTGGTAGGCTTGTCAAAAAGCAGTTCAGTGGAAATGTGTGGGTCTATTTAGGTTCAAATAGAAGAGAAAGAAGAGCCATGTGTAGGGAAACCACAACTAAGTCCAACTCTGTCACACTGGGGTGAATAAATTAAAAAGTAGGGCCCACTGGAGGGCACCAAACTCCTGAGCCATCTGTCCTTTCTATAGTGTCAGGATGTCACCAGAGACTTCAGGAGCCCTGCTATTTGTGGCAATATTTACTTTGGCAGTTAATGAGATCCTGCTGAGATATGCATAAGCATAACTGAGGTAATGTTTACCCAACTTCTCTCTTCCCCGAACCCAACTTCCCTATTCACCGCAGCCTATCACAGCATTCCCTCAACAGCCATAACCTTATTTGGACATGTTGGCCTTCTCCTCTAGCCTCCCCCCTCCCTCCCAAATCTTCCCTCCACGCCCAGCAACAGCTTAGCCCTATCAGAAGACAACACGCTCACCCCCGCCCAACTCTGCCTATAAAACTGCGCAGCTCTCCCTGAATAAAGGTCTTACCTTCCAGCAAGCAAGTGAGTGGTGTCTCTTCATTTAGTACTGTCAGGGAGACCACAGGGCACCAAACGGCGACCCTGTGACAACTTCTCCTTAACCCCCGTGAAGACCAGGGAGCCGAGCCTGCGCTCTCCTGACAACTTCTTCACCCCCCGCCGTTCCCAGAGTGCACGCCGGACAGTCCACAACTAGCTCGTGTCGCTCCCTGGGCTGCAGCAGGGCTGATCACCCTCAGGCCCGGAAACAAAGCGGCACATAACATCTGGAATGACCTCCCAACTTATTTTGAAGTCTCTTAGCCATATAAACTCATTTGTCATTATCCTTTCCCCCTTTTGCTCAAGGTCTTTTTCCAGTTGCATTGATAGTTGGTGCTTGGTAACAATCCCTGGTGCCAAGGAGGCTCTTCCATGGGAGTCATGTCCCACATGGGGACGGGGGGAAGTAATGCATTTATCAACTGAGTTTGGACTAAGCAAATTGAGCAGATTCACACAGCTATAATCTGAAAGACAGGTTTATAGGAGACCAAAAAGGAGAAGAAGGTTGTGAGTCAATGCCCATATGGGCAAAATCTATGATAAGGTGGAAGAACAGTTTAGTTGTGCAGTGGATGGGCATAACAGTGGTGCAGTGATGCTATTGGGTTGGGCTGTGCTGGTTTGTGAAGAAGGTAAGGTGGGGAGGATGGATTGGACTGTCCATGGTACTGGGGGAAGGGTTGGGGGAGGGAGCAGGTGAATTATGGGAATTTGCAGGTATGCGATTGAAACTACAATGTTGGGAATGTTCTTTTGAAAAATAGGGTGGGGGGGCTACTGGTTTTAGGTGTTGGATGTGGGGGGCATGTGGGACAAGCCACACCTGAGGTAGACTTATAGGGAGTGCATAGCATTCATCTTGTCATTGTGTGTTGTATCAGGGGTTTGAGATTCACATAATGAGCAGGAAGGTGTTGGACTCCCATCCTGGGGAGTCCTGTTATGATCTCATATAGAGGGGTGGGAGTCCCTTGAGAGCATAAGCAGTGCCTAATAGGGGAGGACAGGCCAGTATTTCAAGCCCTCAATGTTTTTGCAAGGAACTATGTTTCTTGTCCTTCAATAAGTTAATCTTGGTGGTTACCATGGGTCCCAAGGGGAAGGGAAGGAATAGAATAGATGGATCCTGGGGCATTTTTGGGGTGATGGAATTGTTCTACATGATTTTGCAATGATGGATACATACCATGTTAAACTTCATCAAAATCTATAAAATTGTATAGTCAAAAATGTAACCCATAATGTAAATTATTGACCATGGTTAGGAGCAAAGTCTCAATATTTGTACAACAATTGTAACAAATGTACCATCCACATATAATATATTATTAATAGTGGAAAGGGGAAAAAGGATAGGATGTTTAGTTTATGTGAATCACCTATATTCTGTAAGTGACTATTCTATAAACTAAAGCTTCTTTGAAAGCAAAAAAACAGACCTTACAGTGATGAAAGGCATTATGTCAAAAAAAAATTAATTTTATAATTTTAATTTTTTTTAATATTTCAAATTTAATTTTTTTTGTATTTTACTCATTATTTTTAAAACTATCATTATTAAATCATTTTCCTATTAATTTTGCTCAGTTATTTTGTTGGCTTCAATTTTGAAGAAGTTTTGGATCACAGAAGGGTTACAACTGTGGCAGGGGAGGATCATTGGTATGGGGTATCAGAGATGGGGGATGCATGGGAGGAGGTTCACTTGGGGCATACCTACAAGGTTCAAGTGTTCATGGGACATTGTTACAGTGGGTGGGGTTTCACACAATAACCAAAAGAATGTCAAATTCTCATCCTGGGGAGCACTGCCACATTGTATCATGGGACATCAAGAATCCCCCAACCACAGGGGCAGTGACTATTTAAGGAGGATGGACCAGTGATGGGTCCTTGGTGGTGATGACTGTACCTATGAGCTTTTACTTTTGAAATTAGAACTTAGCCTAGTATTATAGGGTACCTAAGATTTGCCTCCTGAGAGCCTCCTTGTTACTAAAAATATCCTCTTTTATTTATTTACTTTTATAATTCATTGCATACACTTTCTTGGTATGCCAGTAGAAGGCACTCTTCAGTTGACCTCTCTGACTCAAACTCTGGTTGGAATGTATTCACTGTAACTTTGACTAGGCTGGAATGGGGAAACAATATATTGGACAATTTTACCTCAGGGTGGCAAAATTCAGAACCAAGCCTCAAAAGTCAAATATTCTCAGAACCTTATCTCCTCCCTTAGCTGGCTGCCCCCTCCATTTTCCCAGGGAGGAAATAATTCCCCTCCCCTCTATGTTATCAGGAATCCATCCAGGTCAGTATGGAGAGTGTTGCGCAGGTAGTATCTCTTTAGTCCCCTTCTAGCTACCAGGGGGAAAACAATGGCAGAGCCCCACACAGTCATTGTCTTGCTGTATGCAGCAGACCAAAATTTGTTGGCCAAAAACTGAATTCCAGAGGCTATGTCCCTCTCTCTCCCCTTTCCTGGGGAGCTGGAGCCCTGGAACCCCCTCTATCCATTGCTGCAACTACAGGGCCAGAGGAACCAGCACTGTCTTCTCTGAGGGTGGAGGATTGGCTCCAGCAGTTGTAGGTACACCTGCAGCTTTTACTCACAGACCTTTGACACTCTCTTCTGGGTGGTGTCCAAACTTCCCCTGGTGCTCCAAGCCCTAGAACAATTTGCTGGACAGTTTCTGCCTGTCTTCTACCTATTTTTCTGGGAGAGAAGTGAGTCCTGTGTTTCTCTAATCCGCCATCTTCTCTGTGTTACATGTATATTATTTTTAAGTGTGCAAGTAAATTTTATATCATTTAAAGACAGGAATCAGATTTCATATGTCCTCCATAATACAATATCCATGACACAGTAAATATAAAATATACGATCAATACCCTGAGGAATGACAAATTCTTTTTGGAATAAGTTATGTTATTCCCACAAAATTTTAAATCAGGAAATATGTACAATAAGTTAATTATAAAAACAGCAAAATTATAATAAAATTTTGAGAGAAATCATTTATAACTTTAAAATTTTAATGAACTTAATTCTAAATAATGACCTTTTTTTTTTTTTTTTAGTTTCCTAGGGATGCCCTAAGAAACTATGCAACATAAGTTGCACAAACTATGCAATGTAAAACAAAAGAAGTTTCTCATTTCACTAGTCTGGATGCTAGAAGTCTAGTTTCCATCTGGGCTGTGATTCCTCTGAGACCTGTGTGGGTAGAATCCTGTCTTATCTCCTCCTAGGTTTTGGTAGTTTGCTGCCAATCCTTGGTGTTCCTTGACTTGCAGCATTCAACTTCTATCTCAGTCATCATGTGGCATTCTCCTCTGTGTGTGTTATATCTCCTCTCTCCTTCTTATAGGGGCACCAATTACAGTGGATTAGAGCCCTCTCTAATCCAGTTTGGCTTCATTTTAGCTAATCACATCTTCAGAGATTTTAATTCCAAATAATGTAAGATCTACAAGACTCCTCATTAGGACTTTTCCCAATATTATACCAATGCCTGAATAACTCATCAGATGTTTACAATAGATCATACATCAATTCCCCCATTAATACTAGGAATTTCCAAAAGTTATATTAGAAATCCCCACATATTATAATAGTTACCCCATTACTCACTATAAGTGCCCTGATACTAAACCAGTGGCCTTTCCATTGCTGGAAGTTTACCAATATTATACCAGTGCCCAAAAGTTTCTTAATATAAAACCTGTGTCCATTCCACAATAAAAGTATCCCAAAACTTTATAAATATATATGTATATCTCACTTACCCAATGAAAAATGCACACTATTATACCATTGAATCTATTCCACATTAGAAGTTTCCCATTATTGTATGTCAGTACTCTCATTTGTTATCAGATATTTCTTAATATTACATGAGTGAGGCCCGTTCCACATTGAAAGTTTCTCAATATTATATGAATGCTCCAATTCCTAATTGAAAGCATACCAATACTCTCTCAGTTCCTTCTTCCTCCTTAGAATGCCTGCAAACTATAACAATAATTCCATTCTTCATTAGAACTTTCCAAATAGTTTATCAGTTCCTCCTTCCACATGGGACAGTTCCAAAAATTATGCCAGTGTCCACATTCCTCATTGTAAGCCCCCCAATATTTTGGCAGTGATGCAATTCTAATTAAAAATTTCACAATATTATTTCATAATCCCTATTCTCCATCAAATGTTTCACAATATAATTATACATTATTTCCTCTACCCACAGGGAATTTATCAACAATATAAAGTACCCCCATTCCTTATAAAAATTTCAAAATATTATTCTAGTATACCAATTCCTCATCATAATTACCTCCCATTGTAGGATTGAAACCACTCCTCAAAGTTTCCTGATATTTTACCATTACCCATGTCCCTCATCAGGAATGTTTCCATATTATACCATATCCCTTAATCCTTAATGGAATTTCCAACATTTTATGCAAAGTCCCAATTCCTTACAGGATATTTCAGAATATTATACTATTTCCACCATCCTTGTATGTAGATTAACAATATTATACTAATGCACAATGACCCTATGAATTTTTGAAATATTTTACTAGTGTCCCATTATTTTTATTCATATACATTTTATTTTGAAATAAATTCAAGTTAGAAGACAGTTGTACATATAATACAAAACCTATACGGAGAATTCAAACACACCATCCCAGATACCAACATTCACCAATTTTTAATATTTTGCTAAATTTGCTGTATCATTCTTTCCCTCTCTCTCATCTATATTCTAGACATTTGAGAGTAGATTTTATACATCAATCTCTTTGAACACATGATACTTCCATGTACATTTCCAAAGAACTAGGATATTCACTTAAACAACTATCTGAATACAGTTAGCAAGTTAAAGAATTTGAAAGTGATATAAAGCCTACAGACCATATTTCAATTTTTCATATGTCCCATTAATGTACTTATGAGTCTTTTCCTCTCCATTATTAGATAAAATGTATTTTATCATGTATTGCATATAATTGTCATTATCTATTTAGCTACTCTTTCTTGGTGTGGAAACATCAAATATAAACTTTCTGATCTCAACCATTCCCAAGCACAACTTTTAGTGGGATTAATCACATTCACAATGTTGTACTAACCTTACCTTCAGCCATTACCAGGACTTTCCCACCACTCCAAAAATAAAACTCTGCATCTATTAAGCATTAATTCCTCATTTTCCCTCTCACCCATCCCTCACAAGCTCTTCTCTATTTTCTGTCTCTGTGACTTTGCATATTCTAGCTATTTCAATAAGTGAAATCAGAAAATATCTGTCCCTTTCTATCAGACTTATCTTATTTGACATGAAGTCTTCGAAGTTAATACATGTAGTATCATGCATCAAAAACCATTAGGCTGGATAAGATTCTGTTGAACAGATATACCACGTTTACTTTTCAGTTCATCGTTTGATAGACATTTGGGTTATGTCCACTTTTGGGTATTGTGAATTATGTTTCTATCAATGTTGATACACAAATATCCATCTGAGTTCATGCAATTAATTTTTTTTGGTCTGTGCTTAGATTTTTGTTTGTTGGGTCATATGATAGTTCTATGTTTAACTTTTTGAGCAAAGGCAAACTGTTTTCCATGAAGGCTGAACAATTTTACATCCCCACCAACAATGTAGGATGGTTTCTATTTCTCCATATCATTCCCAGCACATTTTCTAAGAACTAGGATTCACTTAAGTTACTTTCTGGATACAATTAGCAAGTTAAAGAATTTGACATTGATATAAAGCTTTTGTTGTTTTAATAATAGTTATTCTAGTGTGTGTGAAGTGGTATCTCAGTGTGGTTTTAATCTATATCTTCCTGATGGCTAAAGGTGTTGTACTTATTGGTCATTTGTATATCTTCTTTGAATATATTCATTTAAAACACAGTTGTTTGCCTTTTGTGTTGTTTAGTAGGTGTTATTTATATATTCTGGATGTTAAACCCTTATCAGATAGATGTTTGCCAAATATTTTCTCCCATTCTTTAGACTGTCTTTTCACTTTCATGATAATGTACTTAAATCCACAAACATTTTTTATTTTCTTAAGTCCAATTATTCTGTTCTTTGTCCATTGATGCTCCTGCTTTTGTTATAGATTAAGAATCCACTGCCTATTATAAAGTCCTGGAAATATTTCTGCATGTTTTCTTCTAACAGTTTTAGCACTTTTGTCCTTAAAGTTTTGATCTGTTTTGAATGATTTTTTTTTTTATGGTGTGCAATAGGGCTCTACTTTCCTTCATTTTTATGGGGATATCCAGTTTTCTGAGCACTGATTGTTGAAGATATTGTTCTTTATAAAATGAGTTGACTTGGCATCCATGTAAAAAATCAAATGACTGTAGATGTGTAAGTTTCTTTCTGCACTCTCCAGGCTCTTCTATTAGTCTATGTGTTTGTCCTATTGCTAGAACCACACTGTATTGATTACTGTAACTTTGTAATGCATTTTGAATTGGGGAAATGTGAGTCCTCCAACCTTGATTTTTTTCAAGATGGTTTTGGCTATTTGGGGTTCCTTGAACTTCAATATAAATTTGATAATTATTTTTCTATTCATTTCTGCAGAGTGTACTATTGGAATTTGATTGGCATTGTATTAAATTTGTACATTGCTTTGGATAGTATTGATATCCTAGTGATATTAAGTCTTCTAATATATGAGGACAAAATATCTTTCCATTTATTGAGGTTTATTTAATTTCTTTCAGTAATATTTTATATTTTTCTATAGAAAATTTCTTTGCCTCCTTGGCTATATTTATTCCTAGATATTTTATTCTTTCAGTTGTTTTTAAATGGGATATTCTTCTTGATTAAGTTTTCACATAGTTCATTGCTGGCATATAGAAATATGACTGATTTTTATGTGTTGATCTTATACCCTGTTACTTTGCTGAATCCATTTATGAGCTATAGTAGCTTTCTTATACATTATTTGGTATTTTCTACATATAGAGTGATGTCATCTGTAAATAGTGAGAGTTGTACTCCTTTTCCCAATTTGAACGGTTTTTTATTTCAATTTCCTTTATAATTGCTCTGGTTAACACATTTGGCACAATGTTGCATAACAATAGTGTAGTGTGCATTCTTTTATGCTTGATCTAGGGAAGAAAGCTATCATTTCTTCACCATTGTGAATCATGTTAGCTGTGAGTTTTCATATATGCTTTTTATGTCATGTTGAGGAAACACCATTCTATTCCTAGTTTTATAAGTGGTTTTTTTGTATGTTTTTTCTTTTTTAAAAAATTTATTGAAGTATATCCACTCACACAGAAACATACATAGACAATAAGAATATTGTAATAGTTGTAAACTTACAAAGCAAACATATAGGGCTCTCATACCTCACCCCACCACCAATACCTTGCATTGTTGTGACACATTTTTAACTGATTAAAGAGCCTCCTCAACATATTACTTCTAACCAAAGTATCTTACATTTGGTGTATTTTCCCCCTAACCCATCCTATTATTATTATTATTATTATTATTTTATATCATTTATACATGAACATACATAAACAATAAGTGTATAGTAAAAGTTGTGAACTTACAAAGTAAACATGCGTATCAACATACAGGGGTCCCGTACATCAACCCACCACCAACACCTTGCATTGTTGTGAGACATTTGTTATAAATTATGAAAGAATATTGAAAAAAATCTTACTACTAACCTTAGTCCTTATATTACATTTGGAGTATTTTCCCATAACCCTTTCTATTATTTTTTTAAAAATATATTTATATGACAGAAGTTGTAAACTAACAAAAATAAGCATGCACATGTGCAGAATTCCCATACAACAACCCTCTATCAACACACCACACTGCACACTTTTTCCATACGCAACACAGTACATCTTTGGCATAGATGAATGAATATTACATTATTACTGTTAACCACAGTCCATAGGTCATTCCAGTTGTATTTTTTCCATGCATCTTCACATTTCCACCACCCTGAAATAGTGATGTACATCTGCTCTAGCTCACAAAGAACACTCTTGCATCTGTACCATGAACCACAATTCTCATCCACCTCTGGGATTACTGTGTTATTCAGTCCCTACATTATTCTCTAGCTTTTTGTCAATTGACATTTACATCCCTAGATTACCCTTTCCAGTCACATTCCCATTTATAAACCAGCTGTTACTATAATGTGTTACCATCAACTCTATATAATTTCTACACTTTTACAGTAAAGTTAATTAACTCTTCTACATTCATTAATCATCAGTGGTCCATCTTGGTCCTCCTCTTAACCCCTTTAAGAATCTACCACCTACCACCAGGTCTTGAAGATATTTTCCTACATTTCCTTCTAGAAGCTTTATGGTTCTTGTTTTTATATTTATGTTTTTGATCAATTTTGCATTAATTTTTGTAAAATGTGTGAGATACGAGTCCTCTTTCCTTCTTTTGGCTATGGATATCCAGTTCTCTCAGTACCATTTGTTGAATGGACTGTTCTGCCCAAGCTGGGTGGGTTTGACAAACTAGTCAAAAATCCCTTGACCATAGATGTGAGAGTCTGTTTCTGAACCATCAATTCTGTTCCATTGGTCTATGTGTCTGTCTTCTTATTGGGTATCCCTTATATGTTTTGCATTGCTTTTCTCTTGCTGCTCTCAGAATTCCATCTTTCTCTTTGGCATTTGACATTCTGATTAGTATGTGTCTCAGAGTTGGTCTATTCAGATTTAATTGGATGGGAGTACATTGTGTTTCTTGGACATGGATATCTGTGTCCTTCAATAGGGTTGGGAAATTTTCTACCATTATTTTGTCAAATATTTCTTCTGTCCATTTTCCCTCCTCTTCTCCTTCTGGGATACCCATGACACATATGTTTGCATGTCTCTTGCTGTCATTTACTGCCCTGAGAACTTCTTCAATTTTTTCCATTCTTTTCTTCATCTCTTCTTTCGTGTGTTTGCTTTCAGAGGCCATTTCTTCAAGCTCACCAATCCTTTCTTCTGTCTCCTCAAATACGCTATTATATGATTCCAGTGTACTTTTAATTTCATTTATTGAACCTTCATTCCCATAAGATTTGCTGCTTTTCTAAGATTCTTCTTTGTGCTCATTCAATTCTTCTTAATATCCATCATCTCTTTAGTCATCTCATTGAATTTATTAAGGAGATTTGTTTGAACATCTATGATTAGTTGTCTCAACTCCTTTATGTCATCTGGAGGCTTATCTTGTTCCTTTAACTGGGCCGTATCTTCCCATTTCTTGGTGTGGATTGTGATTTTTTGTTGGTGTCTTGGCATCTGGCTTGCTAGATGTATTTATTCTGGGTGCAGTTTCTCTTTTTCATTTAGGGCTTTCTTGCCCTTTCTCCCCTGCTGGTTGTGTAGTAGGAGCTAAGGATGTTGTTGGTGCTATAAGTTATGGAGGATCAACATACCTTCATTGACCCAGGGATGGATGAAACTTCTCCCAACTTTCTCCTTTGCCAGGGTTAGGGACAGAGCCACATTAATGTGTAATAATCCAAGTCATGCAGGCCTAGACTGTACTTGCCCAGAAAGACTGATGAAGCTTCATGCTCCTTTCTCCCCTACCTGGGTCAGGGATGGAGCTGCAGGTGTGGGTAGCAATCTATGTCCAATGGGTCCAAAATGACTGCAGTTGCTCCAGTAGACTTCTGAATCTGTCCAGCCAAATGTAACTGTAGTTACCAGTAGAGGCTGGTGCAGGGCCTACCAGCTTCCTCCCTGCAGAGTTGGGGCTGAAGCCTAAGGTAGAGCTGCAGGCTGATCTGGGTGAAAGAAGATGGTACCTATGGTCACTGTGATTTCCAGTCAGCCTGGCTTCCCCTAATGCTGGGGGCAGAGTTAAAATGGCAGTTACCAGCTTCTTACCCACTTTGACAAGTTCAAACTTTAGATAGTCATAGGGTTATACTTTATCCAGCTGAATTTACTAATCAGTAGTTGAAATCAGTGGCCAACCATCTCTTCCTCACCTGTTTTTGGAAATGGAGCTTCTAAGTCCAGCCTCAGAATAACTCCCGAGGCAGCTTGTCCTTCCAAAGTAGGATTATCACCATCCGCATCTGTGGGCTCTATTTTCTTGGAGAGGTTGGTGAAAGTCCCCACAGCTTCCTCCCTGCCCAAGGTGGGGTCAGAGTTTTGGTTAGAGTTGCAATCTGATCTGGATGGAAAGAAGCTTTTCCCTGACAGCACTGTGATTTTTAGTCCATCCTGCTTCCCCTCATGCTGGGGGCAGAGTTAAAATGGTGGCTACTGGCCTCTTTCTGACTTGGACAGTTTCAAACTTTAGCTGTTCTTAGGATTATACCTTAGCCTGCAGAATTTACTAATCAGTAGCTGAAGTTGGTGCCCAACTGTCTATTTCTCCCTTATTTTTGGGAACTTGAGCTTCCAATTCCAGCTGGGGAATAGTTCCCAAGGTGGCTTGTGCCAACAGTAGATGATGGGCACTGGCCTCCAGGACATGGCTTGCTCTACTTATAGATCTTCTTTGCAGATGGACTGTCTCCTCCTTCAGTTGTTTCAAGGAAGTTGCAGGATGCTCTTCTGGTCTCCTGAAGCCCCCAGACTGATGCTTAGATAGTGCTGGGTGATTGTTAACTGCCCTGTAGCACAAGCTGACTCTAGGAACTCCTTATTCTGCCGCCATGGTGCTGGTTGTCTCATGAGTGGTTTTTTTTTGTTGTTGTTGTTTGATTGTTTTTTAAAGAAATACCATTGAATGTGAATGGATTAAATACATTAAATGTAAAAAGATACAGGCTCACAGAATGGATGAAAAAACATGAGCCATCCATATGCTGCTTACAAGAAACTCACCTCAGACCCAGGGATACAATCTGGCTGAAAGTAAAAGGTTGGAAAAAGATACTCCACGTGAACAGTAAACTGAAAAAAGCAGGGGTAACTAACCTAATATCAGACAAAACAGACTTTAAATGCAAAAAAGTGATAAGAGATACAGAAGGCCGTTATATATTAATAAAAGGGATGATCCTCCAGGAAGATATAACAGTCAAAAATATCTACACACTTGACCAGGGTGCCCCAAAATATATGAGACAAACTCTGACAAATCTGAAGGGAGAAATAGACATTTCTACAATAATCTTTGGAGACTTCAACACCCCTCTCACACCATTAGATAGAACAACTAGACAGAAGATCAACAAGGAAACAGAGAACTTGAACAATATGATAAACAAATTAGATCTAACGGACATATACAGAACATTGCATCCAAACTCATCGGGTTATACATTCTTCTCAAGTGCCCATGGATCTTTCTCCAAGATAGACCACATGTTAGGTCACAATACAGCTCTCAATAAATATAAAAAGATTGAAATTATACAAAGCACCTTCTCAGACCATAATAGAATGAAACTAGAAATCAATAACAGTCAGGAAAAAAAGTATATTTGCAAATGTGTGGAGACTGAACAACACACTCCTAAATATTCAGTTGGTCAAAGAAGAAATTGCAAATGAAATCACTAAATATATTGAGACAAATGAAAAAGAGAACACAACGTATTAAAACTTATGGGATACAGCGTATTTTAAAAAACAAGAAAGAGCTAAACTCAAAGATTTAACTGAACAACTAGAGAAACTAGAAAAAGAACAACAAACCAATCCCAAAGCAAGCAGAAGGAAAGAAATAATAAAGATTAGAGCATAAATAAATGAAAATGAGAAAAGAAAAACAATAGAGAAAAATCAACAAAACCAGAAGCTGTTTCTTTGAGATCAATAAAATTGACAAACCCCTCGCTAGACTAACAAAGAAAAAAAGAGAGAAGATGCAAATAAATAAAATCAGACATGAAAGGTGGGAAATTACAAATGATCTCAGAGAAATAAAAAGAATCATAAGAGCATATTATGAGAAACAATATACCAACAAACTAGACAACCTAGATGAAATGGACAAATTTCTAGAAATGCACTACCAACCTACAATGATGCTACAAGAAATAGAAGAACTTAACAAACCAATCACAATTGGAGATTGAATCCATCATCAAAAACCTCCCAGGAAAGAAAAGTCCAGGACCAGATGGCTTCACACGTGAATTCTACCAAGCATTTCAAAAAGAATTAACACCAATCCTGTTTAAACTCTTCCAAAAAAAATTGAAGAGGAGGGAAAATTACCCAACACATTTTAAGAAGCCAACATCACCCTAATATCAAAGCCAGATAAAGATTCCACAAGAAAAGAAAATTATAGACCAATCTCTCTAATGAACTTAGATGCAAAAAATCTCAACAAAATACTTGCACATTGAATCCAACAGCATATCAAAAGACTTATACATCAAGACCAAGTGGGATTTGTTCCTGGTATGCAAGTCTGGTTCAACACAAGAAAATCAATCAATGTAATACACCACATTAACAAACTGAAGGAAAAAAAACCACATGATCATCTCAATAGATGCAGAAAAGGCATTCAACAAAATCCAACATCCTTTTTTGATTAAAATACTTCAAAAGATAGGAATAAAAGGAAAATTCCTCAATTTGATAAAAGGCATATATGAAAAACCCACAGCCAACATCATACTCAATGGGGAAAGGTTGAAAGCTTTCCCTATAAGATCAGGAACAAGACAAGGATGCCCACTGTCACCATTGTTATTCAACATTGTACTAGAAGTTCTACTAGGGCAATTAGACAAGACAAAAAAATTAAACGTGTCCAAATAGCAAAAGAGGAAGTAAAACTCTCACTGTTTGCAAAAGACATGATCCTGTATTTAGAAAATCCTGAAGTATCCACAACAAAGCTATTTGAACTAATAAATGAATTCAGCAAAGTGGCAGGATACAAGACCAACATGCAAAAATCAGTAATGTTTTTGTACACTAGTATTGAAAAACTTGAGGGGGATATCAGGAGGAAAATTCCATTTTCAATAGCAACAATAAGACTCAAATACCTAGGAGTTAATTTAACCAAAGAAGTAAAGGACCAATATGCAGAAAACTAAAAAAAAAAAAAAAAAAAAATACTAAAAGAAATTTAAAAAGACCTAAACAAATGGAAAGACATTCCATGTTCATGGATTGGAAGAATAAATATCGTGAAAATGTCACTCTTACCCAAAGTAATTTATAGATTCAATGCAATACCAATCAAAATCCCAGCAGCTTACTTTACAGAATTAGCGAAGGCAATGACCAAGTTCATTTGGAAGGGTGAGTGCACCCGAATAGCCAAAAGCATTCTAAAAAAGAGTGACATGGAAGGAATTTCACTGCCTGACCTTGAAACATATTACAAAGCTACAGTGGTCAAAACAGCATGGTACTGGCATAAAGATAGACACATCAATCAGTGGAATAGAATTGAGAATCCAGAAATAAACCCTCACCTATACAGTCAACTCATCTTTGGCAAACCTACCAAGCCCATGCTAATGGGAAAAAACAGTGTCTTCAACAAATGGTGTTGGGAGAACTGGATATCTATAATCAAAAGGATGAAAGAGGACTCCTATTTCACCATCTATACAAGAATCAACTCAAAATTGATCAAAGATCTAAATATAAAAGCTGAGGACGATGAAACTACTAGAAGAAAATGTAGGGAAACATCTTCAAAGCCTTGTAGTAGGTGGTGGGTTCTTGGATCTTACACCAAAAGCACATGCAACAAAAGAAAAAATAGATAAATGATACCTCCTCAAAATTAAACACTTTTGCACCTCACAGGACTTTGTCAAAAGGGTGAAAAGGCAGCCAAATCAATGGAAAAAATATTTTGAAATCACGTATCTGATAAGGGTTTAATATCCAGGATATATAACGAGAAGTTAGAACTCAACAATAAAAAGAGAAACGACCCAATTAAAAAATGGGCAAAAGACTTGAATAGACAATTCTCCAATGAAGAAATACAAATGGCAAAAAAACACATGAAGAAATGCTCAACATCACTCATGATTAGGGAAATGCAAATCAAAACTACAATGAGATATCATTTCACACTTATCAGATTGGCCACTATTAAAAAGACAGAGAACTACAAGTGTTGGAGAGGATGTGGAGAGATAGGAACACTTCTTCACTGTTGGTGGGAATGCAGAATGGTACAGTCACTATGGAGGACTGTTTGGCAGGTCCTAAAGAAGTTGAATATAGACTTGCCACGTGACCCTGTAATCCCACTACTGGGTATATACCCAGAAGAACTGAGAGCAGTAACACGAACAGACATCTGCACACCGATGTTCATAGCAACATTATTCACCATTGCTAAAAGTTGGAAACAACTCAGGTGTCCATCAACAGACGAATGGATAAACAAGCTGTGGTCTATTCACACGATGGAATATTATGCAGCTGTAAGAAGAAATGAAGTCATAAAGCATATGGCAACATGGATGAACCTGGATGACATTAGGTTGAGTGAAGCAAGCCAGACACAAAAGGACAAATACTGCATGAATGCATTACCATGAACCAAATATATTGTGTAACATATTGTTTGATTCAAAAAAAAATTATATGTATCCATTACATTTAATTGAGAAATGTATATATTTATTCATCTGTTTTACTTTTAAGTTTTTAATTTTTTATATTTTTAATTATTAAATGTACAAAATAAAGTTAAAAAAAAAAGAAAAAGCACTGGATTTTGTCAAAGACCTTTTCTGCATCAATTCTGATGATCTTTTTAAATTATTATTTAATATGATTAATGTGGAATAATTAATTTCCTTCTGATGAATTACCCTTGAATTCCTGAGATAAATCTCACTTGATCATGTTGTATAATTTTTTGATGTGCAATTTGATTCAGTTCTTTTTTTAAGAATCTTTGCATCTAAATTCCCAAGGAATATTGGTCTGCAATTTTTTTTCCTGTGATATCTTTATCTGGGTTTGGTAATAGGGTAATGCTGACTTCATAGAATGAATTTGGATTTTTTTCTCTCCTCTTCAATTTTTGGGAAGATTTTGAGAATTATTGTCCACAATTCTGCTTTGAAGCATTTGTAAAATTCAACAGTGAATCCACCAGGTCTTTCCTTTTTTTGTTGGGAGCTGTTGATTAATGTTTCAGTCTCTATGCTATTGGCCTATTGAGATCTTCAATATTTTTAGTCAGAGTATATAGTTTGTGTTTTTAGGAATTTATCCATTTAATATAGGTTGTCTAATTTGATGATGTATGTTATAACTAGGCAAATGTGTCAACTCAAGCAGGTAATGGTGCCTAGTTGCTTCATCAAGGAAGCACTGAGCTAGTTCTAATGCAAGGAAATTTCATGAACTTTAGTCATCAATGAAGTGATTGTATGGATGGCTGATTACATCTACAATCAACTAAGGAGATTGCCATCAGCAATGAATGAGATCTCATCTAATCAGTTGAAGGCCTTAAAAGCAGAAGAGATTTCAGGATTCAGAAAGAATATTCCAATCTCTATTTCAGATAATAAGTTTGTCCTGTGGAACTCAATGAGGACCTTCATGGGAGTCCCCGGCTTGCAGCGTGCCCTATGAAATTTGGACTTGTGCATCCCCACAGTTGCATGAGGCAATATTATAAAACCTTACGCTATTTAATGATATCTCCTGTAGGTTCTGTATACCTAGAGAACCCTGACTTATACACTGTGCAATTGTTCATATTATCCTTTTACTTTCTGTAAAGTCTATGGTAAGGATCGACTTTTCATTTCTGGCTTTTATTATTTACATCTTTTCTCATCTTTTCCTTTGTCAATTTTAGTGATGAATTCAAAGAAACAAATTTGGTTTTTGTTGATTTTCTATACAGTTTTTCTATCTTCTCTTTCTTGTGTCACCACGCTATTCTTTTTTTTTTTTTTTTTTTAATGTGGGTAAAAATCAAAGTTTTCACAATACATACCAACATTTGCAAAATGATATATAAATATATATGCGTATATGTGCATTTGCTTACAAAAATGTTATTTATATATATATATAAATATATTTTAAGAGGTGCTTAGATTACCCAAAATATTAAACGGAACCCACTGGGATTCCCATGTTGCCCACCTCCCACATCTCTCACCACCTCCCACACAAACATCTCCCACAAGTGTGGCCCACCACCCTCAATGAACTTACACATCCTGGGGCCTTGCCACCAACCATAGACCACAGTTCACACCGTAGACCACACAATCTCCCACACAGTTCTGAGTGGTGTGTGCTGATTTAAAATGGCCTACATCCGTTGCCACAACAGTACTCAGGACAACCTCCAAATCCCAAAGAAGTCCCTGTATTTCAACTGCTTGTCCCCTCCTTGCCCCAAAAGTGTCAAGTGGCCATTGGCTCCACCTCATTGTTATAATTTCTTCCATTGCTAGAACCACCATATATGAACAACAGAATACCATCAAGTCCACTCTAGTCCATAGTTCTTCCCCCAATCCTGAGGGGACTGGGATGGTGATGTCCAGTCCACCTCCAAGTGAGAGAGGGCTTATATCCCATGGATATGGTGGTTGAGATGATCCTGCCTGCAGATGCAGGCCCTCTCCATTTCCGGGCATGGCCGTTGCCCATCGTTGTCTCCTCGCCAGGTGACTTGGATGAGTCCATTGAGCTGTAGGGTAGGAGTTGCAGCTCCACCAAGATTCCACGCACACCTGGCACATAGGTAGGCCAGAGGCTCCAGTCTCTGGAAGTATACCTAAAAACTTCAGCATCACATATAGGTTTGAATAGAAGGGACTGATGAACCATGTGCAGGGAGGACTTATTTGAGTCCAATTCTGTCACTCTCAGGAGCACAGATTCCAAAATAGAGCCTACTGATAAGGCATTAGTCTCTGGGTCTATCCCCACTTATATAGGACCTGGGTGTCTCCAGAGCTCTCAGGAGCCTCTCTGTGTGGGGTGATAGGCACTTAGATGTTCTATGAGCTCCTACTGAGGTGTCCGTAAGAGTTACCTCTGGGATGACCTCCCGACTCTCTTTGAAGTCTCTTAGCCACATAAACTCACTTGTCTTTACCTTTTCCCCCTTTTACTCAAGGTATTTTTCCAGTGTTGCCAGTTGGCACTTGGTATTAATCCCTCGTTGCCAGGGAGGCTCATCCCCGGGAATCATGTCCCACGTTGCGGGGAAGGTAATGCAATCATATGCTGAGTTTGGCTTAGAGAGAGGCCACATTTGAGCAACAAGGAGGCTCTCAGGTGGCAACCCTTAGGCTCCCCACAATTGCAGGCTAAGTCTCAGTTACAAGAGCAAAGACTCCCAAGGGTAGTCATCAATAAAAAGAACATATCAGTGGGTCATCCTCTTTTGACAGACACTGTCTCTGCACTCAGAGGACTATTGCTGCTCCCTTGGAGACTGTGGCAGAGTTCTTCAGGCTAGGAATTCAGATTCCCTCATTTATTGTGTGATTGTCCACCCATCGTGACCATGCCCCATCTTTTGATCTTTTGAACGATTTTGTATATCTTTCATGTATATTCAGATGAACTAATTCCCATGAAACCCCCCTCCCAGACACCCCCACCAATAATCCCCTGTAGTACCCATTGTAACCCTTCTGTGATCCAAATCCTCCATGAACATGTAGTCCATAAAATAATCAAATACACTTACTAGGAAAAAGAAACAAGTATGATAAGCTTAAATGCAAGAGACAAACATAAGGAAACTCAGGGGAAAAAAAAAAAAGAAAAGAGAAACCACGCTATTCTTGATCTCTTCTTTTACCAAATCAGTTGAAATGGAGTATATTGTTTAATTCCACATATTTGTGTATTTTCTAATTATCCCTATATCATTGATATCTAATTTCATTGCATTGGGATTCGAGAAGATGCTTTGTATGATTTTAATCATTTTTAATTTATTGCTAATTTTTCTGTGACCTATATAGTCTATCCTAAAGGTGATTACTCTGAAAAGAAAGATTACTCTGTTGTGTTTGGATGGCATGGTCTACATATGTATATCAGTGTTTCAGGTGTTATGTGAATACCCTTTTGGGGATGAAGGACACACATACATAGCCAACCAGCCAATAATACATGAAAGGGCACCTTTATTAGATCAAAAAACATAGTGGATTAGAGTGGAGAATGAGGAAGGGCAGAGGATCTCTGACTTACCTAACTTGGACTCCTGTGAACTTCCATGGAGAAAGTGGGGTGGGAAGCATATGTGGTTCCTGGGAATTTGCCTATTTTGTGATCCAGAATGAGGGGTAGGATTTTCCTGCAAATATTGGGAATTGATTGTTTCAAACAATACTACATGAAGGACAGAAGCAGCAAGGGCTGTTTGGAGAAATTGAGGAAGCTGCTGTTCATCCAAACCAAATGAAAGTACCTGCCCTTCTAGTAATTTTAGTAGCATGAAAGAGTATAAGCAGCAAGATGCCTTTTGGATAAGTGGCAGGAGCCTTCCAGAGAAGCTAGCAACAGCCCTTATTTTCCCAAAACATAGAGAGGTGCAGCCCACAGCAGGGATAACTGGGGTGGTTGCTTAGAAGATCAAATTATGACTAGGATAGGCAGGATGATAAGGCACCAAATGCAATTTCTTTTATGCTTTTATAATCCATCCTAAAGCCCCAGAATCATTTTTAAGATAGCTGTGGCCTGAATAGTTAAAGTAGTTAAAGATATATTTAAGTTGTTCATTATGATTTAAATGATCAGCCAAATAAGAGCACCATAATCATGATTAAAATTTATAACTTGTAATTGAAGGCCTGGTGGAGGCAGTCTTCCCAGCTTTTCATGAAAAAAAAACAAACAAAACAACAACAACAAAAAAACCACAGTGTGAGCCTGGGGATAGTGAGGGTTTGGGAGTAATTACATTTTAAGAAAGGCTTTGGAGATATTATTAATAATGTGTATCCATAATTTCATATTTGTAAATTATATTGTACATGCCCTGAGTTGATAATGTACATGCATCCAGCTATATTGGTAATAGAACAGACTCCCTTCCTTAGCTAACAGAAGAGTTAACAATTGTGGAGGGTGTGGCTTATACTTTTAGTTTTGCAGGCATTAAGGTACTGCATGGGCCCTCTGAACTAGTAAATGGCAATCTCTGTGAGGCATAATTCCATGTTTGTGTCCCAAGGCAGCAGGTAGCGCTGTAAGTCCTATACTCCAACTTCTGTGGTGGATTCAACTGGAGGCAAATCCTCTCTAGTGATGAGGTCATGACCTGGGGTGAAGTGTCTGTGGCAGTGATTGCTGAGGCCAACACATGGTTGGGTATCCCTCAAGTGACAAACCATAAAGTATGGGCAAATTTGTCATGGATTTTACATACCATTGGGCAGTTCTAGTCATGATAACTCTTTGTAAACTGGTTGTCATCACAGAACTCCATGACTTTTAGAGGGTTGTCTAGGACACACAGCAAAGGCTTTTGCTGTGTGTTCTGGTGTGACCCCCTGCACATTTCTCCATAGGAAGAGTACATTTGGTCCACACTTCTATGCCAATTGGGTTCTTATTTTCATAGACCCTCTTTGCAATGTAAGCTCCTGTCTTAGAAGAGTATGCACAGTATCTGGGATAGATGAAAATTTACTATGCAGGTTTGATTTAATTATACTTGTGAGGCCTTTGGTGCTGTGTGAGAATGCCATTTAGTTTAAGCATTGGTGAAAGATCATTTATTCATTACTGCTGGTGGCCCCATTTGATATATAGGTGAGGGGGCTTTGGGTCCTCAGCCATACTTGGTGGCATGTTGAGGAACAACAACCATCCTCTGACCTACCTCTGTGTACAATTTTAGGATTATATCAGTATCATTTGAGAATACCTGGCTTGCATGGTGAGGCAGCATGGATTGACCCATACAGCCAACAAAAATATTAAAGGCATAGAGCTGGGATGAACATTCACGTTGAACCTGTTGGTGGGAATAGCTTCTAGGACTGTTACTTGTACCATGACTGCTGGATTTGGTGGCGTTTTTCCCTCAGTGAGAGTTTGCTTAATGCTTTTACTCAAATTGTGCTTTATGTCTGGTGTTTGCCTGGGTTTTGTGCTTTATATGGGTAATAAGTACTCATGGAAGGGTATAAGGAGGTCTTTTTAAAATATGACTGTCACCTCTAAAGTCACCTCTAAAGGTGATCCAGATTTTTGACTGCTCAGTTTGGGAGCAATAATCTCCAATTTCAGGTTACTTCAGAAGTGATGGGAAGTATCCCTATGAAATAAATATGCCAATGGAAAAGAGTTTAACACTCCTGTGAAATGTGACCCATTCCTGGGATGCCAATGTTTAGACTGGGAGCACAAGCCATAGTCTTTAGTAACTATTTTGGCAAGTAATAGGTCTAGATTCAATCCCTTTTTATGAGGCCTCTTCATCCAGGCAGAGGAGCCTCTGAATCCTAATGGGCTATGGGCCCAGACTGATAGTTGATAGCAAAAGCTTTAGGGGCCTGAGTGGGCAGTGTCAGAAGGACCCACCAGATATGTTGTGTTAGGAATGAATTTTAGGTAACTTATCAGCAATGTCTTTGAAAAATTACTATGGTGTGGTAAGTCGAGTGTATGTGTTTTAGTTACCTAGGTTAATTTAGCAAATACCATGTAATGGGTTGGGTTAAACAATGGGAATTTATTCACACATGGTTTTGACCAGGAAACTATCCAAATCAAGGCATCATCAAGACAATTCTTTTTCTTAAAGACTGTGCTATTCCAGGGTGGGCTGACAGTGATCCTTGTTTCCTGTCACATGGCAAATTACATGACAACATCTCCTGGTCTCTTCCTTCTCTTCCAAGTTGCATTTCAGATTCTTGCTTTCTGTGACTTTCTGTCTCTCTGAATTTCATTCTCTTAAAAGGACTACAGTAATAGGATTAAGACCCATCCTGACTGAGGTGGGGCACACCTTAATTGAAGTAACCTAATCAAAAGTTCTGCTTACAATGGGTTCATACCAACAGGAATGGCTTAAATTAAAAATATGTGTTTACTGGGTACCTACAGCTTCAAACCACTACAGAGTGGAAATCGGTGAGGCTGTGTGCTCTTTCCAAATCTGGAAACACCAAGTGCCTCTCTTTTATGGAAAAAAAAAATTTGTTCCTGTTGATCTGATCTACCTTCCAATCCTTTGTCTACAGCCCAAGAGTCAATGAAGACTTAAAAATTAGGCTACTGGAAACTCAGAGCATCCTAGATGACCAACTGGACCAGTTCTAGCTCTGCCAACTGTGCAGGCCCCAAACAGCAATCTTGGGTAAGCGGGGTGTATTGTGGAAAGGTGATGTTCTGGGACCCTCTGGTGAGTTGCATTGTGTACCATGAGAGTGTTGCCATCGATGAGATATACAGTCTTCCTTTCCATGTCAAACAGTTGGTCCCAATGAGCTTCCCGTATGGAAGGGGAGGGTCACTGGGGGTGCTGTTGCCAGCATCTCAAGACCTGTGGGTAAGGGGTTGAGCATGGGGAAAGCCATATCCACCTACAATTTAGAAAGGCCTATTTGTGAGGTTTACCCCTCTCCTGTAGGTACATTTTCACTTTTCCAGTGAGGCTTCAGTGGCTATTCTGAGCTCCTGCTGGGATTACCTCTCACCCATGACATTATGGAAATCTAAGTACAAAGTATGAATGGTTGTGCCCTGTAAGCACCTTAATTATAGAGATCTCAATAAGCAGTCATTTTAAAGGGTATATATTGGATCAGGGGACAAGGGAGGCTTTTAGTCCAAAAGCTGTTGGGAGCCATTGTTGATCATGATTAATGCAAGGACTCCAAGAGGCATATGTGGAGTTAGCCAAGCCTCTCATCTAAAATCTGTTCCCAATGGGACATGGGGCATGGCTTGGAAAAAGGCCTGTGGTGCTAATTCTGAGGCACATTGGTGGGGCTCTCCCCAGTGGAAAGGAGCAGATGTACATGTGATTTTTGCACATGGGCTGTAATGACAGTGAGAGAGGTGGGATGTTTTACCTTCAGAACATGAATAACTCTAATAAGGTTTTTGCATGTCTTAGTGTCTGAGGAAGACTTGTGTTTGTGAAAGGAATCTGTCTGTCCTTTAGGGCCAGATCATGGTCAGGAATTTGACAAAGTTTGGTCATGTTTGTTTTTAATGGTATGCTCTATCCCAGCCTCATTTCTGTAAACAATGAGTGAATGTGGCTAGGTCCTCTCAGAGGCCTTATTTAGAGTCACCTCATAATCAAATATTAACTATATAGTCACAGTATTAAGTGGTTTTTTAAAGACTATTTCTTAAGATCTTGGCAGCAGGGATTAAGAATTTTTTTAGGTATTGGCACTGAGTAAATCCTGATGACCAAGTCAGTCACAGCAAATCAATTGCCCATGTTCCTGTGTACCTGTGTATATCTTTTATTAGGTGGTGTATTAGTCAGCCAAAGGGGTGCTGATGCAAAATACCAGAAATCAGTTGGCTTTTATTGGCTATTTATTTGGGGTGGAATCTTACAGTTACCTGGCTGTAGAGCATAAGTTTCTTCCTTCATCAAAGTCTGTTGTTATGTGTTGGAGCAAGACATCTGCAAGAGTTCAGTCTCCCTCTTCCTCTTAAGGCTTCATGGTCCCAGCTTCTTCCAATATCAGTTGTAGGTTGGGATAAGTCTTGTCTCTCTCCCAAGGCTCATTCCTCTCCTGGCTCAGCTGCTCTGTTCTCTCCTCAAGGTCAGCTGTAAACTATCAGGTGAACAGCTCGTCTCTCTTCCCAGAGTCTCTGCCCTGTCTTTGGAGCCATCTCTATTCCTCTGTGTTCTTCACCTGTGTGTTTACTTTCTGGCGTTCCAGCATCCAAAACTCCAACTCCCTCCTCTGCTGTATGGTAGTTTCCTACTGACTTGGCCCAATCAAAGCCCTAATAATAATTTAATCAAGTAAAAGTGAAACCTCTGAAATTAATACAATCTAATGCACCCAGAGGAACAGACCAGTTTACAAACATAACCCAATATCTGTTTTTGGAATTCGTAAATAATACCAAGCCTCTACACCTAACCCTATGAATTCCAAAAGGACATTACAATATTCAGGGAACAAAACCCATATCATTAACAATGCTAAGTACAAAATCATATCACAATCAGTTTAAATAAATACTGTTTGTCTTGGGCCAAAGCCCCATCTGGCTGTAGACCTCTGAAACTTACAAAACAATTTATCTGCTTCCAACATGCAAATGGACAAAGGATAAATATTTGCATTACCATAAAGAGAAACTGGGAGGGAAACATGAGTCATGTGTCCCCTAGGATTCCTTAAATCTGCAGGGCACACTTCATTAGATGTCAAAGTCTGAGAGTCATTCTTAAGATGATAGTATCTTTTCCCTGGGGCTTCATAGGGTCCCACCCTTTCCACAGGCTTGTTCAATGGCCATTTCTTGGTTCCACCTTCATCAAGCACCTGGATGGTGACTGAGCTCCAGACCTCACCCCCCAGGAGTATTGAGGTGATTGCCACAGTTTACCCAATCTTTGGGTTAGAGTTTTAACCCCCCTAGTACAATGAAGTGAAGACAACATCCTCCCTAACCATTAGCATACAGGCCTAACCCTCTCAGAGCAAAGAGTTGATGACCTGGGCTTCCCTAATTAATAGGCTCATGCCCACTGCTCTCAGACTTATGGGGTGTTGACCTCAACCTCCTTAATACTTGGGTAATGTGCTCCACCATCTTTGTACCCTGCAGGGGCAAAACTCTCCCTGAACAGTGGGTGGAAGATGCACCCTCTTCAACTACTGGGGCAAACACCCCCTCTGTACACATGGGTGGAGGTCCTCTTTTGGCCCAAGAGATGTCTTAATTACAGGTCACAGCTTCCAAGGTTTTCCTCTTACAGCTGTTTCCCCTTCAATCTCTCTCTCACATGTCTCTTTTATTCCAAACCAACAGTGATTTTGCTCATACAGCTCTCTCATAAGTGTGTTGTTTACCATGCAGGAAGCAGAGGTCCAAGCCATCAGACAGAAAGACTTTCCACAAGTCTTTCCTAGAAAACTGCATTTTGAATCTTGATGTATAAGTTCCAAGTTTAGTTAAGTCCTCAAATGGGGCACTGTTATCTGGGCGCTTGATTTCCAGAGGCTTGGAATTTCCAGAATCAGTTTCTGTTTTCTTTGTGCCCAAAAATTCAGTCCTTAGCTTAACTCTCTTATTTACCATCTTACTATAAGCTGCAAGGAGAAGCCAAGCTGCACTCTCTGAGTTTACTTTGGAGAGTTCTTCAGCTAAATGCTCAGGCTCACTGTTTTCAAATTCTGCCTTCCATAAAATTTCACAAGTTAATCTTGCTAATTTCTCTGTAACTTTAAAAGAAGGATCACTTTTCCTCCAGTTTCCAATATTAGTTTCATCATTTACTTTGAAGCCCTCATAAAAAGTCTTTTTAGAATCCATATTCCTATCAACAGCCTTTTCAAAGCACTCTAGGCCTTTTCTATCAAATATCTCACAATTATTTCCCTCTAAGTTCTTATCAAAAATAACTTTAGGCTTCATATTACTACCAATAGTTTTTTCAAAGCAATCTAGGCTTTTTCCAACAAGCATCTCACAATTCCTCCAAAAAATACCCCTTAGCCATTTATAAAACTGTTCCAGCATTTTTGGTCATTTCAAAAGTACCATCCTACTCCTGGTACCAAGTTCTGTATTAGTGAGCCAAAGGAGTGCTGGTGCAAAATACCAGAAATCTGTTGGCTTTCATAAAGAGTATTTATTTTGAGTAAAAGCTTACAGTTACCAGGCTGTAAAGCATAAGTTACTTCCTTCACCACAATCAGTTACCATATGTTGGAGCTAGATGGTTGCCAGTGTCTGCAAGGGTTCAGCCTCCCTCTTCCTCTTAAGGCTCCATGGTCCCAGCTTCTCCCAATATCATCTATAGCCTGGGATAGGTCTTGTCTCTCTCCTGGGGCTCATTCCTCTCAGAACTCATTCTGCTCTGAGCTTAGCTGCTCTGTTCTCTTCATAAGGTCAGCTGTAGACTATCAGGCTCTCTATCTTCCCATGGCCTCTGCCTTGTCTATGGAGCCATCTCTATTCCTCTGTGTTCTTCTCCTGTATGTTTATTTCCCAGGATTCCAGCATCCAAAACTCCAACTCCCTCCTCTGACATGTAGTTTCCTCTAGGCAGTGGGGACTCAACATCCTACTGATGTGGCCCAAAGCGCTAATCATAATTTAATCAAGTAAAAATGAAACATCTGAATATAATACAGTCTGATCCACCCAGAGGAACAGACAAGTTTACAAACATAATCCAATTTCTATTTTTAGAATTCATAAATCTAAACTGCTACAGTTTTTATGTTAGCAATAGAAGCTTTGATGGACAAAATTTATGTATAAATGTTGATGTAATTGATGGTTGATCACCCTTCATTAGTGAAATCTTGAAGAACTGGCCATATAGGGCTATTATGAGGAGAAACAGTGGGTATAAATTCTTTCTCTTTGGGGAGATGTTGGAATATAGGCAGGATCCCCACAGTGCCTTATTTCAGGTGATTTTGTGGTATTTGTTACCTTGACTGGCAAGCACAATCCCACAGGGTTCCATTTGTCATAGCCCTCCATGGTCTGTAGGATAAGTCAGGATTTGTGACTCTGATGTGAGTGCCTCATGTCCTGCCAATAGCTCCACTCCATCCACAGCCTCAAGATAGTATGAGCCCTAGAGCCCTCAGGATAACTTTTGTTTGAGGCCTTGTTTACTATGGCAGTTTGTGAAATCTGCTTGAGACCTGCATACATGTAACCTCCAGAATGACTTTCCAACTCACTTTGAAATCTCTTAGTCATAAAGTATTCTGTTTTATTTAATATTTCCCCTTTTTGTTCAAGGTCTTTTTCCTAAATGCATCAGTGATTAATGCTTGGTTAGTATCCCTCTATGCCAGGGAGGCTCAACCCTGTGAAACATGTCCCATGTTGGGGAGAAGATAGTGAGTTTATTTGCAGATTTTGCTTAGAGAGAGAGATAACAATTGAGCAACAAGGAAGTTGTCATTAATTATTATTAGGCCTAATTTCATTATTGCAAGAATAAAGATCATAAGTGTAAGCATTAAGATCTAGGGCTTGATGTATTGGCCTGTTTTCTTTTATTGGACAAGGCTTATATTTTCCAGAGATTTTTGCCATTTTATTGGAGAAAATGGCAGGACAACCCTAGGATGGAAGTTTAATATTTTGTTAGCTACTTTACCTCTATCTATCCAGAAAACATACCAATGGCAACAATAATACTTTTATATCAAATAGAGGTATGTCTTAGATGCACTTCCCCTGTAAACCACCTGTATTAGTCAATCAAAGGGGTGCTGATACAAAGTACCAGAAATCTGTTGGCTTTTATAAAGGGTATTTATTTGGAGTAAAAGTTACAGTTACAGTTAGAGTTACAAGACCTTAAAGATTCCAACTAAAGGCTGCTTTCTCACCAAAGTCTGTTGCCATGTGTTGAAGCAAAATGGTGGGTGATCTCTGCCTGGTCTCTTGATTCTGTGGGCCCAATTTCTTCTGATCTCAGCTGCAGGCTGGCATAGGGCTTGTGTCTCAGGGCTTCCTATGTCAATCTGGCATAGGGCTCATTTCCTTCCAAGTCGTATCAGCTGCTCAGCTGCTCTGTTCTCTTCAGCTGTAAACTATCAGGCAAATGGCTCATCTCTCCCTGGGGCCTCAGGATCAAAATTGACAAAGTTCATCCCTCTTCCATGTCTATGGAGTTCTCTCTCTTTCTGTGGGTCTTCTTGAGTGAGTGTCCATTCATATAGGCCCAAGGGGGTGGGAATTCAATCATGAGTCACACCCTACTGACATGGTCAAAACAAAGCCCTAATCCTAACAGTTAATTTAATTGATATGTCAGATTTAATCGATATGTCAGATTAAATGCATAATCTAATGCATTCAAAGGGTGTCATACCCAGAGAAACAGACCCGTTTATAAACAATCTCCTTTTTGGGAGGGATTCATAAATAATATCAAACTGCCACATCACCCTACTATCAGAACCCTAGATTGTGATGCAACTTTATTATAGCTCCTGAGAGAAATTTCTTATATTTGTATTATCAATCTCAATCCTCAGCTACCCTAGGGTTTACTCTATCATACAGTTCCTTGTTTTACCTTCTAACTTTCCTTCTAGGAACATACGCGGCCTCAAACTTTCCTTTTCAGCCCTATTTACACATACACACACTAACGTGCTGTTAATTACACCCACATAACTTTTCCACTATTACCTACATCCATTTCCTAATGATTACAACCAAACTAATTATAAATTCTGTGCAGATTTAGAATAGGCTCACCCTTCTCTATTCCCATTCTATCTCCTAATAACCTGTCTTCCCTTGTATACCTCCATAGATCTGCACTATACTTAGTTCATATTAGTGAGGCTATATAATATTTGCCCTATTGTGTCTGACTTATTTCACTTAACATAATGTCCTCAAGTTTCATCCATGTTGTCACATGCATCAGTACTTCAGGAGTCTTATATTTCTTAAACAGTTTAAAAACTTAGGAAGTCCTGCCCAGTAGTTCTTTAGCTGCCTTGCATCAGATTAGAACCTCTATATCCCATGAGGATGGGGGATGAACAGTGAAAGCAGAGAAGGCAGTAGTAGCAAAATAAGGATGGCCTATGGCAGACCCTTGCAGCACTGTTCATATGCAGTGTGCCAATATCCTTCCCATGGAGGGGTGCCCCACATGCTAGGAGTGGGTTTCAGACCTGGATTCAAGGTCCACAGACACAGTGGTTGGAGTCTACCACAGCAGTCTCCCAGCTGCTGTGGTCTAGGCACCACGAGGTCTAAACTCACCCTTTTGACCCATGAGTGTTGAGCCCTAGTGGCTTCACTCTCTAGTCACAGCTCAGGCTTGGATGCCTGTCTTCATCCACCTTACAAGTTCCTATGTGGGAACTGTAAGGAAACTTGTTATGCAACCATTGTTGCCCAGTGTCTATCTCACCTGACACCAGCTGTAACTGTTTGGGGTAATACTAGAAACCATAGGGTTTCCCCTCTTGCCATAGTAGGACTGGCCTTTTTTGAATCCTGAGGAAGTCTCTGATCTATGGGACCACAAATTTGGTGTCAAAACCTTAGGCAACATCAGCAGAGGCAACAGGCAGTGGCACAGAGCAGCACAGATGTATGACAGCAAGGCATGGAACCTTCTGAGATAAGATTATCTCAGAGACCCAATTAATAAGTGAAGAGCAGCCCAAAGGAATCACGCTTCAGCACATCATGCCTGCTGCACTAATTGTTTCAAATTGGTTAAAATAGATTTTAAACTGTGGTCCTGTTGGATGGAAGTCAGGTACAACATAAAGGGAAATTGAGGCCAAAATGCATAAGGAAAGATCTTTTATTATTCAGAGGTCCCAGAGAGGAGGGAGATAGGAGTGGTTGACAAGAAGTGTGATAGATTCAGATGGCTCAACCAGCAGGTGGGGAACAACAAGTAGGATAAGAGGGACCCCTGAGTTTGTGCCTTTACTGTGGTTCAAGGTGGAGGTTGGGAGGTTTCCCATAGGAGTCAAGGATTGGTTGGTTTCAAGCAAGCATTTGTGAAAAGGTGAAGGGACTGTCGCCTAAAGGTGGTGGGGATGGTGAGCTTATCATTTGGGAACAGCTGTGGCTTTATAGTGAGATGTGTGGGTGGGGAGAGTGGTGGATACAAATGCAACCTTTGCCATCTAGGGAAATATATGCTTCAGGGATGGAAAGCTGCTCATTAACTAGGCCAAAGGAGAGTGTTGAGGCAAGTGGCTTGGCCAAAGTAAGATGGATTCTGAAGCAGCACACAAATAATTTTGATAGTTATGACACTATGAAGCATAATGATTGTCTGTATTAAGCTTGTAGTTTTCTGATAACTTGGTTCAGTGTGAAAATAGGCTATTTTTACTGTGAAATAAATTTGGTATGTGCCTATTTGTTGAGGTTGCAAAATAACTAAGCATAGTAATTTCCTACTCATGAAGTAAAGCAATGAATAATGCTATCATATTATTTCCTGTGTAATAATATCTGAGGTTTGGGCTTTATCAAAGGTTGTTTTTTGAAATGTGAAATCTCAAATCTTTTGAAATTTTTCCTGTTCACTGTGAGCTTTCCCTTACTGTCTTAATTAAAATCTCTATATTTCTCATGCTCACAATTTTCCATAGACTTTGATTCCTATTATTGTCCATACAACATTCTGGATTCCCTTCAGAAGGTATCATGACATTTGAGCTGAAGAAGGTTCCACCTGAGACAAGCATTTCCAAGCTTTTCTCTGAAAGTCAATCCACTCCAGACACAATGAGTCCACTCTCTGCAAGTAGTGGAGAAGATTCTCTCCTTGATATTTTCTACATCATCTTCTCTCCATCACTGAGTTTATGCATTTAACTAGGCATTTTTTTCTCTTGATAAACACAGGCAGGGATCATAGTTACTGCTCTTGCACTGCTGAAAATTTTAACCACTAAGATAAATGAATTTATTTGCATGAGATTAATGTAACCAATTATTTCAGCCAGTAGTTAGATTTGTGAGAAAATCATCAACACAAATATTTCATTAAAGGGACTTGATTATTCTATTTCAAATTATTCTTTGTAAATATTTTGTCAAAAGAGAAACAGGCAAACAAAATTATTTAGCACAGTTTGCTTTGGTTTTTAATATTTTAATGAGTTTTGGATGTTCCCAAGATCAGCATGGTGTGGAAGACAAAGCAATTCATTGATATGTTGGGTTTTGACCCCAGTGCTGGACTCCCTGCCCGGGTACAAGTGGAAGGAGAGGTAGCTCTGTGCAAGAGTCACTATCATCCAGAGACAGTGCAATGATATGTCTAAGGAGGTTTCTCTGTAGATGATGGTTAAATATTGTCAGAGATGGCAGGGCAACAGAGGTCATGTCATTGAGTTTCAGTTTATGTAAGGGAAAATGAAACTCAAATTTATTTGTAGCGTCCAGCATTTCAAATAGTAAGACTGTGCCAGATCATAACTAGGATTCATGTCTCCTTCACATTTACTCATCATTCCATAGGGAATGTATTTTTTTCAATTTCTTAGACTTGTTTTACAACTAATTTGAGAGAAATAATGAAGTGTGTGGAGGGGATGGATTTGGAATTAGGATACTCCTATGAAGTCAATTGTGTAGGGGGATTGCATGGTGAGAAAGGAGAAAGATGGACCCAGGTTAGTGGGGAAGGCCCAGTGTTCCATTCTGCTCGGGCCATTTTGGAGCACACCCTAGTTAAATAATTTCTTTCTTAGAGATTATTGTAACCCCAAATAAAATGGATGGGGTCTAGTGGGGTGAGATGAATGACCTAAAATTCTCCAGTAAATATATTGCTTCCACAAAATGCAAATGACATATATTATTTTGACCTTGGGCCATCTTTGAGAACACATTGAGGCCAAGCTGAAGTAAGAACCCCCTTGCTCCCTCCATTGTGTATCCTTCATGTCCCATTGAGCAATTCCTCCCTTACCTTAACACTTTACCTTAACAATAGAAAGAGGATTGAGGAATATTTACCCAAGGTGCTCCCTGGCTGCCTGAGCTGCCTTATGTTCAGGAATGGGAAGAGACGGACAAAAACCTTTTTATTCCTGACCTGAAGAAAAATCAACCATACAGTATATTTGTTTCTCAATTGATGTATGAATTTAAACTGGACAAAATTGAAAGCAGGACTCATTTATTAAATATTTAATTTAATCACTATTAGAGGGAAAAATTTCAAAAGTTATACCTAATGGTGTATATTTGTGTGAAGGGGATTTTTGCCATTTTTATAGATGTGTTAATTACCAATCATTTGTGGAAGAATGAATGAATAAGTGTTTGATTACCTATTAATGAAAAAATAATAGATATGTTTAGTAAATACATAGATAAATAATGCTTATTATATATAACACAATATATATAACCAAAGTGCAAAACTGATGGGGGTTTATTTTAATTAGAATTATGAAAAATATAAATTAAAATTACAAGTTAACATTTTTTACCATTTAAAGAGACACATAATTAACAATATTTCAAATATATTACTTTTCAAAATTAGGAAAATTGTATATATTTTATTTTTATGCACTCCTCTTAGGAATAAAAACCAGGACCTCAATCTTGAAGAACAATTTGACTATCTTATAAAATTGAAAACGGTCAGTGTCATTAAACTGCTTTTTAATTTATTTTTTGCATAAGAAGAATATCAGAATAGTCATTATAATAATTTATATTTTATAAAACTACAACTTGGAAACATTGTGATGTTCATTACTGCTTTAGTTTGTTAAAGGCTGCCTAAGCAATATACCTGAAATGGGTTGGGTTTTACAATCAGGATTTATTAATTTATAAGCTTACAATTCTGATGCAGTGAAAGTGTCCATATCAAGGCATCATCAGAAGATGCTTTCTTCCTGAGTTGCAATTGTGGGTTGTCTCTCCCCTCTCCTGTGGGCCTACTTACTTTCAGATACTGGCTAAAGTGGTGTCCTCTCACCCCTATGTTCCATTGATTTCAGCTTCTGGTTCCCAGGACCTTCTATCTCATCTTCTGGGTTTTTCTCTGTCTCTGAAGCAAACAAAACAACCAAAAATGATTTGTGTCACACACACCATGAAAGATATGGAACTATTTTGGGTCAATGAATGATGGCCTCGGGAACTGTGATGGAGATAAAGAAAAGATCTAACAATGACAGGGTCCTCAGTATAAGCACATAGGATGATTTGAGGTTCTGGTCCAAGGTGGTAAGGATAACAATGAGGTGGTTGCCAACCAGAGCATCCAGGTAGATGAGAAAAAACAGCACATTGTGGAGGGCTTGCTTCTCCCAGGTGCCTGAATATCCAATGAGAACAAATTCAGTTATCAGCATGGTGAGACTGTCCATGACACTCCCCTCCCTTATCTGAGGAAAAAGAAAGACATTATGAGATTCTTTTTTTTCAACTAAATATTGTGTAACCCCATAGGTGAAAAGTTATATGCTTATTTTGGTAGAATTTCATGAAACCAAATTATTGTCTGGATATAAATTAACCAATATCTCCCTTATTTTGTAAATTTGAATTTTGCATGTTTGCAAACTGCAGAGTTTGAGCAAAAATGGGGTTATAATCTTCACCTTGATGAAATAAAATCTATAAAATTTTGAGTAACTGAGACCATCTCAACAACAAGACACAGAAAATGATTTGTTATTTTCTCAATTCTATTAATGGTGCTACATAATGAGTACCATTTTATATATAAAGGTGATTAACTCATAACACACAATGGAAACCTTTTGGTATTAGGATTTAATTTACTGCAACTAGTGATGAAGGCTATACATTTTTCATGTGTTATGTATCACCTTGGTAAGCAGATGAATCAGAGAAAGCATCTCTCAGGTTTTCAAGTGTTTATAGGACTACAGGAGTAGTCATTTATATCGAATAATATTCTATCCAGGAAATCTTGGCTCCCATGCCCTCCAAATGGTCTGTGTATCTCAGTTTAAAAACCCATTAAATACAAGGGGCAGAAGAGCCATGTGTAGGGAAATGATAAATAAGTCTAACTCTGTTACATTGGGGATCATATATTCCAAAGTAAGTTCCATTGACAGGGTGCTGAATTCTTGAGATTGTCTGCCTTGCCTATAGTGTCTAATGTCTGTAGCAGCCAATGATATCCTGCTGAGACATGCATAAACATAACCCCTGCAATAATCTCCTGATTCACTTTGAAGTCTCTTAGCCATAAAAACTCATTTGTATTTAATATTTCCCCCTTTTGGTCTTTTTCCAGATTCATCAGTAGCTGGCACTTGGTAATAATCCCTCAGTGAGTACAATGCTTCAATATGTATTCATCAATTGTAACAAATGTACCACATTGATGAAAGATGTTGTTAATGTGGTAAACTGTGTGTGGGGTGGGTTATATGGGAATCCCCTATATTTTTTATGTAACTGTATGTAATCTAAATCTCCTTTAAAAATAAAAATAAAAAAAAAATAAAAACCACACCCTTTATATTCTGATGAGATGGCTCCATTCACATACATGCTGAGAAAATATTTCATCATATACATTCTATGGATGAGCTGCCTGGAGAATATTAGTGGGTATTTCTTGAAGAAAAATTTGTGTGCTGAAATAAATATGATACATACAGGACTTAATAAAATCAGTTTTTACACATGTCTACACAGAGTTTAAATATGCTAATTGGCACTTTGTTCATGTAAGGGAAACATGCACTTTGAGTAAATGAGGGAACCAGCAGACATTAACAGCAATGCTCTGGAGTTCGTTAGACTGTCTGGGCTTAACTTTTTCTCTATCACTTTTTAGTTGGGTAAACTTCATAAGATATGTTATCTTCCTATTCAACATTATCATCTGAAAAGGTGGGTTGAAAAGTCCTTTGTTAAGACAAGGATAAAAAATAATGCTAGATATTATAAATAATGATATTTACCCAAAGGTTGGAATTGGCAGACTTTAACAAAATATGTAGAGAGAGCATTATCAGGAAACATAGTTTAGAATATGCTGAAGGGAAAGATTATTTATGCAAAAATGCAGTGGGAAGTTGTCTTATTTTGCCACTGAACTGCCTATGCAAAGTACCAGAAATGGCATAGGTTAATAATGGAAATTTTATTTGGGGCAAAAGCTTACAATTCCTAGGCCCTAAATATCCAAAGCAAGCACCATCAGAGATGCTTTGTCACCAATGTCAGGTAGTGGTGATCCTGATGTCCTGCCATGTGGTGAAGCAAGATGGCCACTGATCTCTGAGGTCCCAGCTTTCCCCTCTAAAATCTACTATTTCCTGGAGCTCAGCTGTGGGCAACCAGGCCTAGGGCTTGTCTCTTTCCAGGCCTCCTCTCTCAGTCTCCCTCTCAGCTATTCTGCTTTCTTTATGAGTTCAGTTATGAGCCTAGCCTCTTGGGGGCTTTATGCTCAAACCATGGCTGCCAGCAATCCTTGAGTCTTCTTGCACATTGAAGAGTCAAAAATAGTGGCTTCCTTTCTCTGTATCTCTCTCTGTGTGTCTCAATTTATATCAAACTCTATAAAAAGGAAGAGACCCAAACTGACTCACACCTCACTGATGTAGTCGAATTAAAAGACCTAAAGTGATTTCATCAAGTAATCTAATCAAAGGTCACTTAACTGAATTTAATGCAATCAAAAAGCTCCACACCTACAGGAATGGATTAGTTTAAGAACATAATCCTTTTCCGAGATTCAAAAAATTTAAACTGTCATGGAAGTCAAAGTTCAAATTCGGGGCTTTGGGAATGTGCATCTGCTTGCTTCTCTATCACACACAAAATATTAAAGAAAGATGGCTTATTATCTGGTGTGGATTAAAATCTATCCTCACTACAAAATCTACCACCAATTTCTCCCAGTCCTACATCTGATTCACTTGCACAGTAGTCTTAATTTTATCCTATCCTGTATCATTTTTCCAAATGTTTATAGCCAACCCATTTCCTCAGACCTTTCTTAATATTCCTTGGACATGACCATTTGTTCACTTGGTTTATCTCCTTGTAGAGGGAAGAATAAAAATGATGACATCATTCACTTATAATTTTCAAGATGCTGTGCTAATTGCCTTAGGTACGTAAACTCAATTAATATTCAAAACTCTCCTAAGAAACAGGTACAAATATTAGATATATTTTACAGTAGAGAAAAATGTCATACCGGTGGTGTTTCAGTTTGCTGAAGACTGAAAATTCAAAATACCAGAAATGGGTTCACTTTTATAATGGAATATATTAGGATAAAATCTTACAGTTCTGAAGCTGTGAAAATGTTCAAATCAAGGCATCATAAAAAATGCTGCCTTACCAAAGGTCACCTTATGGATCCTGGACTCCTGCCATGTGGCAAGGCAAAATGGAGGGTCTGTTAGTTTCTCTCCATTTTCTCTACCAGACTCACTTTTTCCATGAGTTCAGCTGTGGGCCACCAAGCAAAATTATTCATCTCTCCCCTCCTCTGGGCAGCATCTCTTCAGCTTCTATCTGCTCTGTGATTCCAGCCTTCAGCCTTTCTCTCAGCCTCTCAGGGTTTCCCTGTCTTTCTGATATCCTGGAGAGCTCTCTGACATGGCAAGGAAAAAATCATGGTGGCTCTCTTTCTCTGTGTGTCTCCATTTATATAAGACTTCAGCAAAAGTATTAAGGCCCACCTTGGGTCCAACAATCTATTCAAAAGCCCTTAACTGAACGGGCCTAATAAAAAACTCTTAACGTTTAAATCAAAGACTCTTAATTGATTCTGACCAAAAGGCCCCACATAAAATAGGCTTCCAGTACAGGAATGGGTTAGCTTAAAAACACAATTTTCTGGGCTTCTCAATAGACTCAAACCAGGACAAATGAGTTAATTAATATGCCAAGTATTAAAGCATAATTGAATAAAGAAGCCCACATGTGAATGCCTACAGTCTGCTCTAAAGCCTTGGCACCATACTGTTTCAGGCTCACCAGAAGGATCAATAGGGCTAAGAGTGATTTTTCTAAGAGCATACATCACAAGAGAAATATCAAAGATACACGAAGCCTACAAACAAATGATTGTCAGCAATCAAATTAAACTATAGATAGCATTACCTCTGAAAGGGACAACAAATCAAGAAAAATAAATGCTCAAAAATATAAATGGTTAAATACATAATTTTGAAACAACAGAATAAAATGGATTCCAGCAGGTATACTTCAAAAATGAAATGAGAAAATTGAAAAATATCACAGAAATAATAAACATTGGAATTCCAAAATGTTTTAGTTTGCTAAAGGCTGCAAGGCAATATACCAGAAATGGGTCAGCTTTTACAGTGTGGATTTATCAACTTATTAGCCTACTGTTCTGAGGCTGGGAAAATTGTCAAAATCAAGGCATCAGGCAAAACTCTTGCCCTGAAGACATGGCTGCAGGTAGTCCTGGACTCTGTGTCACATGGCAGAGCACAATGTTGATATCTGTTGTGCCCCTTCTTCTCCTCATCTTGTCACTTTCAGCTTCTGGCTTCCTTCAGGTTTATCTGCTCCTGTGGCTCTCTCTCTCTCCAAGTTTCCATTGATTTCAGCTTCTGCCCTCTGGAGATTTCTCTCTTTGCTTCCAGGGATTTCTAAATTCCTCTGTGCCCCTTCATATTCATCCCAATTAAAAAGGATTCCATTCCCAGTAACACTCAGTTGAAATAATGTAATTAAAAGCACTTAACTGAAATAATCCAATCAAATGGTGCAACCAAAAATAGGTACACACCAACAGAAATGGATTAGCTCTAAGGACATCATCTTTTCTGGGGACCACAAAGCCTCAAAGTACCATGCAAAATAACTAACTAAACATACTCAAATCTCTCAGGCATATTATTAGATTAGGTTTAGAAAATTCTGCAAAATGAACTAGAAATGATGAAAAAAAAATCTAGAAAATAATAGGAACACAATGAATTGGGAAAATAAAAGGTGATCCAATATACTCCTTTAAATACAAGGAGCTAATCAAGAATTAAATAAATCTTAGTGGATAGAAATAAAAATGGAATCCAACATTAAATGATAGAAGGACTGGTACTTCTCTCTCCCCACATACCAGGAGTCACCATCTCTGGGTCAAACAATTGGTTCAGACAGTGACAAAGATGAGGTGGAATTTAAACATTCAATGTACCTTCTCAGTCATGTTGAAAACTAGCCATTTATACCAGCTAAACTAAAATAATCATAACTTCAAGCATCCTAAATCCCTTTACATTCATTTATCCTATACTAACTTCTTCAAGAATTATTCCATACTATCTTCTTCAAGAATATAGGAGAGTGACTAAATTAAGAGAATCAGAACACAGTGTTCTAAGCGTTGTGCTATTGTCAAAGGAGACGGAATTGTTCACACTACCCATTCTCAAAATGATTGTCATGTTGGTGGAAATAAATGAGTTCTTGTTTGCATTTGTTTATGGGTTCTCATATTATCAAATAACAAAAATAATCAAGACATCATATACTAGTTCTGATGTTGCTACTAATTAGCTAAGGGCTTAGGAGAAGCCCTGTAATCATATTGTAATATAATAATGAAAACAGAGTCAGTAATTCCTATTATAGGTACTACAATGAGTTATTATGGAAACAACATCCTTATACATGCAAAATCAACTGGAAACAGCACAATGCAAAAATTATAAAAAGATAAATAAGAAATGAAGGGTATCATGTAGCTAAGAAAGGTTTCAATTCAGAAAGCCTCATGGGTTAAAAATTTTTTTTCTGCATCAACCTTGAAGAAATCCTGTTGATTGACAGCCAGAAAGGGACTGATATTGTATAATTCCAGTCATATGAATAGATAGGATATGTAAATTCATAGAGACAGAAAGTCGAATACACTTTACCAGAGGAAGAGAAGGAAGGGTGCATGAGTATTGAATGCATAATGGGAAAGGGTATTTATTTGGAAGACAGGAAAATTCTGGTAATGGATGGTGGTGAGGGCAGTGCAATATTGTGAGTCTGCTTATTCCCACTGTATTGTATGCTTGGGAGGGTTGAGATGACAAAATATATATATGTTTCCATAATTACAAAAAGAGAGGCCTAAAGAGACAATTAAATGAGCTATATGAACCTGGATGAAACAAATAATGGAGGAGAAAATGGCCAAAAGGATATTATTGAGACATATGAAAAAATTGTGATATAATATGTAAGTTTTACATCAGTGTTAAATTTTCTAAACTTGATAAGGCTACTTATGTTGGTTACAAAGGTGAATATCCTTGTTCTTAGGGCATATACATGAAAGAATGTAGTATGTGTTTAAGGAGCACATACTACATAGAAGTATACAACCTACCCTCAAATGTTTAGAAAATAGATAAATTGCTAGACACATGAACAGTTATAGACTGGTGGGTGATAGATGATAGATAGATAGATAGATAGATAGATAGATAGATAGATAGATAGAT